>OZ024742.1:263986825-264104325 GCA_964016885.1 Eledone cirrhosa | reverse complement strand
AGTACAACCTATCGCATGGTCGGGTCGTCGGCGACAAAACCGGCAACCCCACCAAGTTTACTTTGTGAGGAGGGTGATTTTGAACATCCTGCAGGACAAAAAACAAGACTAAATATGTATATACATATGTGAATAGGAGTGAAGGACCCCTAGCCTTTGTCAGGGCATTCTTCTAGGAGAAGGCAACTCAGGAAACTGGGATAACACCGACATAAAACCTGCGGCTCATAGTAACCGGTGATGTTGATCTTTTCTTCTTTTCGGGTTATAGCTACTGTCGCTCAGAGAGTGAGATTGGTTCAGTGCACAGTCTTTCCTCACTTTAAAAGAAATCTTCACGCACAGGCATTGCACGATAGAATTAATTAATAATTATTAATAATGTTATATTGTGCAATAGCCATACTCGATAACGAGGGGGCATCCATCATGTATGTATGTAGGTAGGTAGGTCGTATGTAGGTAGGTAGGTACGTACGTACGTATGTATGTATGCATAAATGTATATGTGTTTGCAAATATAAACATTGATTGGTCTAACCCGTAAACAAAACACTCGAAAAATACTGTAAATCAACCTCTCTCACGCATTCTGCATGTATTCATATTTGCATGGAATGTTTTGCAAATATTTACAAGATGAATTATTGATTGTCTTCATATAGTGATGTAGTTTCTTTTGTCTAGGCTGTCCTATTGAGGTACGGCACAATTCACCCAGTTGCCGAAGAAGAAGCTAGAAAATATGCATCAAGAATTGCCTGTTTAATTTCGGCTAAAGCAAAATTGAAAACAACATAAAGCAGGAAGGAGAAAAGTAAAAATCATAGGCATGTATCATTGTGGTAGTGATGGATGTAGTCGTTGCTCCTATGTTTCAAATAGTTATAAAATCACCTTTTGAAGAATAATGGTCGTTGTTTCATTTACAAGATATGCTATTGACATGTTTTACAAAGCAAAGGTTTGTATTTTTCACATTTTGAAAATAATCAAAGATTTGGAAGGATTTAATAATGTAACTAACTTTCACATATTTTAGTTGGTGTATACAACAATAGGAATATGTAATCATAAAACGTATCTGGAAAAACTTCTGTAGGAATGTTAGAACACTCTTGGTTCTTGTTTCAACTAAACAACAAGAAGCGCTAATAAAAACAGAATTCCAACGACAGAATATACTCACAGCAGAATTCTCTGAAACATGCTTTTTCATTTTCTGTCTGTTTACAATTTCAATTCTATTCAATCTACTTTATTCCACCCGAGGTCATTTTAATTCATTTTACGCTCTTTCGGTGAACCCTTTCCATTTTAAACAAATATTTTAATTAAAATGTTTACATTTTTTTACATTTTTAGAAGTCTACGTTTATAGATTCATAATTTGTGGCATAATGTTTGTTTTATCACGCACACACATACAAACACACACACGCGCAGAAACACTCATATATATATATATATGAGTGTGTCTCTGTGTGTGTGTTTGTGTGTGTGTGTGTGTGTGTGTGTGTGTGTGTGTGTGTGTGTGTGTGTGTGTGTGTGTGTGTGTGTGTGTGTGTGTGCGTGTGTGTGTGTGCGTGTGTGTGTGTGTGTGTGTGTGTACTTAGAGAGTGGGGAGTGTATATGTGTATAGTGTGCAACTCACACGAAATTTAGAAGTAATTCAATTTGAAAAATAGGACAATGAAAATATCAATAATATTACCTGTGTGGGTAAGGTAGCCGACATTAAAATCACTCAAAACAGCAACAACAACAACAGTTGTCAGTTGATCTAAAAAGAGGGAGAAATTGGATTTGACAAAGATCCATAAAAAGAAAAAAACAATGATCGAGCTACATAAGGAAAAATCTATGCATCTTTTCTCGAGAGTAGAGATGTACAACTGCTTCTCCCTGAAAAACAAAGCTTTACACATGACACCCAAACGCTGAAAAAGCTTTATCTGGTGGCAGACGATCTAAAATGTAGGATGGGGAGAGAATGTCGATATTATGAGCCTAGTGTTGATGGCGATGGGTTGGCAGAGCTGTTGGAGCGTCGGATAAAATGCTTTGCGGCATCTCCTTCTGTTCCTTACATTCTGATTTTAAATCTCTCCGAGGTCAAATTTTGCTTTTCATCTTTCCGGAATCGATAAAATAAAGTACAAGTCAAATAATGGGATAGATACAATCGAATTTCTCTTTTAAACAAATTGCAGATCTTGAGACGAGATTAGAAATTATTATAACCTGAGTGCTGAAAACAGAGGATGCTCGGGGATAGTTTGTGCGTGTGCGATACACA
The DNA here is from genome assembly GCA_964016885.1 of Eledone cirrhosa. Taxonomy (NCBI): domain Eukaryota; kingdom Metazoa; phylum Mollusca; class Cephalopoda; order Octopoda; family Eledonidae; genus Eledone; species Eledone cirrhosa. Next base: position 264,102,026 of record OZ024742.1, on the reverse strand, counting down.
CAGACAGGTTGGTATCGGAATATATAAGGAGGGAAAATGCGAGAGTCCCGATCAGAAACATGGGTGATGAAATTGACATGTGGCAGAGCAGAAATCTATATGCTACATGTGTGGTAGCAACAGTTACCTCTGAGCGTTCATCTTAGAAGAGGAAAAAGAAAGTAGAAAAATATCAACAGTAAACATTAAAAAAGGTAATAACAAAAACCAGAACCTGAGGTGACATCATCGGAATTATGCCGCTGTGTTCGTTATATGTTTTGGCATTTGGGCAATGCAGTTGTGGATTGGCAGAGTCGTTACAGTGTCGGAAAAATAAGCTTTGTGGTATTTGTTCCCGCTTTCTACATTCTGAGTTCGAATCCCACCACGGTCAGTTTTTCCTTCCATTCTTTGGGGATTGGTAGAATAAGGTACCAGTCAAGTGAAAGGAGTCAATTTAGTTAACTTTCCCTTCACCCAAAATTATTAGTTTTGTGTCTAAATTAGAAACTATTACGCCGGTGGACTACATATTCTCCACAAGCCGAAAAAGAATCACCCACAGAAAAATGTAGTGTGGAAAAAAAAAAAATAGGTAATAAATTATTTGTATTTCTATACAGTTGGGCTTGAACAACTTTTATTTTTGTTTTCATATAATATTTAGCATATAGCTGTGACTCTTGCAACTAAAGTCAAGTTTCCGAGGACAGTGGCATGAAACAGCAGAAAACTATTTAAAACTCTAGATTATTAGATTATATAGTATAGCAATGGTGGCTGAATCAAACCGCCAAAGCCTTTTTATATATGCCCTTTTTATATATTTATTTCAAACATTTAATCATAAACTTTGATTAAATCAGGGAAATTGGTTTATTTCAGATAAAGAATAATTAAAATAATTTCATTTAAAAAATGAATTGTTTAATGTAACGATGAAGATAATCACTTCTTGTATTTTCCAGGGAACTTGTATTAAAACGCACACATGAACTTTCAGTATTTTGTGTATCTTTTTATTCAGCAGGAAAACAAAATTAATTGAATGATTTACCATAAGAAGCTCAAATCCACATTGGAAATATTTTAATACCCGCACCAAAAATCTTTATTTTTCTTTCAGAATAAAGCGTTCATGATAGATTGCAAAGAACCTAAGAGAAAAAATCCACACCATTACAACAAAGAATGAAAAGGACAATTTTTTTTGCATCGATTAAAGAAAGATGCACGCGTTTAATTTGCCACACAAAGCGAAGCGAGATAATGTAGAAAAGGATTTTAATATAGTTCATAAAATATCCGCAACAGTTTCTTCCAAATTTGGAAATTGGAAAAAGAAAGCAACATAATTAATTTCAAGTTTGGAAAAGCAACAATCCTTTTTCAAACCGTTTATTTGTAAATATTTAGCTGTTACTATCGCATCATTCAAAGATGCTGAAATCACGTAGGAAACCTTTGCAGAGACTGATGACTCGCTATTTGCAAATTTTACAAACAAAGCATAATAAATGCCATAATTGTGTTTCAGTTATCAAAAAATACTGTAACTAGATGGATTGAAACAGTATCTAATTACATAATGAAGGAACTACATAGAAATATTTTCAGTGTGCAAATATTTTCCATTGCAAATGTATGAATCAATACATATTATCAACTAGTACGAATGAAAGTAGGAGAGGAATTAGATTTAACCATTTTAACACGCGTGACAACTTTGTAAGGTAAAACATAAGAATCTAGCCTAGTTGATGTTTTGTAATCACTTTCAAAAACAAAGTTGTATTATTTTCTAACTTAAAACACAAGCAATCTAACCCTGTTTCTATTTTTAAATAAGACAAGTTCAAAAATGTGGTTGAAGTAACAGATCAAGACTTTTCAAACTGTCTAAAGTGAAGTGCTACCTTTAATTTTATATGTTTACGAGCCCTAATTTTCGTAGTGTTTAGATAATATCATTGAAATGAAATAAACTCATTTGTATTCTTGGACATTTGCATAATAAAATGAGTAAAATGAGACTATTTAAATATAATTGTCGTGTGTCCATGTGTGGAAACAGCATGGCCAAATGGTTAAGAAATTTGCTTCACAATGTTCGATACAACTGTGTGGCATCTTGGGCAAATGTCATTACCATAACTTCAGGTTGGCCCATACCTTTTCATGGAAAATGAGGAAACGGAAACTCTTTCGAAGCCCGTCGTATGAACTGCATCTATAACTCCAAGGGTTAATCTCCTTGAGAATTACTTCTAGGATACAAGAGTCTATGGATTGCTTAGCCACTTACACGTTAATTTCATGAGCTGGATGTTCGAATAACTGAAACACTCATCGTCAAAACCGACGAAGGTTCATTCCATTCCATGCGTTTACGCAGAAAAGCAGTTAGAGGGGATAACATTTCGAACCTGTACAAATATTGAAATATTTTACTGACATGAAAATTCTTTCAACAATTGAATCATAAATATTAAACTGAACACATCGATCAATTCAACAAATGTACACAAATAATTTCCATTTAGATGTATTACAATCAACACCCGGCCTCAATGGTACGTCAATTATTTAAATTATATCTACTTATTTCTAACAATATGAAAAGGAAATTGATTTATTTTAAATCAATCACGTGCAGGCTTGTATTACATATTGTCAAATAAATAATCGTATTTTGGTGTGTGATTTTAACAATAACAATTTTCTATGTTCACGTTTGTAAACACATTTTCTGATTTAGATTTTATTGTATTCATGCATGAGGGAAGTGGCTTGGCTTGGCGTTAGGGCGTCGAACAAATGCTTAGCAGTATTTGTTCCGGCTCTTTAAGTTCTGAATTAAAATTTCGCCGAGGTCAACTTTGCCTTTTATCCTTTTGAGTCGATAAAATAAAGTACTAGTAAGGTATAATCGACTTTCCGTTACCATCAAATTGCTGGTCGTGTTCCTCAATTAGAAATCCTTCTTCTCATACATGGAATTAACACTTTACAACGATATGTTGAAAGAAAATATGCCTTCAATATCAATGATACATTTTTGATATTTGTTAACTGAGACTAGATTTCAAAAATTGGAATCTGTGAGTTTTCATTTTAATTTTGTCACTGTGTATATCATATTAATGTATCTTCTGTATTTCTCAACATTAAGTTAAACATAGATCCTATTTCCGCATAGATGTTTTCATGTTAATTTTGCTAACTTGATATAAAAAATATAACTATTAGTAATAGCTGATCGAAATCGTTCAAAACGAATGTCCTACTGTTTTTAAAGTTTCTAAAATTTCAAAATAAACATCGAAATTAGGTTATAACATTGAACCATTTATTATGTGATTTGTTTGTGATAATTGGCACGTGTCGGCTTGTTTATCTTTTAAGTTAGAAAATAATGATCACAATTTTGCTATCGGAAGTATTTACAAATCATCAACTATGCTAGATTCTTTCTACATTGCAAGGTTCTCACATCGGTTAAAATGGTTAAATCAAATAAGTTTCTCTCGTATTTTCTTTAAAAGTACAATCTTCAAACACCATTTGAATATAAATATACATTGATGCTAGTCGATAATATGTATTGATCCATCCATTTGCAGTGGAAAATATTTCTATGTAGTTCCTTAATTACGTAATTAGATACTGTTTCATCCGTTTAGTTACAGTATTCTTTGATAACTGAGACTCACTTATGGCATTTATTATGTATGCTTTGTTTGTAAAATTTGCAAATAGAGAGTAATTAGTTTCTGTAAAAGATTCCTTCATGAATTCACCATCTTTGTTCATGTTTTCTGACTATTTGTATCAGTTTTCTCTTGTTTTGTGAAGTCGTAAAGCGAAGATTTTTTTTCAGTTTTCTTATAGCAGAAAGCAAGAGTCTTTCGTGAATTCGTGGTAAATATAAGAGTTCTATATCAGGTGGTGTAGTCATGTTTCATGTTAATTCATTTAGTGTCAAAAAAAGAATATTTTATCTTTTGCATATTCCTTGGGCAACTAGAGTATTGATTCCGTTACTTTGTATTTAACTGTGTTTGAATCTAATTTAATGTTCGTTTCTAACCTCATTTTTAGTTGTACTCTGTCCAATTCATCAATTTTTAGATACTTGTAAATGTGTGCATGGTCTAATTCTCTTCTCTCTGTCCCTCTATTTAACAAGACGTTAGTGGTTATAATTCACTTTCCTCTCTGTAAACGTTGACATTTTTTTTTCTTATCCGAATCTCCTATCAACTCCTCTCGTAAATCTGTTTTCTTATTGTAACAGTTGATTCTTGTTGTTTATCATCTGTAGTGTACTACTTGGGGTCGACCATATATATGTGATAGTTTGTTGTCCTACATATTAATTGTATTCGGGTTCAGCCTGCTTTAACATGCTGGTTAAATGTGTTAGGACCAGAAAGAAATGGAATAGGTAGAAAGAGTTCCCTTAAATATTCGACTTCTAATAGAGATGTAGTCGGTTTAATTCTAACCTTTGCCTCTACATATTTGTTAGCTATTTAATCATGACATGTTTAATGCATCTACTCAGTATTAGTACTAACTAGCACATAGTTAATGTTACAAGGATCCATGAGTGATAGTCAATTCATGCTATGCTCACGCCATGCTTCTTTTTTATACAGTCTTCAGTTACGATTTTGTTGGTCGATAATTGCACTTTACAGCTATAAGTGCTTTGGTGGCATCTCATCTATATTTTTTGTAAATGAGTTGAATGTTTTCGCAGTTATTATTTATTCTTTGGGGCGGTGAATTGGCAGTATCGGTAGAGGGTCGGACGCCATGCTTTCCAGCATAGTTACGTCCCTTTACGGTCTGAGTTCAAATCCCGTCGAGGTTAACTTTGCCTTTCATCCTTACGGGGTCGATAAAATAAAGTACCAGTAATGTACTGGGTAATTGCTGGCCTTGTGCCAAAAAGTAGAAACAATTATTTATTCTTTGCAATATTATTCTAGTTAAAGCTTTATACGCTGGTAATGGGTCGAGCTTTTAAAGTTTGCCGTTTCTCTCTTCTTGAGGTTGAATAGATTTTTCCTCTCGGTGACCAAATGCGGTGTTGTTTCTGGTTCTTCTAGTTTGTTATTAAATAACTTTGGTAGTATTTTATGTGGACTTATAAGCTATACAAAGAACAGCAGTATTTATTATATATCATTGCGTTCAGCGTTCAAAATCCATTAAAGTTAACTTTGCTTTTAATCATTTTGGAGGCAATAAAGTACCAATGAGAACAGTGGAATGGCGTGTGTCGGAAAAGATATCTTGTGGAATTTGTCCATGTTCTTTGAGTTCTCAGTTTAAATTCGGTTGTGATCTACTTTGGTGATAGATTTAATCGATCACCCAGTTTAACCTACCGCTTGGCCCTTAGGTTCTTTGCTTCAGCGGTATCCACGCTACTTCACGCATCTGAGACAGACCTCTGGTTTAAGTATTCCTTTCTATCTTGCTCCCACCAGATTTGGAAGTCTTTGAAAATGGTCATGAGTATTGTCCTTTTTCCTGATAAAAAATATTTCGACAATAATTTGGATTTTTTTCATTTTTGTCTTTTCCAGATGTTTGAGCTTTTTATATTACTTGGGCTAGTTCTTCAGTTTTTCTAGAGTTGTGCCTGTGTTTTTTTAAACAATACTGTCCATGTTGATGGCTTTGTTTCTGTCCATACTTGTCAAACAAAATTCTGCTGGTGCCCCATTGAGTTTTATAATTTTATTTTTACCTATTTTTTAATAAAAAGTTTCTGCATGGAATCGCACTTTTTGTTTTATTCAAGGAAGTATTGACATATTTCGTAACGATAGATTCGTCTACATTTAGTGATTCTTTTGGTTTTTCGTTTGTTTCAAGAATTCTTTGGTTTCGAGGATTACATCTTTTTATTTCTCTCGTTTTACTTCAGTTAAGACCTTTCACTACTTTTTAAGGATTTGTCTGATGAAGAATGACAGCGTATTTTACCACCAGACTTGAAACCTAATCCAAATGATAGCATCCGAGTGTCCTTCGCTGAAAGCATCCAAGGATGATATGGTAACGTTAAAACTAATAACAGGGTACCTTCTTCCATACAAATTTTACTAGCCAATTTGTTTTCCACGTTGTTTTCTTGAATTGTGATCTGAAGTAATCCTAATTTTCTTTTGTAGCTACTGTGACTTCTGAATCTATTGGTGATATTGATGTCCGAGTCAGTTTTTATGAAGTCTGTATGATTTTATTGAAATATACTAAAGTATGGCCGATATGTCAGGCGTGTTTCTTATGATGCAATTACTAATTATAAAAGAAACTCGTGATGCATTAATCAATCCACAAATAATGAAGACAATAATAATAATAATAATAATAATAATAATAATAATAATAATAATAATAATAATAATAATAAAGGAGGGAAGAAGACGCACGAGGTGGTAGAAGGTCATGAAATCGCTCCCGTAAGTTTTTGATTTTTAACATATTTAAATCAATTGTGAAATAACAATTCCTAGTACAAATGTTGCATAAACCACCGAATGAGGTCCCATAAAATTTCGGATCCATATTATATTGTTGTATCGCTCAAATATTCAATTTTGTATTATATATTTTGTATTCAAAAAAAGAAAATGGTTATAAATGGAAGAAAACACCCTCTGTCTACACTATATAGAACAGCCAAATAACAGCAATTTCACCAACACCAGAAACTTGATACACCACCTATCCCATCACACTAAATATAACAGCCAGATAACGGCAATTTCACCACCACCACCATCAATCCCAGCATCATAATAATAATTACTATTATTATTGTCTCAAATTTTAACAAAATGTTTAATTCCAATTTTACGGGAATATGTCAACACAAAATATAATAAAAATATATATTAAACATACGAACACAAACTCATAGATACTACATATCAGTAACCACAACGCCACCGCTGCCACCACCCCACCCCATCCATCATTGCTACCACTATCCCATCGCCGCCGCCACCACTCCTTCATTGCTACCACCACTATTCCCCTGTTAACTTGAGAGAGAAAGGGGAAGGTGGCGGTATCACTAGACAAGGGAGAGGCTAGCAAAAGATATAAATAGATTGACTTAGTGATCTGGCCACCGGCCAAACGTCAACATCAACAACTATGGGACTGCTGGCTCACCCCTTCCTCACCAACAATATAAAAAGCCCCGGCACCACCACCAACATAGCCAACAACAATAACAGCCAACTACAACAAAAAGTATATTATATTATTGTAATGCACTGGGTGATTGCTGGCCTTGTGCCTGGAGTGGAGACAGTTATTAATAATTTCATTCTTAAGCCACGCAATGCTCACATTAAGGAACCACTCATGATAATAACAATTTTAAAAAAAACAACAAAAAGAAAACCCCGTGACCAAGAAATACCGGGATGGCGGCCGGCGGGGAATAGCCGTGTCTCTAGGGGAGAACGACCCCTCTAGTCTTGGTTGACACTCGTTCTAGAAGTGGTAACATGAAATGATTACCCCTTGGCGGATAAGGATAAAACGCGACAAAATAAAGTAAATGTCTAATGATAAAATCTCATACCGGATCGGCCGTCACCCGGGTAAAAAAGGGCCGCGTCCCTCAGAGAGGAACCAGACTGGGGTCGAAAAATCAGCTAATGGTTCAAACCTTCCCATCACTTCGGAGCTGGAGACCTCCCATAACCGGAATACTCCTACTGTTGGCCCTCCATATTCACCACCAAGAAATCCAAAGAAAAAGAGAGAAAAATGGTCAAGGGAAGATAATAAAGAAGTCCTTGAGGCTTTCTACACTGCCATGTACTACCCATCAAATACATTGAATACAGAACAGACGTATATCAACTGGAAAAAGAAACATCCCGAAAACAGAGGCTATATTGACAGTAACAAACTAGCCAATATACGAAGAAATATTGTAAGAAAAAAGTTACTAACTGATATAGAAATTGATCAGATCAAGCTTGGCTCTAAGAAAAACCAGCAAATGGAAATCCCCAGGAAAAGACAAAATACAAAACTTTTGGATAAATGCCTTCACAGAGTCTCATGAGCTGTTAGCCCAAGTTTACAATGAAATAGTTAAGGAGCCAGAAAAGATACCATCATGGCTAGTTAACGGCATTACATTCCTGCTTCCGAAGAATGATGAGACAAACAAGCCCAAAAATTACAGACCGATAACTTGCTTGACCACAATGTATAAAATTTTAACATCAGTCTTAACTGAATACACATATGACCACCTGATAACAAATGACCTATTTCCCATTGAGCAGAAAGGGTGTAAATGAGGCTCATATGGCTGTAAGGATCAGCTTCTGGTTAACAAAATGATACTGGAAGATTGTCATAATAGACACAAAAATCTATCGATTGCTTGGATAGATTATAAAAAAGCATTCGATAGTTTGCCACACAGTTGGATTGAAAAATGTTTAGAGATTTTCAAAATATCCCCCGTTGTCAGGAGGTTTTTGTCATTCAGTATGAAGACATGGAAAACGACACTCCTTTTGAATAGTGAAACAAAATCACTGGAAGCTGGAGAAGTTAATATTAATTGTGGAATTTTTCAGGGGTGACTCTTTATCACCGCTTTTATTCTGCATCGCACTTATACCATTAAGTAAAATGCTCAATGAAACAAAACATGGATATAAAGTCTATGACAAAACCATTAATCACCTGTTCTACATGGATGACCTGAAACTATTTGCAAAAAATGATGAACAATTGCAAGGGCTATTATCCACTGTAGAGCAGTTCAGTGATGACATTAAAATGGAGTTTGGACTAGATAAATGCGCCAAAGCAACGTTCACCAGAGGAAAGCTGCTGAAGAATTCAGACATTAATCTTGATCGGGGGAACGTGATAAGAGAACTTGATCAAGAAAAAACTTACAAATATCTAGATGTTTGTGAAGGAGACGGAATCAAGCACTCGACAATGAGGGAAAGGATAAGGAAGGAATGTTACCGCAGAGTAAGAGCAATCTTAATAACGGAATTGAATGCAAGGAATAGGATCGATGCCATAAACACGCTTGCCATACCAGTAGTAACCTACAGTTACAATGTCATCAACTGGTCAAGCACAGAGATCCGTAGGCTCGATACAAAAATTCGAAAATTCTTAACCATGTACAGAATGCATCACCCTAAGGCAGATATAGATAGAATATATCTCCCTAGGAAAGAAGGAGGACGTGGGTTAATCCAGTTAGACATTGCGTTGAAAACTGCAACAATTGGATTATCTACATATCTAAGGGAATCACATGATTGGATGATCAAACTCGTTTTGAAACACGAAAGCATCAAAAGATCATATTCCATTACAAAAAATGCACAAAGATACAGTAATGGGCTACAAATTTCAGAAGTCCCATTTACTACTGAAATGGAAAACACAGAAAAACCAAAGCAGGTAAAAGTAACTGCAAATAAAGAACTGCTACAGAAACTGGCTAAGAAATGGCAAGAAAATCCTCTGTATGGAAAATACCCAGAGCGAGCTAACAATCCTGATGTTGACAAAACTTTAACCCATCAGTGGTTGGCATCCTCTGGACTGAAATCGGAGACTGAAGGACTGATTATATCAGCACAAGATCAGTGTCTGCCAACAAAAAATTACCAAGCCAACATAATAAAAAAATGGGTGCAGCCCATTATGCCGTGTATGCAAAAAACAACCAGAGACAATTGACCATATAAATTCAATGTGCAGTCCTATAGCTCCAACCGAATACCTAAACAGGCATGACAGAGCTGCACAATACATACATTGGATAATGTGTAAGCATTTTGACTTGCCCAATCAAAAGAATTGGTGGGAGCATCAACCACCTCCCATACTTGAAAAAGATCACATCTCAATCTTGTGGAACTTTAGCATCCAAACAGACCGAAAAATAGATGCAAATAAACCTGATATAATATTGAAGGACTTTAAAAAGAGGGTATGCCTGCTAATTGATATGTCTGTTCCAATAGACAAGAATGTATCTATAAAAACATTTGAAAAATTGAGCAAGTATAAGGACCTGGAGATAGAAATTGGAAAAAATGTGGAAATTGAGAACTAAAACAATACCAGTGGTTGTAGGCGCTCTGGGAATGATACCTAAGGGGTCTAATGATTACATATCGCAAATCCCAGGAAACCCGCGTATAGGAGAAATACAAAAGATAGTACTAATGGGAACTGCCCATATACTAAGGAAGATTCTGTCAATATGAGTACATCACAAGTCTAAACACTAAAGATGCATGTGTGAATATGTATGTTCTTTCTTGAACATGGCGGACCTTGTTGTCTCTTGAGGTCACTGGTTGTGACTTGGTGATAACTCGTATGAACATAAAGCAAGATAAATGCAACTATAATAATAATAATAATAATTGTTTCTACTTTAGGCACAAGGCCAGCAATTACCCAGTGTATTACTGGTACTTTATTTTATCGACCCCGTAAGGATGAAAGACAAAGTTAACCTCGGCGGGATTTGAACTCAGAATGGCAAGGGCCGTAACTCTATGCGTCAAAGCAGGGCGTCCGTCCCTCTACCGATACTGCCAATCCACCGCCCTTAATAATAATAATAATAATAATAATAATAATAATAATAATAATAATAATGCTTTCTTTATTAACCACAAGGGTTTACATAAAGTAGTCATTAAGGACAGTACAGGACAATACAGGACGGTACAAATGGGCATTTTGCGTGTAAAAAAAACAAAAACAGGATGTAACAAAAAAATAACAATGAAAAATTGCCCAATAGGGGGGAGACTTCCGAGGGACATTTGTGGAGAAAGCCCATTAAAAGGCCACAGTGATCCTGATCACCAGGGCAAGTGCCCTCTCCCAGTTTTCCACCTTTAATTTACAGACACATACTCAGAGTAAGTCCATTCACTCGGGCCATACTTGCTTCTCTCACCCATCTTTCAACAAAATGCTGGGAAGAGAGCACTTCCCTCTCTACCCTGATTTTCCTTTTTAAATGAAATTTGAAAAAGTTAATCAGGGCATCACCGAAGAGGTAAGTGCTCGTCTTCAGCCCTTTCAAACGTGTCCACCATACTATCTCTTTCGCCATGGCCACCGGACAGACAGACAGATAAAAACTGCCTGCCCTTACCGGCTAAAGGAGGAGGGTAGGGTAATCCTCACGATGGACTCAGCTGATAGCTGGTTCCGTCCTACACGTGACAGCAGGTGTTCGACATAAACTCACAAGTCAGCAATGCTCGGACACTGAACGATGCCTGTAGAGTTTAACCCGAACTGGCAAAGCTCCTCGGTAGCACTGCCAGGCCAGGGATTTCTGGAAGTTGTCCATAGGCCCCGGCCCGAACGTCCTTCCGAAGAGATTGGCTAGTTGATTTTCGTCGACGCCTAGAGTTTCTCCAAGTACGTCGTCGCTCTTCCCCTCCACTAATCCTCTATAGAACGCCGAGGTGGAGTTTCCACTGATCACATTGCCCGATTGGTCGAGGGCTGTGAGCACCTGAAGAAATTCCAGTCTCCCGACGCTCCCTTAGGGTATTAGCTTGACCCAGGACTGCAGCTCCGTCAAGGAGACGAGCTGGCGAAAGACGTGTCTAGCAAACGGCGATCACACCTGATCACCGTCGAGGAAGAGGTGGAGATGACGTAGCCTGAGAGCGTGTCTGCGCATCATCAGCCACGGCATGCCCAGCCCTCCACGTAGCGGGTGTTGATAGCAGATGAACCGCCTGACCATCGGAGCGCGTCCCTTCCACAAAAAGCGAAAGAGCGAACGCTCTAGCGCAGTCAGGCGGAGCTTAGGACAAGGTACGACGGTCAGGCGGTAGTAGATGACGGACGCGATGTACGCGTTAGCCACCTCCGCTCGACCTTTCAGGGATAGCTTCCTCTCCGCTCATTTCTGGGTGAGAGAAGCCACCCTGCTCGTAACCTCATCCCAGTTTTTGTCCGTCTAGAGGTCCGGACCGAACCAGACCCCTAGCAATTTAACCGGTCCGTCTGTCCAGCGCCCGACGACGCTGTTGGACGGCATGGACCTGCCTCTCCATGTGCCGAGCAGCGGGCCCACTGACTTTTCCTGGTTGATCATTGCTCCTGTCACCGCTTCGTATTCTCTTAGTGTAGTGCAGTAATGGATCGAGAGTCTCCAGTTTGTGCAGTAATGGATCGAGAGTCAATACGTACAAGAGGGACGAGAGGGGACATCCTTGGCGGACCGAGCGCATGATGTTGAACGGTTCCGAAAGGTGACCGTTCACTCTCACCACAGAGCAGATGTTGCTGTGCATTGCAGCGATCCAGCCTCTGAAGACGGGCCCAAAGCCAGCCGCCCTCAGGACTGCCGCTAGGTAACGATGGTCGACCCTATCGAAAGCTTTCGACTGATCTAAATTGATCAAGGACCCACCCGTGCCAGGTTCCCTAGCTACCCTCTCTACGATGTATCGCATGAGGTGGAGGTTGTCGTGGATGGATCTGTCGGGAATGGCGCATGTCTGCGCCTCGCCCACCAGACCACCAAAGACAAGCGCCAAACTCTTTGCTAGCACCTTGGCCAAAATCTTGAACTCTATATTTAGCAGAGTTATGGGCCTAAAATTATCTATGTTATCCCCTTGTTCGGATCCTTTCTCAGCAGCGCCACAGCTCCTCGGCTCACAGAGCTGGTAATTCTCCCGTTCTGTTGCCAGTTGCAGTAGACGTCCGCCAAGAGGCCACCGAACAAGTCTAGCATCTGTACGTAAAGTTCATAGGGAAGACCATCCAAACTAGGTGATTTACCCCTTGTGCAGCCAGTCATTGCCTCCCGTACTTCAGCGGCTGTTATCGGCTTTTCGCAACACTCCGCCTCCGTGGCCGAGAGCTGCGGCAGTCCGTCGAGGTAGACACTAAAGTCCATCCCTCGATCTGGCCCGCCGCTGCCCTCGAACAGCTGTGCGAAGTGTCGCTGAAAAGCTTCACACATTTTCCCGGGATCGAGTAGCATGCGCCCTTCGTGGTCCACCAAAGACCGGATCGTGGCTTTGTTGCCACGACGTGCCTCCGCCACTCGGGCCCATTAAACGGCTTTCATCCACTCGTGTCTGAGAGCACGCACCCTAGCTCTGACAAGGCAGCCTTCGTGCTTTGCATTGAAGAATTGGTCAAGGGCCAATTTCGCCGCAAGTACGTCGGTCGCGATGCCTTTGCTAAGCACCTCGTCTAATTTTCTAACTAGTTCTCCCTCTGCTCTATTTTTCTCTATTGCTAAAGCCTTACTAAACCTAATGGACTCTATTCTAATAGCTCTTTTCAAAGAAAACCACCACTTGTTGTTGACGATGGCCCCCGTCAACGCCCGCTTAACTAGTTTGCTAATCCGGTCTCTCTAGGCCTTGCGCGCTGGTAATGACGTGTTTAGCTTCCAGTAGCCGGGTCCTCGTCTATGAAGCCTATCTAAGTCAAGCACACAGATCACGAGTTTGAGGTCCGTGTAGCTGACTATCTTGAATTGTGGACAGCCTATGCTAGACCTATCTATTTCCCTACAAAATACTCTATCTAGATATGATCTGGATGACCCTATGCGATTTGTCCAAGTCAACATTGGCACATTCCGGAAATCCAATCGGTACCTGTCAGACAGTTCAAAACGCCTGAGCAGGTTGGTGAGGCTCTTGCACCCTCCTCCCCTATCCGCTAATCCCACACAGTCCCAGCGTGCATCTAAGATCCCGTTCCAGTCGCCCACTAACACTAAAGAGCGGGATGTTCCAAGAAAGGTCTCCAGACGCCGGAAGAAATCAGGCCGCTTTGCTCCTGTCGGGGCATAGACGGCCACTAGCCTGAAAGCTTGCCCGTCTCCGCTGGTCACGTCCAACACCACCAACTTACCTTCTGGGTCCAGGAAGATGGCCCGTATGGCGAGATCCAAACCTCTCCGAAAAAGCACAGCAACTCCTCCCCCCGATCCAGGACGGCTGGGAGATGCGTACACATCGTAGCTGCCGAAGATCGGTGCGAAGGCCCGTGCTTCAGAAATTCTGGTCTCGCTGATGGCCACTACATCTATGTTTAGTGACCTGAGGTCGTTGAGCAGGTGGCCCTGTTTCCATGACGACCACAAGCCACGCGCATTTATGCTGCCTATTCTGAGTGAGGTCATGTTGAAATGGAGTGGAAAAGATGGGAAAGACCACTTACCTTACTTCTCGTAGAGGAAGGATTTCGATGGCTGGTGGAACGTGTGTCACCCTGATCTTCACGAGTCTCTGGCCACAATAGCTTGGGACGAGTGTGAAGTCGTCACTTCTTAATGGAGCCATGGAGTGTTCTCTGGCCTCCTGTGGTGTTTCAAAGAACACGTCCACGGTTCCATATTTCTGCCCACGTCTGATGTGGGGTTTTTTTGCCCACACATGTCCCAAAGCTTTTTGGATTTGGGACTCGGATGCCCGTTCCACTCGGCGCGATTTTATGTTAATCGTCCGAAAGACACGGTGCATTGGCGCCGATGCTCCATTTTATTAGGTGTGTGTGGGGGGGGGGCTGACCCTGTACCCATCTTTCTTTACCATTTTTTTGGCTTCTAATTCCTCCTGAGTTACCTGGAATGGTTCGCACTGTTTTGCTACTCTGGCAAAACTCAGGGTGGTTTTCTTAATTTCATTGTTGCTGTTGTTGTTATCGTTATTTTTATTATTGTTAATTTTAGTTTCAGTTGTGGTGGTGGTGGCGTCAGTGGTGTTCAGTGTGGAAGAGTTCATTTTGGTTGAATTCATTTCGATATCACGAGTTAATTTATTTTTTCTTTTGTTTCTGTTGTCGCGGTGGTGGTGGGGGTGGTGGCGGCTTTAACACCTGCAGTCATTGATAATGGCGGGAAATGAATATCTACCTGAGACAAATTTTAAATATTGCTACTGCTTATATTTTTAGTTTTGGCAAACGTAGTAATATTTACAATGGTGGTGTCGGTGTGAGGTGTTAGTTTGTGAGGAAGGCTGTCAGCTTCGTGTGGCTGTGAGTCTTCCATGTTTTTTTTCAATGAAAGTTTTTTTTGATAATTATAAAAGTTTAAATTTTGTGCTCAATGCCCCAATCTTTTTGAGTATCCTTTTCGGAAAACAATGTATGTGCACTTATATACAGTTAACAATAAAAATTTTCCATAAATGTCAATTTTAAACAAACGAAAACAACAAACCTTTGCGGAGCTCACGATGATACGATTTACTACGTAGGTCGTCAATAATAGTAATAATAATAATAATAATAATAGTAATAATAATAATTGTTTCTACTTTTGGCACCAGGCCAGCAATTACCCAGTGCATTACTGGTACTTTATTTTATCGACCTCGTAAGGATGAAAGGCAAAGTCAACATAATAATAATAATTGTTTCTACTTTAGGCACAAGGCCAGCAATTACCCAGTGCATTACTGGTACTTTATTTTATCGACCCCGTAAGGATGAAAGGCGAAGTCAACCTCGGCGGGATTTGAACTCATAATAATAATAATAATAATAATAATGATTTCTTTATTGGCCACAGGGGCTAACATCAAGAAAAACACTACAGACGGTACAGGACGGTACGATTTTGTTCGTGTAGAGATTTTTTATTATTAACTAGCAGTGGAACCCGGCGTTTCACGGGATAAGGTATTTTGGAAAGCGGGCCACCAACAGACCCCATCGTGGAAAAACTGCATGCCTGGGCAATATGTAAAGAAACTAAACCGAATACACTGATGGCTTGATAATCTTTAATATTTTCCTCGATGAAGCAGGAAAAATGCAGGTTTTCATCTAATGCGGGCCCTAGGGGATCAAGAAAATGAATTTTTTTATGTGTATAATATACCTTGAAATTTCGGGAAAATCGGCTAGACGTAACGCTTCCAAAAAGCTCTAAAAAGCTGAAAAAATGAAGTTGGATTTTCTTTGCTCACGGTATGAAGAAGAGCCTGACTAATGCATAGTTACAATTTCAAGGAAATCGGTGTGACGTAACGCCTCAAAAAAACACTAAAAGGCTTAAAAAACGCAGTTTTTCACCTATTGTGGGCCCTAGGAGATCAAAAAGTTGAATTTTTTATGTGTATAACAATCCCTGAAACATAAGTAATACACATGTAAAGTTTGGAAAAAAATCGGTTGGGTATTTCTCGAGTTTTAGGGATTCAAACTCACAGACACACACACAGAGACAGACATCCTCAGGGAAGTGACGTAATGCAGACAGCCAGACATACATACAGATATTATAAGGGCGCGACATTATATGTATGTATCTATCTAAAAAAAGAAATACTAAGAATTATAGAGATAGATCGCTAAATCGCCTAATGCGGTCTCTAGGGCATTGAATATTTGAAATTTCTTTGGCTCAGAACACTCCCTGAAACATAAGTATTACATGTGTAAAGTTTGAAAATAGTCGGTTGGGTGGTTCTCGAGTTTTAGGGATTCAAACTCACACACACACAGACAGACATCCACAGTTTTATATATATAGATATAAGAAAAGAAAAGGAAAAAAGACATAGAAACATATATATATATAAACAATAAAAATGAAAAATGAAACAATAAAAAATTCCCCAATAGGGGGGAAACCTCCGAGGGGTACTCGTGGCGAAAACCACACAGAAGACTACGGCGACCCAGACCACCAAGACAAGCGCCCTCTCTCAAATTTTCCACTTCTCAAACTACAGGCGTATATTCAGAGCGGTCCCGTTCACTCGGACCATTCGCGCTACATTCACCCACCTTTCAACAAACTTGCTAAAAGGTAGCACTTGCCTCTCCACTCTGATTTTCCTCTTCAAGTGAAACTTGAAAAAGTTAATTAGGGATTCGCCGAAGAGGAAAGTGTCTGTCTTTAACCCTTTCAACCTTGTCCACCACACAATCTCTTTCACCATGGCCACGAGGCAGATGAAAACCGCCTGCCCTTCCTAGTCGAAGGAAGACGGCGAGACCATCTGCACAATGGACTCAGTCGATAACCGGATCAGTCCTTCACGCGACAGCAACTGTTCGACATAGCTGCACAAGTCAGCAATGCTCGGGCACTGAACGAGTGCGTGCACGACGGTTTCGTCGCTCTGCGCGCATCTCCGACAGGCTGGGCTGACGGCACTTCCGTGCCTGTAGAGCTCATCCCGAACCGGCAACGCTCCCCGGTAGCATTGCCAGGCCAGGGATTTTTGGAAGTTTTCGATAGGCCCTGGACTGAAAGTTCTCCGGAAGAGGGAAACAGCAGATCTTCTTCGACGTCCAGGATCACTCCGAAAACGTTGTCGCACTTCCCCTCCACTACTCCTCTATAGAACGCCGAGGTTGATATTCCACCGATACTGGTGCCCTGCTGATAGAGGGCGGTGAGCGCCTGGAGACATTCCAGTTTTCAAGCGCTATACCTCGGTCTTTTCCTGACCCAGGACTGCAGCTCCGTCAAGGAGACAAGCTGTGGGAAAACGTGCCTGGTGAACGGCGACCACACCTGTCCACCGTCAAGGAAGCACCAGAGATTTCGCAGCCTCCGCGCATGTTTGCGCATCATCAGCCATGGTATGCCCAGTCCTCCACGCTACGGGTGTTGACAGAAGATGGATCGTCAGACCATGGGAGTGCGTCCCTTCCACAAAAAGCGGAATAAGAGGAGCTCCATTTTGGTGAGAGTTGGGCCGGGGCAAGGTACGACAGTCAGGCGGTAGCAGATGACGGATGCGATGTACGCATCCGCCACCTCCGCCCGGCCTTTCAGGGTCAGCTTCCTCTCGGCCCATTTCTGGGTGAGGGAGGCCACCCTGCTCGTCACCTTGCTCCAGTTTTTCTCCATCTGGAGGTCCGGTCCAAACCAGACCCCGAGCAATTTAACCGGTCCGTCCGTCCAACGCCCCACGACGCTGTCGGACGGCATGAACTTGCCTCTCCAGGTGCCGAGCTGCAAGCCCACCGACTTTTCCTGGATTCACTTTGCTCCTGTCATCGCTTCGTATTCCTTGAGAGCGGTGCCGAGCATCTGGACATGTCTTGTGCTCGACACCACCACGGTGATGTCGTCGGCGTAAGCCGACTCGTATTTCCCGCGTCCTAATTCCCGTGGAACGCCCCTCATCACCCCCAGTTTGTGCAGTAACGGCTCGAGAGCCAATACGTACAAGCGGGACGAGAGAGGACAACCCTGTCGGACTGAGCGCATGATGCTGAACAGCTGCGACAGGTGACCGTTCACCCTCACAACTGAGCAGATGTCGCTGTACATCGCAGCGATCAAACCCCTGAAAACGTACCAGAGACCGGCTGCCTTGAGGACCGCCGCCAGGTACCGATGGTCGACCCTATCAAATGCTTTAGATTGATCCAAGTTGATCAGGACCGCACCCGTGCGAGGTTCCTTAACTACCATCTCTACGATGTATCGCATGAGGTGGAGGTTGTCATGTATGGATCTGTCCGGAATGGCGCATGTCTGCGCCTCTCCCATCAGACCCTTGACGACAAGCGCCAACATCGTTGCTAACACCTTGGCCAAAATCTTGAACTCTGCGTTTAGCAGGGTTATGGGGCTGAACTTATCGATAACATCCCCCTTGTTCGTGTCTTTTCTCAGCAGCACCACCGCTCCCCGGCTCACAAAACTGGGAATGCTCCCGTTCTGCTGCCAGTTGCAGTAGACGTCTGCAAAGAGTCACCAAACAAACCTGCCATAAATGCATAAAGCTCGTAGGGCAGACCATCCAAACCTGGCGATTTACCCCTCGTGCAGTTAGCCATCGCTTCCCGTATTTCACCGGCTGTTATTGGCTTTTCGCAACACTGTGCTGCGGTCGTCGAGAGCCGAGGCAGTCCGTCTAGGTATGCACTGAAGTCCATACTCCGATCCGGCTCGCCGCTGCTCCCGAACAGTTCAGCAAAGTGCTGCTGAAAAGCCTCACACATTTGCTCGGGTTCGAGCAACATGCACCCGTTTTGGTCAGATAAAGACCGAATTGTGGCTTTGTTGCCACGTCGCGCTTCTGCCACCCGGGCCCATTGGACGGCTTTTGTCCCCTCGTATTTCAGAGCACGCGCTCTAGCTCTGACAACGCAGCCTTCGTGTTTTGCGTTGAAGAATTGGTCGAGTTCCAAGCACGTCGGTTGCGATGCCTGTCCTAAACGCCTCTTCTAGTTTTCTGACTAGCTCTCCTTCTATTCTATTTTCTTCTATCACTAGTCCTTTGCTAAACCTAATCGACTCTACTTTAATTGCCCTTCTCAGGGTGAACCACCACCTGTTGCTGACGACTGTTCCCGTCAACGCCCGCTTAACTAATACGCTAATCCGGTCTCTGTAGGCTTTGCGCGCCGGGAAAGACACGTTAAACTTCCAGTAACCGGGTCCTTGTCTATGAAGTTGTGGTCTGTGTAGTCGACTATTTTCAATTGTGGACAACTTATACTAACCTTATCTAGTTCTCTGCAGAATACTCTATCGAGATACGATCTGGATGACCCGATACGGTTTGTCCATGTCCACATTGGCACATTCAGGTGATCCAGTCGATACCTCTCAGACAGTTCGAAACGTCTGAGCAGGTTGATGAGGCTCTTGCACCCTCCTCCCCTATCAACTAGCCCCACACAATCCCAGCGTGGATCCAAGATACCATTGCAGTCGCCCACTAACACTAAAGAGCGGGACGTTCCAAGAAAGGTCTCTAGACATCTGAAGAAATCTGGCCGTCCTGCCCTAGTTGGGGCGTAGACGGCTACTAGCCTGAAAGCATTGCCTTCGGTTACGTCCAGCACCACCGACTTACCTTTTGGGTCCAGGGAGATGGCCCGTAAGCTTCTCCGAAAAAGCACTGCCACCCCGATCCTTGACGACTTGTAGATGCGTATACATCGTAGCCGCTGAAGATCGGTGCGAAGGTTCGTGCTTCGGAGATTCTAGTCTCGCTGATGGCCACCACATCTATGTTTAATGACCTGACGTCGTTGAGCAGGTGACCCTGCTTCCTAGATGACCCCAGGTCACATGCATTTATACTGCCTATTCTAAGTACGGCCATGTTGGATGGGAAACGGGGCAAGTGAGAAAGGGTCACTTACCTTGATCGTGTGGTGGAGGGACTGTAGAACCGTCTCTTTGACTGGTCATGGGGGTTTCCAAGAGGATGTCAGTGTATATCCTCTTGGTAACTGACTCTCTGATGTCTTTAACTGCGTTGGGGGATTTTTGTTTTAAAAGTTTATGGCTGTGTACTTTTGGGTGGGAGGGGTGATTTTGTTGCTGTTTTCTTCTTGTTTGGTGTGTGTGCTGTTTGGTGTGTGTTTTTTTGTTTTGTTTTGTTTGCGTTGTTGGTGTTTTGGGTGATGCTGGTGGTGGTGTAGTTGTTGTTGGCGGTGGTGCTTGTGGTGGTGATAGTGATGGTGGTGGTGTTGCTGCAAGTCTCCTTGCAGCCTTTACCCCTCTTTGTGTGCCCTCGCTTTTGGAGGGTGAAGCTAAGGGTTTTTTTGTTTTTTGTTTTTTGTGGCAGACCGTTTGCCACTTCACTCCCGCCTCAGACTCCATGTCAGATTCTGTGGCGTCTGGGAGGGGTATGTGCTCCACGGTTGTTGGTGGTGGTAGTGGAGCCCTCTCCGGCAATTTTGTTGCTGGTGCAGCTACTGCAAATGTAGCTACTGGTGTTGACGCCACTGATGCTGCTGCTTTAGTTGTCTGTGGCCTTCGTACGGGAGCTACGGACATTGCCCTCCTACTCACCGTGGAAGGGGCTTCTGTGTTTGTTGCCTGCCCTGCTCTTGGTAGCAGCGGGCCAGGTATTGGAATGAGAGGGGCCTTCTTCTTCGCTGTCTTCTGCGGGAAAAGGGCCCTGAGGTGACCCTTTGACCCACAGACATAACATTTTGGCCGTCTTCCTTCTACGCTTATAGGGAGTTGGAGTCCTTCCTCGATGTCTATGATATCGGGGATAGCGTCGATACATTCCTGGTCAGTTTGTATAAGCATTTGCATGCCTATACCTGACCAGTTCTCTCTCCCTATTTTCTCTACTTGCAGCATTGTCGTCCTGTCCTCGATTCCAGCAAAGACAGACGCGGCCAGCCAAGGTATGGGCATGTTGGGTGGGACCTGGGTCACTTTGACCCTCACAATTTTCTGCCCGCAGTAGGAGGGCACCAAGACTATCTCCTCGCTCTTTAGGGTTTCCAAAGAGTGAGACTTCGCTTCTTGGGGGGTGGCGAAAAGTACGTCTACTGTGGCGTACTTTCTGCCTCGGGTGATGTGGGTTTTGCGTGCCAGACGCACCCCAAGCCCTTTTGTATTTGAGCCTCCGTAGCTCTCTCTACCCGATGTGACATTTTGCTTACGGAGCGGTAAGTTACTGTCCGTAGCTGCTGGTCTTTGAAAAAATCGGGTGAGGGTTTCAAGGAAACTCTATTGGCGTTTCTTTTCACCATGGCGCTTGCGACTGCCATCTCCTCCCCTGTGACTAACATTGTTTCGAGATTTTGGGCGATACCTGCAAAAGAAGTGGTCCCTTTTTCAGCGGCACCACTATTGCTGCCGCTACTGGTCCTGCTGGTGGTGCTGAGATCGCTGTTACAGGTATCGATGTCATTGTTGATGTTTCCGTTGGTACTGTTGTTGCTGTTGTTGTTGTTGTTTTCGTTGATACTGTTGCTGTTGTTACTGTTATTGTGGCTGTTGTTGTTATTATTGTTTTTGTTGATACTGTTCTTACTATTATTGCTGTTGTGACTGTTGTTATTGTCATTGTTATTGTCGTTCTCGACCTTACCGCTGTTATTTTTGTTGTTGCTGTTGATATTGATGGTGTTGTTGTTGGTGTTATTGTTGGTGTTGTTTGTGTTAGAAATGTTTGGTAATTTTAAATCTGTAACAATATCATGAAAAATGATACTGTTCCTCTTTTCCTTCGTAATATTTTCTTTTAAAATTACCTTCGCTAGAACGCTGTTCAAGTTGCCTGACAGCGCTCTCTCTCTTTCTTGTGTTATCCATGTTGAAAGAAATTTTTTTTCAAATAATATTTTTACACAATACGACACCCCGTAAAGGGGTGCCGTATTATTTACGAGTGAACCCCTGTATTAGGTGGGTCACTTCTTCTAAACTTTTATCAAGTTTAAAACTTGAATAAAAGGTTTAAAACGGTTGAAAACGAGGTAAACTGTTGGAAAAAACTGGAGGCGATAAGAAGCGTGGCTTCACCAACAATATTAATAATAATAATAATAATCGTTTCTAGTATAAGCACAAGGCCAGTAATTTGGGGGAAAGGGAAAGTCGATTAAATTGACTCCAGTGCGGGACTGGTACTTTTATTTTATCGACCCCCGTAAGGATGAAAGGCAAAGTTAACCTCGACGGGATTTGAACTCAGATCATGAAGGGCCGTAATTCTATGCTGGAAAGCATGGCATCCGACCCTCTACCGATACTGCCAATCTAATAATAATTGTTTCTACTTTTGGCACAAGGCCAGCAATTACCCAGTGTATTACTGGTACTTTATTTTATCGACCCCGTAACGATGAAAGGCAATAATAATAGTTGTAAGAAGCAGTTAATAGAAAATCGCGCATTTGTAAAAGAGAAGAAAAAACAACAAAGCATTAAATCGATTGATTACCGAAAAAAGCATTTGATAACATACGGCAGTCATAGATTTTAGAGATGCAGTCGCAATATGGAGTTAGTGTACCAAACATTAATCTAGTAAGCAACTTTATCACTATTAGGAGAAAAATATAAAAAGCATCCCTATACTTGTTAGAATAGGAATTTTTCATAGCGATTTCTTATCACTTCAGCTCTTCTGCACAGTTTTGACTCCTTTAGATAATATTCTAAATGAAACTATTTAGTACTAAAAATGAGCCAGCCTAATATAAACAATTTATGAAATATGGATAATTTAAAACTATTCACGAAAGCCAGCCTTCTACATGTAAATCTATTAAAACCTGTATATGAATTGAGCTTTAGAAATGGTAAATTAATTTAAAATGGGACATTACATTACATTCAGACACTGAACTGAGGGAATTCGAACATAGTCGCATATAGAAAGTCGTAGCAATAGATGAAACTAATAACAGAATACCGAAAAATGAAGGAGAAAATCAGAAACGAATACTACATAAAAGCCAGGGTAAAATTAAAAATGAACTCACTCTTGGAAATAAAATAATGGATATTTTATAACACGACGACGATGTCACATTTTGTATATGAGTGTGTGTGTGTCTGTGTTTGCGCGTTCGTTATGTACGTTACGCCTTAGCAACACCCCCATATACACACATTTATATACAATTATCTATATCTATATCTATATCTACATATAATATAAAATATTTAAACTTCCGTCAGCCTTTGAGAAACGTGGACACGCTTTACAGCCAGGAGGATGATGAACCATCTCCTAGAGGTCACTATTCTTGAAGGCAATCATCAAGGAGAAAATGCATTTATTCCCAATATTCCTCTCATCCCTTCCTCTACCGAGCTGCCATTCAAAGTTTCAAGACTTAAGTTCCCTGTTTGAGCCAGTTTTGCTACGACCGTACATAAAGCTCAGGTTCAGAGTTTCAAAATTGTAGAATTGAATACAAGAGGATCGCTTTTTGGACAGTTATATGTAGGTTGTTCACGGGGGGAAACACCTAGAAATCTTCATATACAATGCACGAACGGTAATACGAAGAATTTGGTTATCTGGGAAATTTTTTTACTGCTTATTTTTCTGTCATACTCGCCTCATTCTGTAAACCAGACAAACATCCAATACAGTTATTTTCTCTGCTACCTGTCTTCTCTTATCTGTTTACCCGGGTAAAGCTGGGTAGGTCAGCTAGTTGTATATGAATATATAGCTTAGGCTGCCATATACACCCCTAATATATATATATATATATATATATATATATATATATATATACAAATATATTACACAGAGAGAAGCGTGTTTCACAGTGAGATGTGTGTAAAGAACTATTACATGTGAGTTTACTGTATGGAAAACAACACCTACAGGTTGGCAATTAAATAGAAAGAACACTAAGTCAGAATCAAATCTCCGAAGTAGAATTTTAAATCACTAACCTTATAACTATAAGCTTGCTGCTACGAATCTATTTCGTTTCGCCACTGAAATGTGTAGTGTAAAAGTCCACAGGGTCCTCAGTCAGCAAGTGTGGAATTGTTACCTACACATCTAGCCTAATGGAAAGAGAGAACGCAAATATACACGCTGCCCAGAGCAGGGCGAAAACACGTGTTATTTGCATCAAATAACGGCTCTCATGAATTGGGGGAAGATGCTAGAGAGAGCAGCCCAACCATTCGAATTTATTAACTCAACAATTTGGAGCTCGTTAATTATACAAGGATCGGAATTAGAGTATTCCGCAGTTCACAGTAATAATAATATTAGCTCAAAGAAGAACAGAGAATGTTCAACTGAGCGTGTTACACAGTGAGATGTGTGTACACACATCTCACTGTGTAACACGCTTCTCTCTGTGTAATATATTTGTATTTGAGCTCAGTTGAAAATTCTCTGTAATTGCTGGCCTTGTGCCTAAAGTAAAAACAATTATTATTACTGTGAACTGCGGAATACTCTAATTCCGATCCTTGTATATATATATATATATAACGAAGGAAATGTGGTGAGGAACCAGGTGGACCATAACGCACCAAATTACTCAATACTCAGGGTAGTAGAGTGGGTAATAGTCGAAACGGCTTGAGCTCAGCCGTCGGGGTCCTACTCGTTCCTATTACCCACTCTACTACCCTAAGTATTGAGTACGTTGGTGCGTTATGGTCCATCTGGTTCCTTACCACATTTCCTTCATTATATATATATATATATATATATATATATATATATATATATATATATACAAATGGAAGGTTAGTAAAATCGAAGTTATGGCAGTGGCCAAGCTAACGAGATACAATTAGGTTTGCACAAAAGCACTCGATTAGGATGTATCGATGAATGGATAGGCTGAACCTTAGAGTAATTAACATACGTTAGATAGCGTCACAACGAACCTTTAGTTGATCGATAGCGAAACGCGCGTTACCAATCAATAAACGCAATGAAGGCATAACAAATCGTCCTTGTATTATTATATTTACACTCTGTTTAGCTCTACACCTCGTTACAGACGTGAATCATCGGGTGCTCACCTGAGTGAACCTACAGTAACTTCACGCTACGCACCCTGGATATATATATGTGTGTGTGTGTGTGTGTGTGTGTGTGTGTGTGTACGTTAGGGTGCTGAAACTTTCTAGATTTAAGGGTATCGCGAAAAGATAGAGTTGTTACCTTTACAGGGGAGGTATGACAGCTGCAGTAATTGTGTGAATCTGCGAGAAAATATGTTGAATAAAATAATTAAGTGAACCTCCTGTATATTCTTTTAAGTGATATTTCTGTATTTTCTTTTGTCCAAAGCCAGGAACTTTTCCGCGCCCCTTCGTATATATGTGTGTGCATAAATTGTTTTGATTCAATGTTTAACTAATTGCAACTTACATCACCGCAATAAATAAATTCTGGCGTAATATTTATTAAGCACTCCACATCGGTGATATTTCCCTAAGACCTCAGATCTTGAAGACTGGTATCCAACGTAGTATTGTATCTGAATAGATATGAAGACTTTTTCAATTTCCCCTACATCAATTTATAACAAAATGTTATGTGTATTTCAGGGCCCCTCCCAATTGTTGCGTAACAGTAACTTACAGGTGCACATGTTCATATATATATTCTTTCATTTGTTTCGTCTGTAGACTGTGGCCATTCTGGTGCAGCACCATGAATATATATACGTGTGTGTGTATAAATATGTATATATATGTATGTAGATATATATATATAAATAAATATACACGGATGTGTGTATATGTATGTATTAATGCATACATATACACACGCACACACCCATATATGATATATATATATATATATATATTGTTATACTTGGGGAGGGTCATATTGTTGTAATAATATTGCCAGAAATAATAACAGAACACACTCACTGTTTGGTTGGTTTTCGTTTCTGTATCTTTTATATCTCCATAGTTAATTCATTTGGTCCTCAATGTTTTTCATTGACTGACCAACGGTCAAAAATACAGATATAAATACATATATATATAGTCTAACAAATTTCTTTCTTTGCACAACTGCAACATTATCAGTGGTACTATTATGTTTCCTCCTGTTGTATTGTATGTCTACGCCATTTTTATCTTATCTGTTTATTTATTTATTTATTTTTGTCTTCTTCTCTGAGCATGCGTTTGCGTGTGTGTATAGTGTTTGGTGTGTGTGTTCGTGTTTGGGTGACTGTGTTTTGGTTATTGTATTCTATTTTAGTTTATTAGTGTGCGTTTATATTGTTTGTTGCTTGTGTATATATTTATTTATTTATTTAATTATTTATATTTCTCTTAAGTCAGTATTGTTTGCTTGGGTGTTGTTGTTATTCCATTCAGTTTTTCTGTTTAGCTTTGGCTTTCTAAGCTCTATTTCGCTTGCCTCTGTGATTTGCCTACCTGCTGGGTCATTTCTATGTTTAGATATTATTTTCATTTCTATGTCGTCTATGTTACCGCTATGTTGTTGTCTGGCGTGTTCGAATAGTACTGAACAGTTTTTTCGTCCTCTTAATTCCCCCAGTCTTGGTCTATCCTTTCTCTTATGCTTTCAGCTGTCTCGCCTATGTATGTTGTTGTCATATCTCTGCAAGTACCCTCTGTACATCTTATGTACAGAGGGTACTACGTTTCTAGTTTTACAGTTTATCTGGGGGTTTACTTTACATATAACACATTTCCTATTAGTACAGTGTGTGTGTGTTTATATGCATACATGTATATACGCATACACCCATATATCACACAGACACACACACACACACACACACACACACACACACACACACACACACACACACACATACACACATACACACACGCACGCACACACACACACGCACATACATATATATATATTGGCAACATGACCCTCCCAAAGTATAACAATATATATATATAGAGAGAGAGAGAGAGAGAATTCACAAGAATCAAAGCTATGTTCAAAGCATTTATTCACTTACAATTGTTTCATCCAAACCTAGGCTTGAAGTCTTCGGAGCATTTTTCAATGCTTGTACATATAATTGACCTCCTTTCCAACGCAAGAGACATACAGATACATATATATATATTGATGTACAGTGGAGTGACATATATTATACTATACTATATTTGTACAGCAATTCAAATTTAAAATCAAAATTAAAATACATGCGGCGGATAACACAGATAATGCAAGAGGATAGTTCGATAATCAGATCTAGTAGATAGTGTATGCGTTAGTCATACATGGAGCATGCAAGTGTGTCTCATTTATATACGAGTATTGTGTGGCAAGGTGTTACATGTAATGCAAGCACTTTAAGCGGGTAAGCAAGAGTATTATGGTGGTTGTAGTGGGAGCGTGTTTTTGTATAGATCAAAAAAGTATGTGTGCAGAAAAAGAAAAAGAAAAAGAAAAAGAAAAAGAAAAAGAAAAAGAAAAAGAAAGTTATAGTTTTCGCATCCACCACCATTTTCACATTCAGAAAAAGGAACAACAAAGGTTCGACCATCAGTAGCCGTGATGTCCAGACTGCTGTCCGTCTTCTTCTTCCTGCTGAATTAGCCAAGCATGCCGTCTCTGAGGGTACAAAGGCTGTCACCAAATATACTAGCAGCAAGTAAAAACCTGCTTTTATGTATATCTAATCATAGACTATAAAACATTTAATATAGAAAGAACTAGAAACTATTGCATAAAACTTTTAAAGACTATAACCTAAGTATCACCATAGACAAAAACACTAAAAACGTTAACTTCCTTGATGCTACCCTTTACCTAGACTCTAAAATATATACACCATTCCATAAACCTAACGAAAAACTAATTTACGTAGATACCAAGTCTAACCACCCTAGATCAATATTAAACTCTATCTCTAAAGGAATATCCAATAGAATCTCTAATCTATCTTATGACGAAACCATATTTAGCAAAAACTCACAATACTATAATCAGGAATTAGCTAGATCAGGCCATAATAATGAGATTGAGTTCCTACCTATAAAAACACATAGTTACAGCATTATTTCTCACAATATGTCCATGAGGAAAAATAGTAATAAGAGTAATAACCACACACATACTAATACGAAGAGTAGCAACAAACGTAACTCACACCAGAGAAGACACCAGAATACCATAAACGGAAACACCTCAACAGATATAAAAAACAAAAATAGAAGAAGAACTAATACGTTTTTCAACCCCCCTTTCAATCTAAACGTCTCTACCAACCTACCTAAGGCTTTCTTCTCACTCTTGGATAAAAACTTCCCATCTGGCCACAAGTAGCATAGTCTTATAAATAAAAACACCATTAACATCTCCTACTCTACCACGCCTAACATAGCATACTACATAGCTAGTAGCAATAAAAAAAAGATTAATACTTACTTTCAACAAACTAAAACACAGCAGGGAGTAAACTTTCAAAACAACGTAATAACTGCAAACCACGATATCAATAGTAATATTAGTAATAACACTAATGAAATCAATAACATTGGGAGCGACAACCCCCATAGCCATAATGCAATACCTAGCAACCAGACTTCTACACAACATAATAACCGACAGGTTAACATCCAAAATAAATGTAACTGTAGATCTAATAGAACCTGCCCTTTAGGTAAAAACTGCTTGATCAAGGACATCATCTACTCATGCACGGTCAGAACTAGCAACTCTTCTGAAACCTATATAGGCTCTACTTCGAACTGCTTCAAAACGAGATACAACTCACAGCTCTATTCTTTCAAAAAACACAGTCTAGCCAACTCCACTTCACTATCTAGCTACATACACTATCTGAAAACTAGAAATAGATCATATACACTTCAATGGGAAGTGATAGGTAAGGCGGCATCGTACAAACCACCTAATAAATTCTGTAACCTCTGTCTACTAGAGACCCATACTATAATCTTTTCGAACCTTAACCTCCTTAATAAAAAATCGGACGTGTTTACGTCGTGCCAGCACCGCTTCCGACACTCCTTCCAAAGCTTTAAACCCAATATATAACAATGTCAGACTTGAACCCATCACCGCTTCTATCACCATACCTCAAGGGCATGCCTCCTACCACTACACCACACTCTCTGATCCACCCTTTCCTCGACACAAATCATTCTATCTATCTATAACTTTATACCCTAGAAATATCCCCATAAACGCCAACTTTTAATATAATTAGTTTCAATTACTTATAATTATATAGTGATAGAAATATAATTGTTTCTACTTTAGGCACAAGGCCAGCAATTACCCAGTGTATTACTGGTACTTTATTTTTATCGACCCTGTAAGGATGAAAGGCAAAGTCAACCTCGGCGGGATTTGAACTCAGATCGTAAAGGGACGTAACTATGCTGGAAAGCATGGCGTCCGACTCTCTACCGATACTGCCAATCCACCGCCCTATATAGTGATAGAAATATAATACAGTCTATATAAACTTTAAATACTAGATACGGCAGTGAATTATATATGCATCTGTAATTAAATGTATAGAGTAATAACATCAGATATATATAGGATTAATTTATTAACATAAGGGATCTGTCTAACTTATATGTAGGGTGGTGCAATGAATTATATATGAATTATATATGCATGTATAACTTGATAGATAGATTAATGTCATTGTAAATGAGGCATGTATTTGTTTACCCAAGAGATGTATTTGATTTTATCATGCAAACAGCCGTACGCTGCTCCATAACTTACCAGGAGTTATGTAGACAAAATTCTAATAGGTCCTCTGATATGTTTTGAGAGTAGACTGTATTTACAGTGAATTTTGCAACAATACAGCTCACCATTTTTCATTCATATCAGTGGCTATGTGTGTGTGTATTTATGTGCGCGAGTATTTGTGTGCGTGTGCGTGTGTGAGTGTGTGCGTGTGTCTGTGTGTGTATTGTGTGCGCCTTTCATTTTCTAACACTTTCCTTTCTCTGCAGATTTTCCTTGCATTCCTGTTATGTTCAACACTATAAATACAGAGATGGCATATCTAAGAACTGACTAACTGCCTGATGAGGTCATAGCCATTCAATGGCTATCATCGAAATATATATAGCAGTAAATAAAGGATTATGAGTTCATGCAATTGACTTATGTTTCGTCACTATATATATATATATATATATGTATATATATATATATATATATATATATATATATATATATATATATATATATATATATGTATACATATATATGTGTATATATATATATATATATATATATATATATATATATATAAATATATATATATATATATATATATATATATATATATATATATATATATATATATATATATATATATATATATATATATATTGTTATGCCTTCATTTTGCTATTGATCAGCGTTTTGCTTTTGATCAGTTCAAGGTTCGATCTGTATCGATCTGGCCCGACTCTGAAATGAAAACCTCATCGGACCTCTGGTGTGGTAATGAGAGAATCGATACAGATCGAGCTAGATCGATACAGCTCGAACCTTGAGCTGATCAATAGCGAAACAGAATAATCATACTGAAGGCATAACAATTCGTCCCATTACTATTATATATATATATATATATATATATATATATATATATATATATATATATATATATATGCTGATCAATAGCAAAATGAAGGCATAACAATTCGTCCTTTTACTATTATATTTACACTCTATATAGTTCCACACCTCGCTACAGACGGGAAACTAGGCATCAAGTGGTCACTTGGGTGAACCTACAGTAAACGATAGACCAGTCAGCTTCATGTATACGAGCGAGTAATGGCCAGCTTTGTCATATTCAAATAACTAAACACTAGTTATCGCTCTACATGGGTAAATACAATAAATGTAATCTGAGCTTTTCGAATATTAATAATAATATTCGATTCGTTTGCAATTACGCAAACATCCTCTTTTAAGCCATGTCTGTATATATTATAATATATATATATATATATATATATATATATATATATATATATATATATATATATATATATATATATATATATATATATATACAGAGAGAGAGAGAGAGAGAGAGAGAGAGAGAGAGATTTACATATAAATTAGAACGTTTATATTTGACAACTATTTACCTGTACTGCTGTCTATTTATCTATGTGTGTTTGAAACTGTATCATTAGATATGTGTGTGTGTATATATGTGCGCGAGTATGCGTGTGTGTGTGTGTGTGTGTGTGTGTGTGTATTGTGTGGACGTTTCATTTTCTACCACTTTAGAAATGAAAGTGAGAAAGATGTAATTGAGAGGCAAGTGGGAGTGAGTATGGCCATATCGATGAAGAGAGAGGCATGAAAAGATATAGAGAAGGATAACTGTCACCACACACACACGCGCACACACACACACACACTCACACACACACATATATATATACATATATATATATATAACAACTAGAAATTGATTAACATATAAATAAACATATGAAACAATCACAGGGGATAATTTTTACAAGTGTGTAAGCACACATAGCTAGGTAGGTAACTACATAAAGCTGACCAGAACTTCAAAAATAGATATCTTATAATATGATTAATCTTCCCTGTATATATTCCATTAAAGAAATATATTTCACCAATTAATCGAATGGTAAACGACGGAGGCCGATACTTGGATTTTTAACAAGGAAGAAGTCCAGCGATCTGTGTTTACGCATCAGCGACTGACCAGTAACACGTGTATATATATATATATATATATATATATATATATATATATATATATATATATATATATATATTAGAAAGTGAGGTTTTTTTACAAAAAGAAAAAAAACGAGGTGTCCTACACGAGTGAAAGTATAAGGAATAAAGATGAAATCGAAAATGCAACTGGAGTCTTTCTTTTTTATATATTTATTTGGTTGCTTTACCGGTGTCGCAGTTCTTGTGCTTTTCAAAAGTAGAATTGAGATGGAGGGTTTGTGGTTTTCTCACATCTGGTTGGTGTTTGAATGTTACTTCTCTTTTATATGAAAAAAAGTGGCTCGAAATGCTAGGTTTTTTTAGAAGTAATTTGGTTGGTTGCTGACTGTCATGTGAATAAGTATAATAAATTTCGCGCCAGTTCGCGTAACAAAGTTCTTATTATATTTGCATTCAAAAGAAGGGGAGCTCAGATTGTTTTTTCATATATGAGTGAAGTTTGATTGGTTGATGCAGTCACGCGAATAAGCACATCAGCTTACGCGCCAGTTTGTGTTTGAATTTATTTTTACTTAAAAAAAGGTGGCTCACGAAGGCTTTTTTTTTTATAAATGTAATTTGATTGGTTATAAATGAAAACCACAAACCCTCCATCTCAATTCTACTTTTGAAAAGCGCAAGAACTGCGAAACCGGTAAAGGAACCAAATAAATATATTTTTTTTTTAAAAGACTCCAGTTGCATTTTCGATTTCATCTTCTTTCCTTATATATATATATATATATATATATATATATATATATATATATATATATATATATATATATATATATATATATATATATAATAATAATATATATATAATAATCACTAGTACTCTTTTATTCCTAATTAAACCATTTTTCAACTGTGAACAATTTGTCAGCATTTTCTATTCCGTTTACCAATATATAATAACTTGTGTGTTACACCTCTATTCTTTTAACTATCATATCCTCACACGAGATACAGAAAATGCCAACAAAAACGGATACAACTCTCAACAACTCAAATGAAGAGATCCTACAGGAACTCAAGAAAATCAACACCAACCTATCTTTGCTGGTCGACAAACTTGACTCCACAAATAAGGAAACCGCCACCGGATACAAACCCTCCGAAATCGGCGACAAACTCCAAAACTTTGCGATACTATCCAAACTATGTTCACTACTACCAACCCAGGAAAAACCAACGATGAACCATGTGAGATTGATTCACACAAAATGAAAATTCGAACAATTCCAAAATGGAACAAATCCCTCAGAGACAGAAAGTTCTCATTCTGGAAGATGAAACAAAATCACAACAAAGCAGAGATATATGAAAAATGGCTTAACTCAACCCCTCCAACTCTCCCCCGTAAACTACAAATAAAGTCCATTCCAAATGAACCCGAACCTCAAAGACACCTTAGGGAAAGAATGGCATTGGAAAAAATGAAGACAGAAATTGAACTTCTTAAACTGAGGGCCCAGACAAATGAGGAAAAAATCAAAACCATCGATGAAGAGATCCTCCTGGAAATCAACAACAAAACTGAAGGCTCCAAGGTAGAGAAGATCTCCAAATTATGGAAAGGGGACTGCAACAGAGAAATCCCTTCAACGCTGGGAAAAAAGTGCCGCTTGGTTCCTACACTATGAATCGACTTTTCAAACGGATTACACCTCCAATAACCCGTTCATAAAAATAGGAAAACCCATAACTGAACCGCACAACAACTTCTCAAACCCCCAAGCCTCTAACAAACGAAGAAGGAAGCACCACACCGAAGATGAACTTCCTAATCTCGCTACCATAAGAAGGAACAAAAACCCAAGAAATCATCTCCCCCAGAATGAAATTTACAACTTTCCCCCTTCAAGGAGACACCATACCAAATCACTCAACTACTACGTGGATGCCTCATCGTCAAACATAGGGAAAAGATACCACCGCCATGATAGATGTAACAACTTCCCCGCTTCAAGGGGACAGCAAGGTAATTACCATTTTCTCAACTCTCGCTTCCACAATACACAACAAACCCACACCACACGATACAACCAACAACGTAGGCCACTTATAACACCACAATACAACATGGCACATAGAAACACACACCCATACTCGCAGTACAGGAACACCCCATTCAATCTAAAACCACCAGCCCGAACCACATTTTACAACAACAAGGAATATAACAAACACAGGAGACCACTTAACATCAGCAGACAACCCCTCTACCCCAACCATTTTTTAGACACAGCACACAGATACAGGCAAACAAAATACCACAAGACGGAGGAGAAACCGAGAGTAATAAAAATTATCAATCTTACTAGTGCAGAACCAACACCCAACCTTATCAACTTACTCTCCAAAGGTCTTAAATTCACACCGACCCCCACTACGTCCTAACTACTATGAAATGAAGGAAGACATCACAGACTTCTGTAGAAAGTTACGACTTAGTGAACAACTATTCGACCAGTACAATGAGGATGAATCATTAGCCAGAAATAGAAGCAATTACACCCCTTCAAAAGGTAGAAATAAAATCCTGGACGAATTCTGTGAACACATCACAAACTTCCCTTACCAACACTTGCACAGACAAAAACACAAGCCAAACCTCAACAAGAAAGAATGGGAAGAATTAAATAGATTAAAAACCGACAGAACCATTACAATTAAAGAGGCTGATAAAGGGAGTACAGTAGTCCTAATGGAGACAGAATTCTATATCAACTTAACGCTCTCCACTTTGGAAAACGAAACATACTACGAAAAGGCTGAACACTACAATCAACAGAAAATTATGAGAAACCTAAAAACTCTAATCAACCAATACAAAGAAGGACTCACTAACAAGGAATTCAGCTTCATCACAGACTTCACAAGTAAATCCAGCCTTTTCTACGGTATCCCTAAAGTACATAAAAGCGAATCAATAAGTAAGGCATGCAAGGAAGCCACAGACATAGTCATCAATGTCCCCTCACCCAATGATCTCAAATTAAGACCTATAATAGCAGGCCCCGCTTGCGAAACGCACCGTCTTAGCAACTTCATTGATACCCTTCTCAAACCCTTCCTCAAGCACATCAAAAGCTATATAAGGGACGACCTAGATATGCTCAATCACCTCCCTAATATACCACTTTCTGAACAAACCCTACTAGTGACGTTCGATGTAGTCAACATATACTCCAACATCCCCCACAACCTAGGAATAGAAGCTATCCAATTCTGGCTGGATAATTTCCACAATGAACTCCCACAACGCATCAAAAAAGAATTCGTGATAGAGGGACTCAAATTTATCTTGGAGAACAATTACTTCGTTTTCAATGACAAACCCTACAGGCAGAAATCTGGGACCGCTATGGGAACGAAAATAGCCCCCACTTATGCCAACCTAGTCATGGGATACCTGGAAATCACCCTCTACACTAAAGTCCTAAACAAATTTGGAAACACCCTCCACTTACACATTGAAAGGAACTGGAAGCGATATCTAGATGACTGCTTCATCCTTTGGCACGAAAACATCGAAAAACTTAAAGAATTTCACACCCTTATAAGTGGGCTCAACACAAATATTAACTTCACAATGGAATACAGCCATCTACAACTCCCCTTCCTCGACATCCTCATTAAGATCCATAACAAAAAAATAGAAACAGACATATACTACAAGCCCACAGACTCCAAGCAATATCTCCACTTCAACTCTTGCCACCCTAGACACGTTAAAATTAATATTCCCTACAACTTAGCCAAGAGAATCTGTACTATAGTCTCCAATAAAAACATCTGCTACTTACGGCTACAAGAACTAATGGACACACTCATAGGCAGGGACTACCCTGCATCACTAATTGACAATGGAATCCAACGTGCCCTAAAACTCAGTAGCGAGGACCTTAGACACCCTAAAGTAAATCAACTAAAGCTAAAAGCTCTTCCATACATCTCCACACACAACCCCCTCAACAATGAGGCCTTTGACACCATCCTCCAGAACATCCCTGTATTGAAAAAGGACCATAGAATGAACCAAATTCTACGAACACACGATATCATAAAGAGCAAAAGACAATCCAAGTCAGTGAAAAACATCTTAACACATGCCAAAATACTGCCAACCACAACAACGAAACCCACAGTAAAAAAATGCGAAAGACCCAACTGTGGCATTTGCATCAACCTAATAGAGGGTTCGGAATTCTATTTCAAAGATGGACAACGTTTTATAGTAAAACACAATTTCACATGTGCATCGGAAAATCTAATATATGTATTAACTTGTTCAGGTTGTCGAGAACAATACATAGGCCAGACCAAAAACAGCCTCCGCCAACGCATGACTGTCCATAGATCCCAAATCAAAATACGGGAATACAGGAAAATACCACTGAGTGAACACATTGATACCTGTGCCACCCAAAATCATCCCAACTTCAGAATCTTTCCCCTCTACAAATTTAAAGATAATGCCACCCACACCCAGCGCATCAGCAAGGAATCTTACTTCATTAACAAATACGGACCCCGTCTAAACACTTCTCCCTAAGACGAACCCACAACATACACACGTCAACATACATACCTACATCAGCATACATCTCTACCCACATATAAACACAATGACATACGTAAACACACATGCTCTATGGTGCAACACAAAAAAATATATGTGCATATATATATGTATATGTGTGTATATGTATATATATATATATATATATATATATATATATAGTGAATATATGTATGTGTATATATATATAGTGAATATCATTTCACACCTTTTATTGTTAAGATTTTTGATTAAGAGAACCGATTTTACTGAAAAAATCGAATAATGTACACCATTTTACCAGGGAGGAAAAAATACTGGTCCCCCCCCCACACACACATATATATATATATATATACACACACATACACACGCGTACATCAACATACAAAGAGACTTATATATACACACACACACACACACGCACTTCTCCGTATAAGACAAAAGCTGAAAAATATCTTTTGACATGCTAAAATACCCCCCATTGCTTTCAGACACATTCTTACTGACCATCCCTGCCACCACGAATTACTCTGCTATATACACACACACACACACACACTTATCTTAATAGCCATTTCACACACGTCGCTGCTAACCATTATCACAACATCGAACACCTTACTACTACTACCACACACACACACACACACACACACACACACACACACACACACACACACACACACACACACACACACTCACACACACACACACACACATATTTGTTGTGAAAGAGTCATTTCTCAATCTTGGCGCAAAACCAATTTTTTATTCACATGACCTCTACCGACCAATCAAAATTGTTTTGACCACAAGAATTTTTGCAACACGAAAGTAACGCTGGACCACTTTTTTAACATAAAAACAGGTAGAATTCCCAAAACTAATCAGATCAGAGCAAACAGCACGGACACTCTATCTGAAAATTATTTTTGAAAAGCATTTAGAAATGCGCAACCGGTAAAAACTTAAAAACTTAAAACCACAACTGAATGCTAACCCATACAATCACTCTTTTATTCCTAATTAAACCATTTTTCAACTGTGAACAATTTGTCAGCA
The DNA here is from genome assembly GCA_964016885.1 of Eledone cirrhosa. Classification (NCBI taxonomy): domain Eukaryota; kingdom Metazoa; phylum Mollusca; class Cephalopoda; order Octopoda; family Eledonidae; genus Eledone; species Eledone cirrhosa. The sequence continues at coordinate 264,064,415 of OZ024742.1, read as the reverse complement.
TTTTCTATTCCGTTTACCAATATATAATAACTTGTGTGTTACACCTCTATTCTTTTAACTATATATATATATATATATATATATATAGTTAAAAGAATAGAGGTGTATATATATATATATATATATATATATATATATATATATATATATATATATATATATATATATATATATATAGTTAAAAGAATAGAGGTGTATATATATATATATATATGTGTGTGTGTGTGTGTGTGTAAGGCCGTGGAATGGCAGTATCGGTAGAGCGTCGGACGCCATGCTTTGAAGCATAGAGTTACCTCCCTGTATGATCTGAGTTCAAATCCCGCCGAGGTTAACTTTGCCTTTCATCCTTACGGGGTCGATAAAATAAAGTACCAGTAATGCACTGGGTAATTGCTGGCCTTGTGCCAAAAGTAGAAACAATTAATATATATATATATATATATATGACATTAATAAAGATGCTGATGTTACATAAATCGTTTATTCATTATAATTATTTCAACGGTTCTCTCTTATTTTACAGGTTATACATTTCTTATCTATACAGGGGGGTCTTTGGAAAGGGTACGTATTGCTAATAAGTGTTTTTACGGAGGTACCTGGTCTTTCTACTATCGTAATATTGAGTTTATAACCAAATGGGAAAAAATGGTAAATAATGACACAAATGGCACCTACCCCTTGTATAGGAGCATATTTTGGAATAGAATAGAAAGAACTAGGAATAAGGCTAATAGAATAAACTCATGGTATGATAGCAATAAATACCAGAGTTTAATGTTCATCGATACAACCCCTAGAGAGGAATTAGCTTACAAATTTAGAAGAGCCCTAGATAAACATAAACTCAATATTAAGATAGTAGAAAGACCAGGTACCTCCGTAAAAACACTTATTAGCAAGACATACCCTTTCCAACGACCCCCCTGTATAGATAAGAAATGTATAACCTGTAAAATAAGCCCCCATATTAACTGTAAAACTAGAAACGTAGTGCATAGCATAAGATGTACTGAAGGACAATGTAGAGACAAAAATATAGTGTACATAGGTGAGACAGCTCGTAGTGTAGGGGAACGGATAAATGAACACTGGCGAGACCTTTAAGATAGTAAAGAATCATCTGTACTCTACCAACATGCTAAAATAGAACATAAGGGTAAATTAGAGAACATAGAAATAAAAATAGAATCTACACACAGAAAAGACGCAATGTTTAGACAAATCACAGAGGCAATAAACATATAAGAATTACAACCAAAATTAAATAGAAAATATGAGTGGAACAGCAACATCACAACTTACAATTAAGGACAAAATGAAAACACACACACACATAGAACAAACAACCAACCGGTAACATGTAAATAAACAAATAAATAAACAAATATAAACACACACAGACACCCGGATGTGGCGCATGCGCAGACTGAGCACACAACACACACACAGAAACAAAATGGCGTAGGACAGAACAAAGGAGAGGCACAAAAACAAAGAAAAGAATCCCCAGTCACTGAAGAGGTCACAGAATGTGTGACGAAAGAACTTTGACAATATATAAACAACTATCTGGTTGTGAAACCAACCAGCCAACCAGAAATTTATAAATTCTTAAATTTATAAATTTATTATATTAAATTGAAGTGAAAGCAACTGGTGCGTGTGTTTCTTATTGGCAACATGACCCTCCCAAAGTATAACAATATATATATATATATATATATATATATATATATATATATATATATATATATATAAGTATATATATATATATATATATATATATATATATATATATATATATATATATATATATATAGTATAAAAGAGAAAACACAGGTAAGCATTAAGAGAAGGATTTAATCCAGGTATTTACGACCGTTTCATTGGTAAGTGCAACCTTATATTGCTATACTGCAAACTTGTGGAGTTACCCCTAACCGTACGTTGAAACCACCCATGAAACTGACTTTCTTAACCAAAAACTGGATCACAATAAGCAATTTTTTGCTTCTCTAACTATATATATATATATATATATATATATATATATATATATATATATATATATATATGTATATATATATATATATATATATATATATGTGTGTGTGTGTGTGTGTGTGTGTGTGTGTGTGTGTGTGTGTGTGTGTGTGTGTGTGAGAGGAAAGGGAGAGGGGAGAGAATGAAAGAAGAAAGAAAGTGTGAGCCGAAAATCAGGGACAGATATTGAATTATATAGAGACTAACCAAATCATTTTCAATCACACACGTTCACACACATACACACACATACATAACCACTCACGTATATATTGACACGAATTTACTGCATCCAAATAAGAGTTTGTTGAGTATCAATAAGTACGCTTGACGTGAAGAGTAAGAGAACAAATGTTTCGTGTAAAAGAATGTGTGTATTAACTCTTTTGGAAGGAAACATCACGAAACCATTCTGGATTATGATGCAAAACTGCTCATTTTAAAATGCTTAACCTTATATTGAAACCTCTCATTATAATGTCTTTATAGATTTTTTTCAGAAATAATGTTATAAATATCAGCTTAGAGAAAATTATTTGATTTATTAAATTTCTCTGAATGTTTGATTATTTTTAAACTTAATTGAAACGCATAGCAGCGTACATCATTAGAGATATAGCAATGGTAGGTTTAAATAATTGTTTCTTCTTTTGGCACAAGGCCAGCAATTATCCAGTGCATTACTGGTACTTTATTTTATCGACCCCGTAAGGATGAAAGGCAAAGTCAACCTCGGCGTGATTTGAACTCATGGTAGGTTTAAATAATAGTTAGTGGAAATGAATTTATTATGGTATTTGTTAGAGTGGCGTAGTAGACAAGGAAGGAATTGAAGTGAATGAAATATGTATGTGATGAGTTATGGAGTGTTAGAAAGGGATTACTTACACCCTCATAAATATCTTTGTCGAGTGCACTTAACTGTCAATAACTCAGTCAACCAGGCTGTATGTAGGTACCACTCTGTGTTCTTGTTTATTGTACTGTCAACAACCAAGTCGACATAGTTGTAAATACCACAGTGTGGTATAGTCCTCTCTCTGTAGCTATAACCAAAAACAGTTGTCAACAGCCTAGTTGACCTAATTGTAAGCAGGGTCCAGAGCGGGATATAGTTTAGTTTACTGTAACAATAAATAAAAAAAAATTCAAGAGTCAAGTTGACCTAGCTGTAAATAGGTTCCACAATGCTATGTAGTTTACTGTCTCGTAGTTATAGTCAAAGAAGGTATCAATAATTTAGTGGATTTAGTTGATTCAGTAGCTATAACAAAAATAAGTGTCAATAGTTGTAAATATGTACCTATAGTTAAGACAAGTAGCAATGATTCAGTTGATCGAGAAACCACTTAGTTGTATAGTTCACTTTACTATATTTCACTCACAACAGCTATGACACGCTGTAGCATAAACGATAATTCGTCCCCCGGCATGCAGCAGATTCGTAGTTCGTGTCGCGTCAGTGAACTTATTTTGTCTTTTCTATGTTAACAAGCACATTTGTGGCTAACATTTATATCTGGAAGAAAAGAATCTACTTCTAAATGAAAAACAGAGGTATCGGAGGAATTCATGAAGAATAAATTCAATGGTGTAAATACCACCATTGCCATTGTCGACAAGATGATCATAAGAAATTGCAAGAGAAAGTAGACTGGTTCAGCAATAGAGAATACGGATTACAAGTCAGTGTATAATATTGTTCCTCATTTTTGGATTGTGAAGATGCAAAAATGCGTTCAAAATTGCATATAACATCACTGAACTGATAATAATAAGTATGACATATTGGGAAAGAAAAGTAACAATAGGGAGCCATAATTGATCGGAGGTTCTTTTATGGTGATAGCCTATCATCTTTATTGTTCGTCATTGCTCTCACCCCACTCTCTTTATAAATGAGAAAAGTAAAAGCTCCATATAGTCTAGGAAACGGACAAAAGAGATTTAATCAGTGTTGTTCATGGATGACCTAAAATTATATGAGACTGAGAGAGGACTGGATACTCTTGTCGATTCGGTGAGTGTCTAGCAATGACATCAAAATTGAGTTTCGTGTGGGATTTTTGCGACGAAAAAAGGATAAAACCATAAAAGTGACGCAAGAAATTTACTAAGACGTCACGAGAGATTGACATATATGATGCATATAAATATTTGTAAGTTTTGGAAATTGATTCTATAAAGAAGAGTAGGGAAAACATTAAATTCCAAGCTCAGTGATATAAATGCCACCATTTCCATAAACTCAAGTCCATTAGATATAGCCCGTGGTAATAAATTAAGCAAACAAAAACCTTGAAAAGTTAAAGAAGAAAATAAGGTCATTGCCGACAATTTTCAGAGCCGTAAACCCGCAGGCAGATGTTGACAGATTATATTTTAACATATAGGAGGACAGTTATGTAAAAATTCGGGTAGAGAGTTTAAAGAATAATGTTGCTCGCAGGGATAGGGCGAATTCAATAGGTGCACGGAGAAAGGGGCAGTTAAGTAAAGAAATTAAAAAAAAAACAATTAAGTCTTCAGAACTAGAAAGCTATGATATGAATTGAAGGATAGATTTACATGTTTGTTTTTTTTGCTTCTTGAAAATACTATAGTGTATCGAAAGGAGAAATCATTGGTTTAAAAAAATGAGCTTTGAAGAAAGTTAATCTTAGCGATGCAGAATCAAGCACTCAAAATGAGATACATTAGAATGAATATAGGTACAAGAGACATCTCGGCGGTATGTAGACTGTGTGATGAAAGAGAAGCGTTAGTCGTGCATGTAGTCTTCAAATGTGAGATATATGCACTGCTTGCTTAAAAGAGTTATAAGAATTAGTGGAATGACAAAGCTGCAACAATATTACATTGAAAAATATTTGGATTTGAGCATGGTATGATCACGAAGCAGGATCTGTCTTTGAAAAGAACCATTTAACGGTATTAAGGGATATGGAAATTCAAACGATAGGCATATGGAGCATTCACACACAAATATTGTTACTCCCAATTAAGAGGAAAGGATGTGTTGTTTAATCGATGTTGCTTCGTCTGTTTGTGAGGACATAGAAAAATACCAGGAACTACAGTACGAAATTCAGAGAATTCGGAGTTGCCGTAAAGTTGTTATCATCCCAATCTTAATAAAAGCCATAGGGGACGTGTCAAGAAGTTGAATATCGAGATGTTGAATTTCGAATATTTACTGACTCTGCAGAAAACACTTTTGCTTGACACAACAAAAACCACAAGAAAAGTGCTAGATACCTAAGACTGTGGGATTCACTCCAGCAAAACAGAAACGAATTGGTGAGTAAAAAAAGGAATTGTTTCTACTTTTGGCACAAGGCCAGCAATTTGAAGGGAAGGGAGGAAAGTCGACTAAATCGATTCCAATGTGTTACTGGTACTTTATTTTATCGTTTTATCTTTATTTCGTTTATTTGCAAATTGGTCGAATGATCAAAAGTCTATTTGCAATAAATATGGTAGAGATACGCACAAAACTGAAAAACAAAAGTGAACGGTAATCAAGAAACCTCACATATTCCCGATTACCCTGAACATCAAGGGTACGATTGGCAAGTACCCTTCTCTTATCTATTCCATCTAGCCTATAGGCGCATGTTCAGAGCAGGCCAATTGAGTAGGATCATTCTTATTCTTGTTACATCAACCCATCTATTAACAAATATACTGGGGGAGCTGTACTCTCTCCCATTCTCAGTTTTCTTTCCAAGTGGAAATTTAAAAAGTCGATTGGGATTTAGCCAAAGAGCACTGTCCCTGCGTTTAATCCACCCTGTCGTGTCCACCACAACCACTTTCATCCTCGCCCACCAAACCACTTTCAACAGACATATGAAAACTTCTAGCAGGTCCCGATTAAAATAAGGCGGTAGAGCAACCTTCACGATGGAGTCAGACGGTAGTCGAATTCCCCCTACACATAACAACAGTTGTTCGGCAAAACTCCACAGGTCGGCAATGCACAAATACTACAAGAGTATGGGTTTCCTCCTGTCTTAACATGCAGCTTTCATGGTGTGAGTTGAATGGCCATTCTCGCTCATAGTACGTCGTTTGTAATGTCACACCTAAACGCCTCTTCTAGTTTAACTAGTAGCTCCAATTCAATTCAATTTTTTTATCGATATTTCTTTGCTAAAAGCTACCAATTCTAACGTAATCGGTCCCTTGAGAGTCCACTACCACCGTAAATGAGGACTTCCTACGATATCTCTATACGATGCAATATAGATGACTCTACAAGATTGCTCCATGTCCATACTGGCGCATTCAGGAAATCTAGTTAGTAACTCTCCAGATGCTGGAACCCCTGGTCACGTTTCCGAGGCATTTTCATCCCACTCTATTATCGGCTAGCCCGAGACACTCCCTTTGTGTGTCTAAGATCTCGTCCTAGACCCGCTAACGGTAAAGAGCGAGACGTTCCAAAGAAGGCTTTTTGAAGTTTAAAGAAACCCTGGTACCTGCCCCTGTCGGGGCATAGACAGCTACTAGTCTGAGGCACCACCTTTGCTACTGCTCACGTGCAGGACCACGAACTTACCACCATGGTTCAGGAAAATCAGTAACACATCACTGGTTCAGGCCTTTCCTAAATAACACTGCCACTCCACTTCCCATTCTAGATCGACAAAGAAGTGTCCACATTTCAAATTCGTAAAACATGGACACCGGTGCGCGTGTGTCGGAAATCCTGTTCTCGCAGGTGGGTAATATTCCCATATAAAGGGATCTGAGGTCATTGAAGAAGCGACTCCAGGTTACATATATTTATGGAACCTACTCTGAGATCTGCCATGTTGGTATGAAAGAGAAAGGAGAAATGGGCTATCAACCTTCCTGGTCCTGTTTGCTATGGTGTGTCCCGATCTCCATGTCAGTTTGGAGTTCCTTGGGGAAGCCCTTTAAGAGCCGGCTGTTGACCATAATTCTGAGGTTTCCAATGTCATGGGGATCTCGTTTCTTATTATTTTGTAGGCTGATATTGGCAATCTTATCATTTACATGCTTTCTGCCAATTTAACTATACTAATTTTCAACGTCTTTATGAGCTGGGAAGGTCATTAATTTGTTTTGTTTCTGTCTCTTATTTACACGAGTTGTGTGTGTGTGTGTGTGTGTGTGTGTGTGTGTGTGTGTGTGTGTGTGTGTGTGTGTGTGTGTGTGTGTGTGTGTGTGTGTGTGTGTGTGTGTGTGTGTGTGTGTGTGTGTTGCTCTTGTTGTAGTTTCAACTGCTGCTAGTGGCTGGAGTTGTGTGTAATGTGGTGCTGTTGAAGTCTTTGTTGTTGGTGTATGTTTGTCTGTTGGTGTTGTTCTGTTGTTGTTGTGTCTAGTGTTGTTGTGTCTAGTGTTTCTTTTTTATCGCGGTTCTTATTGACGGCGGTGCTGCTGGTGATGAAATTGTTGTTGTAGGTGTGGTTTTGGTGATTCTATCATGGGTGTACGCCAGGTTGTGTAGAGGTGTTTCTTCTATATTTTTAGTCATTTTATGCCAGATCCATCCTTCACACCGCAAAGTCAGGTTTCCGTGTTGGAAAATTCCGATGCAGACGGGGGCAGGTATATCTTTGCATGTATATTTATGTGTGTTTGTGTTAGCAAGAGAAGGGGCAGGGAGAAAGAGGGGGTGGGGAAAGAGAGAAGCAGGGACGAAAAGGGAGACGGAGTTAAATTGAGTTCCCCTGGGTGGTGTTTTAGGTGGCATATTTTGGTTCTCTGGATCGTGTTGTTGTTGCTGTTCTAATTACTCATGTTGCTAATGTTGTTGCTTCTGTTCATGCTGCTGCTGGTCTTGTCCGTGTTAATGTTGGTGTTGCTTGGACTGCTGCACATGTTACAGTTGCTTCTGTAGTTATCGAAGTTATTGCTGCTGTTGTCATAGTTTCTGTTATTGGCACTGTCGCTCCTGCTGTTGGTGTTGGTGTTGGTGCTACATTCCCTGCTTCTACAGCTGACCCGGCCGTAACTGATGCACGCCGTTGTTATTTGGGCTGTAGCATCGGCAGCAGCGTGGACCTCTGTAGCACAACACAATTGGTACCTGGGCCTTTTTCCTCCACCGCAACACAACTCCACCCCGTATGGCGAATGAATGAGGTCTGGGATACTTTTGAATGGCTCTGGTTTGACCTGGAAAGGGATCGCTAGAGTGATCTCAAAGTAATTCTCCAGCTGAATTTTCTTAACGTCAAGGATGGTTTGCTTCCCTTTATGACGACACAGACTAAGATCTACCAGACGCCCATCCCTGGTATCTTCAGTCTGACCACTCTCCTTGCGAGATATGTGGGGAAAAGAGTGAACTCCGTATATGAGGGATTAACTTTTTATAAGGACCTCGATACTCATGAACTACATTGCCCTGGCCACGTTCTCAATATCTGATTCTATATCCTTTCGGACGCTTTCCACCTGAGTGTGTGTTGCCGCTTCTTGTTGACGGCTTTTGAGCGACACACAGTAATATATAAAAGTTGACATCTCATTCTCTCAATCCAGCTGAAGTTCATGCAGCCTTTCTTCTTTAGACTTTAACCATTTATTTCCTTTTTTTATTACGTTTACTAAGATTGTATACTCATATGTTGTTGATGCCATACATGCCAACGAATGATTTTTTATTTCTTGTGTTGTTGTTGATGATTGTGTTGTTATTATTGCTGCTGCTGCTGTCGCCGTTACTGCTATCTATTGTCGATGTGATGGTGATTGTACTGCTGCTATTTCCTTTCGCCACTATTTTTTTTTTTTATGCTATCGACATTAGTTCTTGTTGCTGTTGTTTCTATTGGCACAGTTATAGACGTAGTGTAGATGGTGAGCAGTCAGTTGTTTTCTACCAGTGAACTACTTATGGGACGGCGATGCATTCGGGATCGATCAAATTAAATAAACCGATCTCCTATTTACTTTTGCGTGGTTTTAATCAATTGAAAACATGAAAAATCAATTACTCACAGCTTTACTTTTATTTTGATGATGTTGGACATTTAAATAGTTGAAAATTAAAAAAATGTATATATATATATATATATATATATATATATTTAGAAACACACAGATACATGCGGACACACACATATATACATGAATGCATCCGCACCCAACTGCGAGTTAAGGGTGCCAACTTCACCGATGTTGCTCAATGAATGACTGGGACAGACCAATTCAGTTTGAACCAGACTGAACCAGTATCAGAGTTAAAAATACATTATGAAGAGAGAAGAAACATTTAGATATAATTGGTAATAAAATGTATCATACCTAAACTGCTCCTAAATTCCTCGACTACGTAGTTTCGTGGCATAAACAAAAACAATATATCAAAGATATAGAGTCCTTGCGAGGTCTGCCAACTTATCAAGAGGATACCTCATTTTACTAGTCTCAAGAACGCGTCTACACGACGTGAGAAAGAATCCCAAAAGGCGGAGGGGGAGATAGTCACGCGATATAACGGTCGAGAAACAGAGCTAAGCCTCCTATAACCACGAAGAAAATACCACGGAGGCGGAGGGGGTATTCATATCGAGGCCGCAGTTCATGTATATATGTGTGTGTCCGCATGTATCTGTGTGTTTCTAAATATATTAATAACTCCCTCTGGTCGAGCAATCTTTGAAGTGTGGGGACAACTGGAAAGCTTCCATTACTCGTACTTCTCGCCTTCTTCACTACCTCTTCTGCGGCCTCGATATGAATACCCCCTCCGCCTCCGTGGTATTTTCTTCGTGGTTATAGGAGGCTTAGCTCTGTTTCTCGACCGTTATATCGCGTGACTATCTCCCCCTCCGCCTTTTGGGATTCTTTCTCACGTCGTGTAGACGCGTTCTTGAGACTAGTAAAATGAGGTATCCTCTTGATAAGTTGGCAGACCTCGCAAGGACTCTATATCTTTGATATATTGTTTTTGTTTATGCCACGAAACTACGTAGTCGAGGAATTTAGGAGCAGTTTAGGTATGATACATTTTATTACCAATTATATCTAAATGTTTCTTCTCTCTTCATAATATATATATATATATATATATATATATATGTGTGTGTGTGTGTGTGTGTGTGTGTGTGTGTGTGTGTGTGTGTATATATATATTGTTTTAATTTTCAACTATTTCAATGTATATATAAACATATATATAGGCAAAATAATTAATGAAAGAGTTACAAGCCGTTAAATCATATCTTTATAAAGCTCTTACACATGTTTCGCCCAATGGGGCTCGTCTGAGGCAGATATTAAAGCAAAGTTTTAATTATATACACTATTCGGATAAAATAATAAATTTACATCACAGTGCATATTAAATATACGTGGTTAAGTATAAAACACGGCGAGAAGAGATTAGTATGCTAAGGGAGGTAATTACCGGTGCTAGTATAACGTTTCTCCTCTAACTAATGACCTCAGGAGGTGTATATAGGGACGATACCCTATTTACCGTAAAGAACCATAGCCCCCGTAGGATAGCAAACCTTAATAAACATATACACAAGTTCTTTAAATCATACGGCCTCTCTGTAACTACCGACCACAACCATAATATAGTTAATTTCTTAGATGTTACGTTAGAATTAGGTACCGGCTTATACAGACCATACCACAAGCCTGGTGAGGTCCTTTCCTACATCAACTATCCCTCTAACCACCCTAAATCTACGCTCAACTCTATCGTGTATAGCATCTCACATAGAATCTCGAGGCTTTCTGCTAATGAAGACCTCTTCAACCAAACTCCTGTTTATTATAACAAGGCATTGGCTGATTCAGGTTATAGCAGCAAAATTTCATACCTCCAACACACAGGTTCTATAAAGCCCGCTCATGTAGGACCAGTGTTATAGCGAGCGATACCTATAACCAACGCCACAAGGGCCCTACAAGCGTAAAAAGTACCAGAAGAGCTAATAATGCCACTGGCTACGGCCCGCATCTTAACCATAAAGCTAGCGGGACGGGTATCTTACCATACCCATACCATCATGGTCCGCCTGATTATAGTAGTAACTGCAGCCTACTGGAATTATTCCCCGCTTACAAGCTCAATAAAGATGACGGTTTATTACCTACACCTTCTAACCCACCTAGGGTAACTCTGAACCGCCGCACTGGGGGTGTTTGTGCACTAAGGCATAACGCCAACAGAGCACACATTATACAGCAGCCCTATAGCCTTGATAGGAACACCCACCAAGACAATAACACCCGTAGTAACCCCATAACTACGCGTAATCGCCACCGTAATGTCCTATGGTTCCATCCCTCTACTCTCGGAGTGTGGCCTCCAATTTACCCAGCATCTTTTTCGACGCCTTAGAGAGAAACTTTCCACCAAACCACAGATACAGAAAAATCCTCAATAAGAATAACGTAAAATTTCCTATTCCACTACACCTAATCTAGCCGACCCCATAGCAATATATATTTAATATGCACTGTGATGTAAAATGATTATTTTATCCGAATAGGGTATATAATTAAAACTTTGCCTTAATGTCTGCCTCAGACGAGCTCCATTGGGCGAAACATGTGTAAGAGCTTTATAAAGATATGATTTAACAGCTTGTAACTCTTTCATTAATTATTTTGCCTATCACCGCTCTGCTTAATCCTGTATACTAAATATTAATTTTCTCTAATATTTAACCGTGTTAACCCAAGCATCGGCACTCACGCACCCGCTTTTGGCATGTAATACTCTGTATTGCATCTCTTTATATCTCTTCTTCCTATCCTCTTTTACAATACTGTAACATTTTATTAAATATATATATATATATAAATATATATATATATATATATATATATATATATATATATATATATATATATATATATATATATATATATAGAGAGAGAGAGAGAGAGAGAGAGAGAGAGAGAGAGAGAGAGAGAGAGAGAGAGAGAGAGAGAGAGAGATAACGTACGGAGAAAGAGAAGTAAAGAGTGAATATTTGAATGAAAGATACATATTGGTTTTCATATTATCTGGTAAAAAAACATTACACTGCATAATACATTTAACATGGCTGTCGACGAGATGGCGTTTATAATTTATCAACGTTTCTCGCTCACCGCCACTGCATGGTAAATAAATATATGAATGAATGCGTGAAATAAGATATTTTTAACAGGGTTGTTGAAGGTGCTTGGAACAAAAAAGATAGAACGAAAGAAAATAATTTCTAATGGAAAGAGTTTCAATTTCCAATTTGTTTTTCTTTCCCTTTTTTTTTTTATTACCCTCCATGGAAATGAAAGCAGCCATCACAAGTCTTTTATTTTGTGTCATTTGTTCTCGTCACGCTCTGCTGACAGTTAGGAAAACATACCATTCATCATAAGAGAAACTACTACTACTACTAATAATAATAATAATAATAATAATGCTTTCTTTATTAACCACAAGGGTTTACATAAAGTAGTCATTAAGGACAATACAGGACAATACAGGACGGTACAAATGGGCATTTCTGCGTGTAAAAAACAAAAACAGAGGATGTAACAAAAAAATAACAATGAAAAATTCCCCAATAGGGGGGAGACTTCTGAGGGACATTCGTGGAGAAAGCCCATTAAAAAGTCACAGTGACCCTGACCACCAGGGCAAGTGCCCTCTCCCAGTTGTCCACCTTTATTTTACAGACACATACTCAGAGTATTCATTCGGGCCATGCTTGCCTCTCTCACCCATCTTTCAACAAAATGCTGGGAAGGGAGCACTCCCCTCTCTACCCTGATTTTCCTTTTCAAATGAAATTTGAAAAAGTTAATGAGGGCATCACCGAAGAAGTAAGTGCTCGTCTTCAGCCCTTTCAAACGTGTCCACCATACTATCTCTTTCGCCATGGCCGCAAGAAAGATAAAAATTGCCTGCCCTTCCCGGCTAAAGGAAGAGGGCGGGGCAATCATCACGATGGACTCAGCTGATGGCTGGATCCGTCCTACACGCGACATAAGGTGTTCGACATAATCCCACAAGTCAGCAATACTCGGACACTGGACGTGCAGGACGGTTTCGTCGCCCGGCGCGCATCTCGGACATGCCCGGCTGACGGCACCTCCATGCTTCCAAGCTCCTCGGTAGCACTGCCAGGCCAGGGATTTCTGGAAGTTGTCTATAGGCCCCGGCCCGAAAATTCATCCAAAGGGATTGACTAGTTGATTTTCGTCGACGCCTAGAGTTTCCCCAAGTACGTCGTCGCTCTTCCACTCCACTAATCCTCTATAGAACACCAAGGTGGAGTTTCCACCGACCACAGTCTCCAAGCGCTCCCTCTCGGTCTTCGCTTGACCCAGGAGTTTAGGAAAAGCAAATCATGAGATTAGCTAATTAGAGGAAATTCGAAGTGGGAATCAGAATGTTTGATTATGACTACTGAAGAATACAATCTCAAACTCAGAAAGGCATAACATTTACAATCAGGTAGCTTTAGAGACATGTAAGGTGGATAGGGAATGAGGTTGAAACTGCCTCGCACAATGATCGTGAAAAAGGATTACAAAAGATATCACAATAATGTATGCAAACTACTTCACAAGTGCTGAAGTCGAAAGTGCGGCTTTCTAACTGTTCAAAAATTATATCGGTATAAACCAAAAGATCATTGAAAATGACAATTACAAAATTTTGCATGATTTTATGGTTCAAACAGATAGAATTATTCAGCATAGAAAGTCTGGTATTACTGTGGTGGATAATTAAGCTAGAAAACATTAGTTGTGCCTGTAATTCAAAGTGCAGACCTTGTCACATTGAAACTCCCTGGGATCTATTTTAAAGATACACCTGGCTGTGAAATGTGTGGGCACTTGCACGTTAATTTCAAGAGTTGGCTGTCCCATTGATCAAACAACTGCAACACTCCTCATCGCAATCGACGGAGATCCAATACACACACATACATATACTCCCTATTCTAAATATGTACTAGGGTTATATGACTGGCTAAACCGTTGAAGGTGTTGCCTCCAGCATGGCCGCAGTCCAGTGACTGAAACTAGTAAAAATGTAAGTGGATACAAAATTCTGTAATATTCCTAGAGGCCTCTAGCATCTAAAGCCAATCAAGGAATATCTTAGATTCTCCTGACAACCAAGTGTATGTGGCCTCTTCCCACTATCCTTCCCCCAGCCTACAAATGCATACTGAAAATAGGCCCATTCGTTCAGCAAATGCTCACCACTGTTATTCACCATTTGAAGACTTTAGAAGAGAGCAGCACTTCCCTCTACACTCTCATCTTCCTTTCCAAGTGGAATTTGAAAATGTCTATGGAGAGTTCGCTGAAGCGAAAACGTGTCTGCATTCAACCGACTCAGTCGCATCCACCACGTAATTATTTCAGCATAGCCACTAGCGTGGGGGAAACTGCCAGTTGATCTGGTGAAAGAAATACTGAAGCGATTTTCATGATAGACTCAACCGTAAGCCTGATCCGTCTTGCACGTGACAACAGCTGTTCGCTAAAATATACACATCAGCAATGCTCGGACGCATGACTTTGATGAGGATGATGATGATGGTGGTGATGATGATGATGATGATGATGGTGAGGATGATGATGATGATGATCATGATGATGATCATGATGATGATGATGATGATGATGTTGATGATGGCATGCATATATTAACACACCTAAAAGTGCTTACATATATATGCATATATACTCATAAACATTGCACAATTGTTTTCAAATATCACCTGTTAATAATCCATAAAATGATATTAATAATTTATGATCAGCAAATGCCATTACAATAATCACAACAAAAATTATGACAACAATAAGAACAATAACATCAGTTACAGTAAAAAGAAATGTATATATATGTGTGGCGGATATATTTAAATATATGTAGATATTTTATTTTTCTGGCTGGATTTCCGACCGACAATGGAAAACAGTTTCCTCAGTCTAATTGGATGAGCTTCCTCAGTCCAAAGCCGGCCATTTATCGCTTGTATACAGGAAACTGACTGCCCAGTCTGCTGTTATGCAAATTTGGCTGATCAGTGGATCTGCTAATATGTAGATCCGACTGATCAGCCAGTCTGCTAATATGCGAATCAGGCCGATCAGTCATTGTATATTTTAGAAAATAGCATATATTTTCACTAGCTCTTTACAGTTGGCAGGTGTACAGTGAGCTGTACTGATGAAGGGATGATACCCAGTAACATTAATGTCTGCAGTTCTGTTTACATGCCAACACAAGAGCAAGAATGAAGGGTTCATTCTAATGACATGGCTTTCCCCCTGTTGACGCGAAGTCCCCCCCCCCCCCAACGCACTTGGGATGCCATCCAGTGCAGCCTGGCCTCAGACAGGCTCACGCGCCAGCTCGACCAGCACCGCCTTGCTTGTTTTCGTGCGGCTTCCAAACCCCACAGTGGTGCCTGGCTCCATGCCCTGCCCCCCTTCTCCACTGGCACGCAGCTAGACAACCATAGCCTGCGAATCGGCGTTTCCCTGAGGCTCGGCCTCCGGATCTGCCAGCCACACCAATGTCGCTGCGGTTCCACCGTGGACTCTTTCGGCCTCCACCCGCTTTCCTATCGCCACAGTGCCGGCCGCATTTCACGACATGCTGCCCTCAACGAGGTCATTAAGCATGGCTTGGACGCTGCAGGCTTCCCTTCCCAGCCCCAGCCGGTTGTAGTTGTTGTATACAGATATTATATTACGTTGTAGTAGAAACTGATATATATATATATATATATATATATATATATATATATATATATATATATATATATATATATGTCGTCTTCAGTATTAGAATGACAATCAAGATCTACAAATATTCATATCTGATCTGAAATATATTAATTAATAACGCTTATATGGACAAAAAAAAATGACGCTTGTTTGCATAATTGCAAAGAAATCGAAACGAATCGAATTGAATATTAAAAAGGGCGGTGAATTGGCAGTATCGGTAGAGGGTCGGACGCCATGGTTTCCAGCAGAGTAATGAACTGGGTAATTGCCGGCCTTGTGCCAAAAGAAGAATCAATTATTAATATTAAAAAAATTCAGATTACATATATATATATATATATATATATATATATATATATATATATATATATATATATATATATATATATATATAATCGTCCTCCGCAGTGCCTTTACTTCCCCCAAAACATCTCCTGGATTCTACCCCTGTTCCCGACGCCGCTGCTATACATGCAGCTTTATATCCTACACTACCACCCATTTCCGTCCCAATTACCGTACCTTCCGGGTTAGGGACTCCTTCAGCTACACCTCCACCAGCCTTGTCTGTGGGCTCCGTTAGACTCTGTGTGGAGCCATCTACCTTGGTCATACTGGCCGTCGTCTGGTCGACAGATTTGCTTAACACCTTCGGAACATCTGGGTCGGCATCCCGACACCGATCTCACGATATTTTCGATCCGCGGTCATTCCAGACACTACCTCAAAATCATTCCGCTGGACCCTCTGACTCGCGCTGGCGGAGGAAACTGCACCTTATTTTTTCCTTACAAATCTTTCTTCCCTCTAACTTAAATGCGCCACCCATCTTCCTTTAATCACTCCCTATCACACACTAAACATACTTCCTTTATCCTATGATACATACTTGTTAATACATACACGCTTCCATACAAATCACAGTTAGATACTTTACACGCACACATTATAAACTTCAACATACATACACACGTTAAAATTTAATAATACACTCACACATTCTATCCATACATCTCACGGACATACGCTAACACTGCCAGATACTTTACACACACAAAATTACGCACATATACAGTGCACACATTCAAACTTACATTCACTCAAACATACAAGTCCACTACCACTACCGCATGGATATACGCATACACACACTATCTTTGATACTTTACACTATATACCTTAAAAACATATACTATAATCGTTTAAACGTACACTTACACTACCACATATAACTGTTTCTACTTTAGGCACAAGGCCAGCAATTACCCAGTACATTACTGGTACTTTATTTAATCGACCCCGTAAGGATGAAAGGCAAAGTTAACCTATAACTTACACTACCACATATAACGACACTAATACACACACAGTCCACTCGGCGTTCGAATTCGTTACCAAGACTACCTAGCGATTTGTCTTGTTTTCACTCTTCATTCTCGATTTTTTACTTTACTCGGATCCTTGTGATCCTGTCTCTGTTTGTACCCATGAAGAAGGGCTTAAGCCCGACACTTCGGACTTTCTTTCCTCTTTTCAATATAAAGCGGGAAACTAATAAGACTGTTTGTACCTCTGTTTCTTGTCTGCTTGAACTACACACACACACACACACACATATATATATATATATATATATATATATATATATATATATATATAAGGCGTTGTAGTTGCTGGATTGTCCATGGCCATGTTCCCTCTCTTCTCCACGATGGAAAGCCTGTCTTCCATATAGGTGTTCTGGGCTCAAATCCCGCCGAGGTTAGTTTTGCCTTTCATCCTCACCGGGTCGAAAAAATAAAATACCAGTCACGCACTGGGGTCGATTTAATCGACTTTCCCCTCCCCACTAAATTGCTGGTCTTGTGCCTATATAAGAAATCATTATTATTGGCAGTATCGGTAGAGGGTCGGACGCCATGCTTTCTAGCATAGTTACGTCCCTTTACGATCTGAGTTCAAATCCCGCCGAGGTTGACTTTGCCTTTCATCCTTACGGGGTCGATAAAATAAAGTACCAGTAATGCACTGGGTATTTGCTGGCCTTGTGCCTAAAGTAGAAATAATTATTATTATTATTGAATGCCATGGTTGACGGAGGCTGGGCTCTGTAAGGTATTGTAATTTTTAACCGTTATAACACTTTTAAATTGTTTAAAACTTGAACCAAATTGTACATTAAGACACCCTCCTCCTCGTGAGAGTGGTCTTTCTGCCCGTTATTTGGCCCTTCGGGGTTAAATAACCAGTTATTGGGGATCTGTGCCCAATATTCATTTTAAACCGTAAAAAAACATGACTACAAAAAAGAATTTTCACAAGTCACTCCCACTCCTTCCGTCTTCTTCCCCAATCGTCATTACGTCAGAGAAAAGATTGTCTTTATCCCTCCCTTCTCTAAATGTGGTGTCGCCTCTGTCGCCTTTTTCGCAAGCGACGCCATTAAAGAAAAAGAAAAATGTAGTTTCTTCATCAAGAGAACGCGCGTACCGTGGAACATTTTTTCACGGCGACAACAACAACGAAAGATGTGTGCGGTAAATACGGAAAGCCATTTCATTCGTCTGACGTCATGAAGAATAGCAGGAGCAGCCGTAATAACAGCAGCAGCAGCAACAGCAACAACAACAACAGCAGCAACAGCAACAACAACAATAACAACAACAGCAACAGCGGCGGCGGCGGTCGTAGTACCAGCAGCAACAACAAAATGAACAGCAGCTCTGACGACAACAACAAGAAAGAAAAACTAATCTCATTTGCATGTATCGCAAAGAACCTGGAAACCATCCTTATAACAAATGAGGAATTACAGGAAGCAAGGAAGATGGTGACGAAAACCGGACACCGAGCAATCTGCATGACAGCCGAAGCATTTTTCGAAACCCAACAGCACTGTACGGTCACGTACCGTACAGTAAGCACAAAATCACGTAGGGTTAAAAGAGCCACAGAAACTCAAATACAAAAAAGCCTTAGGGTGTGTGTGGCAGCGGAAAACGCATATCACCCGAGGCAAGAAATATGCCACCGTGGACGTGCTTTTTGCCACGCCGCAGGAGGCAAAGGCTCAATCCTTAGTAACCCTAAGGAGCGAGGAGGGCAAAAAGTTGTGAGGGTCAAACTGACCCAAATCCCCCCCCCCCCGATGGCCCCTTCTTGGCTGGCCGCGTCTGTCCTCCCTCGTCGGAATCGAGGACAAAACAACCGTACTGCATGCAAGTACAGAAAAAAGTGCGAGAAGATTGGGTCGGCGCCTCCATTGAGATGTTAATTCAAACCAACCAGGAGTGCATCGAAGCTATCCCGGATGTGATAGACTTTGATAACGGCACTCAACTGCCCATAAGTGTTGAGGGCAAACGCCCGAAATGCTTTCGCTGTGGGTCGAAGACTCACCTCAGGGCCTTCTGCAATGAGAAGAACCTGAGAAGGAGAAAACCCCCCTCCTTCCGAAACTGGCTCCACTGCTACCAGCAACAGGACAGGTGGCAAGCAGGAAGGATAGGTCCGTGGCACCCATACCCACGCCACGGAAATCAAGAACAGCAGCAGCAATGGAAGTATTAACGACAACAACAGTAATACCAACTGCAACTGCAACAGAGACTCCACTGCAACCATCACCAACAAGAACAAGTGAAAGAGTGGAGCTGGTACCCCTCCCCAACCTCACAGAATCAGACATGGAGTGTGAGGTGGGAGAGGGATCGCAAAAGGTCGCAAGAAGGCACGAATGCAGAAGCAGCGCATCGTCGCCTTCGAAAAGGGAGGGAAGAAATGAAAAAAGGGTGAAGGCTACAGTAGCAACACCGCCAACACCATCACCACCAACACCATCACCACCCTCACTAGCACTACCATCACCACCGGCGACAACCCCACAGCCAACAACAACAACACCTTCAACAACACCACCACAAGCACCAACATCGCAAACACAACAACAAAACACACTCAGCAACAACGACAAGAAAATAGCAGAACCACACCCCACCCCCAGAAAAAGAAATGCACAGCAATAAATACACACAACAAGAAACTAATGACTTACATAATTGAACACACAGACATTTCACAGCACGACTACATAATACCAGCACCAATCAAAACACCTACGAACATAAGACTGGTAAGAATATCACAGAAACAATACACAAACATTAAAATGAAATTCCCCAACGCAGTTGGTGATTTCAGAGACCTAGGAGGGACACTCAACCGGAGAGTATACTCGGATATACTTACAGAAGAGCCGACGACCAGCCGAAGGGACGATTCAACGGTCCCTTCACCAGACGATCAAGGTAAGTCATCCTTTCTCCCTTGCTCCGTTCCTCACCCAACATGGCCGTATTCAGGATCGGAAGTGTAAACGTGCGTAGGTTGAGCTCGGTCTGGAAGCAGGGTCACTTGCTTAACGACCTCAGGTCACTAAACATAGATATGGTGGCCATCAGCAAGACGAGAATCTCCGAAATGCAAGCTTTCGCACCGATCTTCGACGGTTACGAGGTGTACGCATCTCCGAGCCGTCCGGGAGCGGGGGCGGAGTGGATGTGTTGTTTCGGAAAGGCTTGGGTCTCGCCATACGGACAATCTTCCTGGACCCAGAAGGTAAGTCGGTGGTGCTGGACGTAAACGGCACTGAAGACAACGCTTTCAGGCTAGTAGCCGTCTATGCCCCGACAGGGACAGGACGGCCAGATTTCTTCAGACGTCTAGAGACCTTTCTTGGAACGTCCCGCTCTTTAGTGTTAGTGGGCGACTGGAACGGTATCTTGGATGCACGCTGGAATTGTGTGGGGCTAGTGGATAGGGGAGGAAGGTGCAAGAGCCTCACCAACCTGTTCAGACGTTTTGAACTGTCTGACAGCTATCGACTGGATCACCCGAATGTGCCAATGTGGACATGGACAAACCGCATCGGTCATCCAGATCGTATCTCGATAGGGTATTCTGCAGATAACTAGATAAGGCTAGTATAATTTGTCCACAATTTAAAATAGTCGACTACACAGACCACAAATTTGTGATCTGTGAGATCGACAAGACAAACTTCATAGACAAGGACCCGATTACTGGAAGCTGAACGCGTCTTTCCCGGCGCGCAAAGCCTACAGAGACCGGATTAGCGTATTAGTTAAGCGGGCGTTGACGGGAGCGGTCGTCAACAACAGGTGGTGGTTCGCACTGAAAAGGGCAATTAAAGTAGAGTCGATTAGGTTTAGCAAAGGAGTAGTGATAGAGGAAAATAGAATAGAGGGAGAGCTTGGCAGAAAGCTAGAAGAGGCGTTTAGAACAGGCATGGCAACCGACGTGCTTGCGGCGAGATTGGCACTCGACCAATTCTTCAACGCAAAACACGAAGGCTGCGTTGTCAGAGCTAGAACGCATCCTCTGAAACACGAGGGGACAAAAGCCGTCGAATGAGCCCGAGTGGCAGAGGCGCGACGTGGCAACAAAGCCACAATCCGGTCTTTATCTGACCAAAACCGGCGCGTGCTGCTCGAAGCCGAGCAGATGTGTGAAGCTTTTCAGCAGCACTTTGCTGAACTGTTCGGGAGTAGCGGCGGGCCAGATCGGGGTATGGATTTCAGTGCATACCTCGACGGACTTCCTCGGCTCTCGACGACCGCAGCACAGTGTTGCAAAAAGCCAATAACAGCAGGTGAAATACGGGAAGCGATGGCTAACTACACGAGGGGTAAATTTGGCTGTTCTATATAGTGTAGACTGTTATTTGGCTGTTCTATATAGTGTAGACAGAGGGGGTTTTCTTCCATTTATAACCATTTTCTTTTTTTAATATAAAATTTATAATACAAGACTATTTGAGCGATATAACAGGATATTATGGGTTCTCATTTCCTGAGAGCTAAGCCTGGTGCTTTATATCGCATTTGTACTACGAATTGTTATATCACGATTGTTTTAAATATGTTAAAAATCAAAAACTTACGGGAGCGATTCCATAACACTCTTATTATTATTATTATTATTATTATTATTATTATTATTATTATATGCGGACGATGCCACCGTAGTGGTGTCGAACGCCAAACACATCGAGGCGATCGGCATTACACTAACAGAATACGAAGCAGTGACAGGACCAATGATCAACCAGCAAAAGTCAGTGGACCGGCAGCTCGGCACCTGGAGAGGCAGGTCCATGCCGTCCAACAGCGTCGTCGGACGCTGGACGGACGGGCCGGTTAACTTTCTAGGGGTCTGGTTCGATCCGGACCTCCAGACGGACAAAACCTGGGACGAGGTGACGAGCAGGTTGGCTTCTCTCAACCAGAAATGGGCGGAGAAGAAGCTATCCCTCAAAGGTCGAGCGGAGGTGGCTAACGCGTACATCGCGTCCGTTATCTGCTACCGCCTGACCATCGTACCTTGTCCTAAGCGCCGCCTGACTGCGCTGGAGCGTTTGCTCTTTCGCTTTTTGTGGAAGGGACGCGCTCCGATGGTCAGGCAGTCCATCTGTTGTCAACACCCGCTACGTGGAGGGCTTGGCATGCTGTGGCTGATGATGCGCAGACACGCGCTCAAGCTACGACATCTCCACCTCTTCCTCTTGGTGATCAGGTGTGGTCGCCGTTTGCTAGACGCGTATTTCCCCAGCTCGTTTCCTTGACGGAGCTGCAGTCCTGAGACAAGCGAAGACCGAGAGGGAGCGCTTGGAGACTGGAATGTCTTCAGGCGCTCACAGCCCTAGACCAATCGGGCAATGTGATCGGTGGAAACTCCACCTCGGCGTTCAATAGAGGATTAGTGGAGAGGAAGAGCGACGACGCACTTGGGGAAACTCTAGGCGTCGACGAAAATCAACTAGTCAATCTCTTCGGAAGAACTTTCGGGCCGGGGCCTATGGACAACTTCCAGAAATCCCTGGCCTGGCAGTGCTACCGAGGAGCCTTGCCAGTTCGGCATAAACTCTACAGGCATGGATGTGCCGTCAGCCGGGCATGTCCGAGATGTGCGCAGGGCGACGAAACCGTCCTGCACGCACTCGTCCAGTTTCCGAGAATTGCTGACTTGTGGGTTTATGTCGAACACCTGCTATCGCGTGTAGGACGGATCCGGCTATCAGCTGAGTCCATCGTGAGGATTGCCCCGCCCTCTTCCTTTAGCCGGGAAGGGCAGGCAGTTTTTATCTGTCTGGTGGCCATGGCGAAAGAGATAGTATGGTGGACACGTTTGAAAGGGCTGAAGACAAGCACTTACCTCTTCGGTAATGCCCTAATTAACTTTTTCAAATTTCATTTGAAAAGGAAAATGGGCTTTTTCCACAAATGTCCCTCGGAAATCTCCCCCCTATTGGGGTATTTTTCATTGTTATTTTTATTACATCTTCTGTTTTTGTTTTTTACACGCAGAAATGCCCATTTGTACCGTCCTGTGTTGTCCTGTACTGTCCTTAATGTCTACTTTATGTAAACCTTTGTGGTTAATAAAGAAAGTATTATTATTATTATTATTATTATTATTATTATTATTATTATTATTATTATTATTATTGGCGACTTACTTGTGAAGATGTGTTACTTTGAGTTCCGTAAGATTTGTTGTTTTTAAGTTGTTTGGAATTGTTATTTGTAGAATATTTTCGTTGTTAATTGTGAATAAGGCACTATATATTACCTTCTAGAAAGAAGATATTTGGGATTCGGCGCAAATATGGGAACTTTAAAAAAAAGTAATAAATCCTTTCTTTAACAAAAACAAACATGGTAGCCGTCAAAATTTCGTCCACAAAAGAGAACAGAAGTTCGTTTGATCAACAGAATAGCCACTTATCTACCAAAAAATATAGCAGCAGCAGCTGTGCTAAAGACAACATTATCACCAAAGCACGCTTATTCGTGAATGTGATTTTCTGAAATTAGCATCTTCGCCATCACAAGAACAACAAAATATATTTTCAAAGAAACCAAAAAGCAATAGCATACTTATTGTAAACAACACCACCACCATAACAACAACAACAAGAACAACAACAACAACAGCAGAAGGTTGATAAAGCCCATCCATCTCCATATCGAAACAGCCAAGAGAGAGAGAGAGAGAAAGAGTGGTTCACCTCAGCGGGATTTAAACTCAGACCGCAGTGAGCCGGATCAAATACCGTAGTATTTTTATCGACACTGGATATTTTCCTCGTTAGGTAGGGAAAACTACTCTGGGCAACTCATTGACGAAGTATTCGCATGGAAATCGTCTAGTAAATATGCTAGTTCGTATTTTGTTAGTATAGAGTAGAATTAATTATTGCAAATTGAATAAATATGAAACGCCATCTGCATAATTGTTTCTACTATTGGCACAAGGCCAGCAATTATCCAGTACATTACTGGTACTTTATTTTATCGACCCCGTAAGGATGAAAGGTAAAGTTAACCTCGGCGGGATTAACGCCATCTGCATAATGTTAGCTAGTAAGAAGCATAACTAATGATGAAATATTACAAAATGAAAATATATATTCATCGGAATGAATATATATTAGTTGACAACCGACATTTACTTGATCAACAATTACAGAAAGTAACCTTAGACTGTAGATTTTTAGATGGTGACATTATTTACAAATTTGATTTGTCAGTATGTCTTGTTAGTTAATTAGGTTGATACTGTCAGTGAAAATGTAGATTCTTCTTCCCAGGGAAATTATATTTCCTAGGAAGCTAACACAGTTTCACAAGTTAGCGAGATAACTAATGAGAATATAAGCTCTTATTTCTTGGGTTGTTTTCTCTTCTTAAATAAATTCCTAACATGAAAACAAAATACTGCGTATCTTCATAATATCTTGAATATGGGTAGTTTCTGGTACCATCAATGTTCCCATCGCATTAAAAAAAAAAGATTTAATTTTGTTGTGAAGTACACAGTTATAACTTCGATGACGGGGCTGTGCCGTTTTTTAGTTGAAGCTTTAGTTTTCCTTAAATTTTCTAGGCATCATTGTACTGATTTCTAATTTAGGAACATGGCCAGCAAATTTAGAGGAAGGGCAAATTGATTAAATCAATCACAGTACTTGACTGCTACTTTATTTTATCGACCATGGAAATATGAAAGACAAAGATGACCTCAGCGGAATTTGACCTCAGAATGTTAAAAATCAGAACAAATAGCGCAATGACATCTTATCCGATGACTACCAATTCTGCCATTCCATTATTATTCGGGCAGTGGATTGACACTATCGGTAGAGTGTCAGACGCCATGCTTTTCAGCATAGAGTTATGTCCCTTTATGTTTTGAGTACAAATCCCGCCGAGGTTAACTTAGCCTTTCAACCTTTTGGGGTCGATAAAATAAATCACCAGTAATTGCTGGCCTTGTGCCAAAAGTAGAACTAATCATTAGGAATAGTTATTACTTTGTTGACGTTTAGTACACAACCATAATGATCATCATGATTAATACCAAATTCACTACCTCCAATATTGCCATCATCATCACTACACCATCTCTCGACTGTCATTGACACTACCAAAATCACAAACACCTCCAGCCTTGACCACTAGCATCAACACCACCAGCATCTCCACCATCACCTATCTCAAGATGGCTCAGAATTGACTAGAGGGAAGATCACATTACAGTATCTTAAAATAAAGTACCCCCATACGCGTATCATCCCAGAAACAAAATTCATTGTTAAGTAATCTAAATATCTAGGGCTTAACGAATTTCTTTTTCCTCTAACTGTAGTTTCACAGACTAATATATATATATATATATATATGAATGTATATATAGTGTATTTTGCAATACACTGTATGCTTAATTAAAAGCATTTCGAAGACCTTACGCAAACAGGTGGAGTACTTAGTTTTGATAAGTACCAAAAAGTACGAAACAGAACTCTGTCAGCTTTATCTCCCCTGTTTGCTGAAAATTTAAAGTAAGTGAGACTGTCACTACTCTAAAACAATAGCGCAAGGTCTTCGAAATGCTTTTAATCAAGCATACAGTGTATTGCAAAATACACTATATACACATTCATATATATATCGCTATTTCAGAGCACCAATTCTAATTTTCAATTTCTGCTTGACCGGCAACCGCTCTGTATAATCAGTTCCTGATTATTACTAGAATTCTATAAGAATCAAACATTCATGAATTTCAGCAAACAGGTGGAGTACTTAGCTTTGATAAGTACAAAAAAGTACGAAACAGAGCTTTGTCAGCTTTATCTCCCCTGTTTGCTGAAAATTTAAAGTAAGTGAGACTGTCACTACTCTAAAACAATAGCGTAAGGTATTCGAAATGCTTTTAATTAAGCATACAGTGTATTTCAAAATACGCTATATAAACATTCATATATATATCGCTATTTCAGAGCACCAATTCTAATATATATATATATATATATATCAAGTAATTGTTGTGCAGATTACTACTGCAATGTCGATCGCATGCCAATACACGGAGGCACTAACTTGTTCCGAAGAGGCTGATTTTCCTCGCTGATTAAGCTACTGTTAGCCGAAATTACGTAAGGCTTAATAGCATTGCCTAATTTTCTGTCAACGCCAACTCCATATGGACTGTCGCGAGCAGATAGAGTAGTGGAAACTAAGTAATTAGTCCGGGAAGAGGGAATCTATTTCTCTATCAACAAGAAATCGCTTTCCTCACTATTTAATGTTGGTATCTTAAGGATACTAGCTTAATTAAAACATGAGTGGGAAAGCGATCAAAGATTTTTCGGTCATATCCGATGACTTCGTTTCATTATCATTATTATTGTCACCATGTGTTTCCGACGTATTGGTCTCGGCTTTCTGTAAGTTTTGTTATTTTCATGTTTCTATCGGCTTTTTTGCCAATTTTTTTCTCACAGACATTTATGGGGTGGCTGACTTGACCCTCAAGGAAGGTGACACCATAATATTCGGACATTTGGCCTAAATATTGTATTTTCCTATTTGCTTAACACAAATTATTTCAAATTTCCGGAAAAAAATGGATGTTTAACACCTCCTACTTCTACATGCCAAAGCAATACGTACGAGAAAAATAGATCAGACATTGACTTCAAAGCAAATTACCGCCACCACTATTACAAATCCTACCCCCATTGCCATCAACATCAACGCCAGTGGCGGCAGCAGCAGCAACAGCGATAATTAAAAAAAATATTATTCCCTGTTACAAATGAATTGCATTTCCCTTCATTGACAATGTCATTTACTAATGTGACTGCCGCCGTCCCCACCTGCACTTATGCCAAGAACGGCAGACCAGACTCCAACAACAACAACAAATGAGAGAGTAGAACTCATACCCCTCCCCGACCTCTCACAGTCGGACATGGAGTATGAGGCGGCTGAGGAGTGGAAAATGGTCCGAAACAAAAACAAACCCCAAAACAGTGCAGTTTCGACCTCCAAAAGCTAGGAAAGCCAAAAGAAAGTAAAAACTACAAGGCGACTTGCAGCGAGACCACCACTAGCACCACCACAATCACAAACACCATTAACACTACCATCAAAGCACACACATCCAGCAACTCCAACAAAAAAAAAATAAAACAAAACCTGTCCCGAATAAAAGAATACACTGCCATAAACTCAGTCAATGAGGATTTGATGAAACAGACAATTACACACAAACATTACAGTCAGCAATTATTGTATATCACCAACACCATCAAGTATACCCTAAAACTGCCAAGTAATTAAACTAGATGTAGAACAATACAAATATTTAAAAAGTTAATTTCCCAACGTGGTTGGGGATTTCAGAGGTTCGCTGACAAGAAGAATATGCACAGATATTCTCAAGGAAGTGCTCACGACCAGTCGAAGGGATGATTCAACTGCCCCATCTCTACGCAAACAGGGTAAGTGATCCTTTCTCCGCTATCCCATTCCTCACCCAACATGGCTTTACTGAAGGCAGTGTGAATGGACGTGGCCTGAGGTGGTCATGGAAGCAGGGCCACCTGCTCAACGACCTCAGATCAATGAACATAGATGTCGTGGTCATCATGTGAGACCAGAAATTAGGAGGCATGGTGCTTCGCGCCCATTCTCAGTGCTTACGAGGTGTACGCATCTCTAAGCCGCCCGGGATCTGGAGGAGGAGTCGCCGTGTTATTTCGGAAAGACCTGAATCTCGTTATACAGACCATCTTTCTGGACCCAGAGGCTATGTCGGTGGGGCTGGACATGACCAGCAGCGATGGCTATGCTTTCAGGCTAGTGGCTGATTATGCCCCAACAGAGAGACCTTCTAGAAACCTTCCTTTAGTGTTAGTAGGAGATTGGAACAGTATCTTAGATGGGACTATGTGGGGTTAGTAGATAAGGGAGGAGGGTGTAAAAGCCTCACCAACCTGCTCCTATGTTTCCAACTGTCTGACAGATACCGACTGGATTACCCGAATGTGCCAATGTGGACATGGGCAAACCGCATCGGATCATCCAGATCATATCTAGACAGAGTATTCTGTAGGGAAGTAAATAAGACTAGCATAAGGTGTCCACGATTTAAAGTAGTCGACTACACGGACCACAAATTTGTGATATTTGAAATCGACGTAAATAGACTCCATAGGCAAGGACCTGGTTACTGGAAGCTCAATGCCTCATTCCCCGCTTGAAGAGCTTACAGAGACCTGAGTAGCTAATTAGTTAAGCAAGCGTTGACGGGGGCAATCGTCAACAACAAATGGTGGTTCACCCTGAAAAGGGCGATTAGAATGGAGTCCATTAGGTTTAGTAAGGCGTTAGCAATAGAGAAAAACAGAGCAGAGGGTAAACTAGTTAGAAAACTATACGAGGCGCTTAGTAAAGGCATCGCGACCGACGTGCTTGCGGCGAGATTAGCCCTCGACCAATTCTTTAACGCAAAGTAGGAAGGCTGTGTTGTCAGAGCTAGGGTGCGTGCTCTCAGATACGAGAGGCCGAAAGCCGTTCGATGGGCCCGATTGGCGGAGGCGCGTCGTGGCAACAAAGCCACAATCCGGTTTTTGGAGTAAAAAGACGAGCGCATGTTACTCGATCCCGGGCAGATGTATGCAGCTTTTCAGCGGCACTTTGCTCAGCTGTTCGGGAGCACCGGCGGGCAGGATCGCAGGATGGACTTTGGTGCCTACCACGATGGTCTGCCGCGGCTGGCTCTCGGCCACTAAGGTTGCGTGTTGAAAAGCCGATAACAGCCGCTGAAATACGGGAGGCAATGATTGACTGCACAATGGTTAAATCGCCAGGTTTGGATGTCTGCCCTACGAGCTTTACCTACACATGCCAGATTTGTTCGGTGACCTCTTGGTAGACGTCTACTGCAACTGGTAGCAGAACGGGAGATTTTCCCAGCTCTGTGAGCCGAAAAGCGGTGGCGCTGTTTAGAAAGGACCTGAACAAAGGGGACAATATAGATAATTCCAGGCCCATAACTCTGCTAAACGCAGAGTTCAAGATTTTGGCCAAGGTCCTAGCAAAGAGGTTAGCGCTAATCGTCGGTACTCTGGTGGGAGAGGCGCATTCCAGACATCCATCCACAACAACCTCCACCTCATGCAATAGATCATGTAGAGGGTAGCTAACGAACGTGTCACGGATGATCAGTTTAGATCAGTCGGAAGCTTTCAATAGGGTCGATCATCGTTATCTGGCGGCAGTCCTGAAAGCAGCTGGATTTGGGCCCATCTTTAGAGGCTTTATCGCTACCATGCACAGCGACATCTGCTCTGTAGTGAGAATGACCGGTCACCTTTCGGAACCGTTCAACATTATGCGCTCGGTCTGCCAAGGATGTTCCCTCTCGTCCCTGCTGTACGTATTGACTCTCGAGCCATTACTGCATAAACTGGAGAAGTTGAGGGGCGTCCCGCGCGAACTGAGATGCGGAGGAACCGTGTCAGCATATGCCGACGACGTCACCCTAGTGGTTTCGAGCGGCAAACACATCGAGGCGATCGGCACTACACTAAGAGAATACGAGGTGGTGACTCGAGCAATGATTAACCAGGAAAAGTCGGCACCTGGAGAGGCAGGTGCATGCTGTCCAACAGCGTCGTCGGGTGCTCGACGGACGAACCATTTAAATTGCTTGGGATCTTGTTTCGACCAGGCACGTGATACGATCGGTGGAAACTCCACATTGGCGTTCTATAGAGGGTTAATGGAGGAAAAGAGCGACCACATTTTTGGGGAGACTCTGGGTGTCGTCGAAAATCAACTAGCAAATCTGTTCGGGAGAACTTTCGGGCCGGGGTCCATGCACAACTTCCAGAAATACCTGTTCTGGCAGTGCTACCGAGGAGCTTTGCCAGTTCGGGATAAACTCTAGAGGCATGGAAGTGCTATCAGCCGAGATGCGGGAAGGGCAATGAAACAGTCCTGCACGCACACCTCCAGTGTCCAAGCATTGCTGACTTGTGGGGATATATCGAGCACCTGCTGTCGCGTGTAAGATGAATCCGGCTATCACCTGAGTCCATCGTGAGATTGCCCCGCCACTTTCCTTCAGCCGGGAAGGGCGGGAAGTTTTTATATGCCTGGTGTCCATGGCGAAAGAGGTCGTGTGGAGGACACGTTTGAAAGGCGAACACTTACCCCTTCGGCGATACCCTGATTAACCTTTTCAAATTTCATTTGGAAAGGAGATTCAGGGTGGAAAGAGAAGTGCTCCCTTCCCAGCAATTTGTTGAAAGATGGGTGAGAGAGGTGAACATAGCCCGAGTGAATAGGCCTTCTCTGCGTATGCGCCTGTAGATTGGAGGTGGAAAACTGATAGAGGGCACTTGCCCTGGTGATCAGGGTCACCGAGTCTTTTTGTGGGCTTTCTCCACGAGTGACCCACGGAGGTTTCCCCATATTGGGAAATTTTTTTTGTTGCATTTTTTTTTTTGTTACTTCCTTTGTTATTGATATTTTTCTTTGCCTGCAGAAATGCCCATTTGTACCATCCTGTACCGTCCTTAATATTATGCTTTATGTCAACCCTTGTAGTTAATAAAGAAAGCATTATTATTATTATTACTATTACTTATTTATGACGACACCAATGTTTGGTTGAACGATTTCACAATTATATATATATATGCGTTCATACATGCACACACACACACAGACACACTCACATAGACACACTCACACATACACACACATTCATACATATATATATATGACGACGGCAATGTCTGTTAGAACGTTTTCATAATTATACTGATTTAACACAACCTAGATTTGTAACTGACACTTTTTAGTCTTCAGCTTAAGAATGTATTTGTGTATTTGTGTATTTGTGTATTTGTGATTGTGTCTGTATCTGTGTAGTTATATAAGAGAGACAGAATTTATGGAGAAACTGTTCGTTATCCAGACAGGATTATATGAAATATGCCTCAATAGTATGAAATTTCTCGACTATCAATAGTCATACGAAATCTCTGAGCTATTGAACACAATGTAAGTATTCTAAATACTACACTTGGTCTTTACATTTAAATGCAACTACATTTAAATTAAATCATGATAATTTTTGAAAAGCTCTTGATAATTTTCCTATCGCTCATATGGAACATTTAATGAATTACTTGGACGAAATTCACACAAGCATCTTTTGTCATCCAATAGCTACCATGCGTCGCAAATACTATTGATTGTTAGTTCATTTTCAAAAGACACCCAGGACCATCCAATAGGAAAAATAAAATATAGACTTCAACAACACCTTTAGGGCTATCACCATCCTTCCCATGCACGTCATGAAATGAGCATCTACGTAGTCCTTCGATATAATTTATGTTAAATGGAGTGTTTTCTTTCATTCACGTTGAATACGAAAGTAACGTAATAAATATGTGAGAATTTTAAATGACTTTGTCTTTGAATATTTTTTCTCATAAAATACCCTTTGGAATACAATACTTCTAATGGAAATGTATATATGTGTGAGTGTGTGCGCGTGTTTATATATGTATATCTGTTAGACACGCAGTGACTAACAACAGAATGGTTTAATTCTGCGTGTCTGACATATATGCGTAGCTCTGAATAAAAGATTCAAGGGGTGTTGCTGGCCGTGGTGATGATCGCTGCCTAACATGTTTTGTAATGTATCGTCTTATTGGCTAATTTCATCGTCTTATTGGCTAATTAACCAACGAGAGTAATTGTTGCTCAAAAACATCCGCCATTTTGTTTGTACGTTTATTTATCGTTTCGCTTTCGAATGTTCCTCCTGTATTTCGTCGTTTATCATCAAAATATTTTTCTCGTTTTGGTAAGTTATATTGTTAATATATATATGATTTTTTTAATTTATATTAACTTTTTTTTTCAGTTCGTTATAAGATGCTTATAATATTGGTTGTATCATATTTACTTGTATATTTGTCCATATTATTGTTCGTTTTATGTTAGATTATTTTTTTATTATTATGTTAGACTATTTGTATGTAATATTTAATTTTTATTAATTCAACTATAACAATTATTATGTAAAATATATTTATTTAATATTGATTGTTTTTTGTAGTTGTTTATATTAAAAGTCAAGAAAATATTTTTATACATCTTACAATAATATTTATAAGTTCATTTATAAAATAACAATTATATAATCTAATTACATTACAACGATAATTTATTATTAATATATATCATGTTTAACTAGAGTTATTACAAGCGTTGCCTTAAAAAATATTAAACTAGACCTGAAAAATGCGCAAGCTCAAAAGAGCCACAGAATGTTATAATAAACCTTCAAAAGTGTGGGGCTAGAGTTGTTGCTCAAAAATATTGTGTAATCATTATCTATCGTACACTCTGTGGCATCCTTTTATAAAAAAAGAGACTCATAACGAACTCAAAACGACACGATAATTATCTAAGTGAATTTATAATATAGAATTCGGTTTAAGTACATTTCCTATTAATCCTTACTAAACATCGAATATGAGATATTGAACATTAGCTTAAATAATTATCGTGTCGTCTTGAGTTCGTTATGAGTTCCTTTTTTTTTTATAAAAGGATGCCACAGAGTGTACGATAGATAATGATTACAATATTTTTTAGCAACAACTCTAGTCCCACACTTTTGAAGGTTTATTACAACATTCTGTGGGTCATTTGAGCTTGCGTATTTTTCAGCTCTAGTATATATATATATATATATATATATATATATATATATATATATATATATAAAAACAAATAACGAAACGAAATTAAATTTCGTTTCGTTTGTAACTCACTTTTGTATGACTGACGCTTAAACAATTAAGTTAAAAATGTACATCCACATATGTATACTGAAATACTAGTATGCATATGTATATAAGGATTAAAATACTAGAGTGTGTTGGAGTTAAACACCCTCTTCATATTATAGAAATGACAGTAAAGATATAGCTCAATGTAATTAAACAGAGCCGAAGAATTATGTAAATAAACCAAAGAAGCCTTCAATACATCAAAAGTCTTTATTAGCCAACAATGTTTCGTCCTAATAAAGACTTTTGATGTATTGAAGGCTTCTTTGGTTTATTTACATTATATATATATATATATATATATATATATATATATATATATATATATATATATATAAAATGTGGGTAATATTAAATATTATCCAATTACAAGTATGAGAATAGCTCAATGTAAAATAATAGGTATAGTACAGAGCCGAAATACTTTATAAACAACAATCAAAGAGAGTTTAGCATATTTAATCACTTACGGTCGTTTCATCTTAACACAAGGCTGGAATCATCGGAGTATATAATACAGGTTAAAACACAAATATAATATCAGAAGTCTGTCTTAAGAACATTTTGAGGATACATAATATGGGAAGAAAGCAAGCATAAATATCAACATTTATATAAGAGAAGATAGCAAAGGTAGAAGAAGCATATGAAAAATATGAGAATATAAATGCAATAAAATGAAATTAGGTGCAGCTAAAAGCATTGAAAATGTTTAAAACATGCTGGTATAGAGAAACAAGCTGCTATAAAGAAATTAATTATAGTGCAGGATATATATCATAATTAGTAAATAAACATATATCATAAGCATTACAAAAGTTTATAAAGTTAATAAGAGCAGGTGTGCAGTTCAAATATGAATTTAAGAATATAAAAATACATCTCCAAAATATATTTTAATAAAAAGATAAACTATTATTTTTCAAAAGTAATAATGTCGGATGAGTGTAGTCAGCAAAATAAACATCAAATATAGGTTAAAGTGTTATAATCAATAATCAAACTATTCAAAGGAATTAATGTTGAGTAAATATAATCAGCAAAGCAAAATCCAATAGGGAATAAGTGCTATCATCGGAATATATATATATATATGTGTGTGTATGTGTGTGTGTGTGTAATAGTAGAACGCCGGTGGGTTATATCTGTAGTAGTAGTAGTAGAGCACTCAGTCCATGGGACAAGTTTGATAGAAGTAGTTCCCTAACAGTTAGTTCACCATACCGAGAACAATTGTTTCGCCTTATTCGGATCATCAGCTAGATTTAAGTCAATCGGTAACGGTAACGGTAGATCTGTACTGCTTCGGCTCCTCATCAATCTTAGGTGAAAGCCAGTAAATCTGATCAGAATTACTTCTTTTTACTAGTTTCATTCATTGGACTGATGCCTCACTGGGGCACCGCTTTCCATGCTTTTTTCTTTTTTTTCTTTTTTCTTTGTCGATGACAGTAATTATTTTAGTCTCGTTATTATTTTATCGAACTCTAATGAATAGCTAAGTTACATTTTTCCGTAGAGTAACACAACTCCGCGCACAATTTTACACCCGTGAGCTTACCTTTTTAAGACTGTCCGTCGAATTCGACGATGATTATCTTCCCCTTCAATTGTAGATCCTTTAGCAATCCTAATCCATTTTCTTCTTCAGTAGTATTTCCTCGATGACTTCAAGAGTAGCAACAATGGGGGATGCATCTACTAACGTTCGTGTCAATTAAATAACTACCGTGTACTCACGAACGAAAAGATTCAATGTGGACCAGCGAGCATCACTGGGATCAAAGATTGCAGGAGAAAACATATGTGCATTGAAGCTTTTTATTTTCCTCGTGGTTACGTATTTCCAAGTATTCCTTTCTTTGTAATGAAGAACATACATTCACTGGCAAAGGTGAACCAAGATTACTAGTGCTTTCTCTCGGCTGCAAGAAGCTGTCAGAAGCCGGTTAAATTCGACCGCAACAGTTTTTTTCATTCTCTCAAGGAGTATTCTCCTAGTCTTTGTCCCATAGTAATACTATGATGCAGTTTTTGCTTTAGAGTTTAAAAAACATAACATAGAAAGAACTAGAAAGGACTTGATTAACTCTTTAAAACTAATAACCTAGGTAACCATGTAAATACTGAAATAGTCAATTTCTTAGATGTAACTTTAGATCTCCAAACAGGTACTTACAGGCCGTATCATAAATCAAGCGAGTAACTCTTCTACGTTGATAAGAAATCAAGTCACCCTAAAGTAAGACTTAAATGTGTATCTAATAGAATTAGCATTTTGACTTATAACGAAACTGTCTTTAACCAAAATACTTCATATTATAATGACACTTTATCTCAGCCTGGCCACACTGATTAAATTAGATATATAAATGGTAGTGTACATGAGAGTAGGCCACGTAATATAATATACAATATGGCAATGAAAAAGTCTGGATTGAAACATCATAATAATGAGCTATATAACCATAGAAATGATAAGATTACACAAACACCAAACAAATAGTGAAAAATATATTAGGAACAATAAAATAAACACACATATACCTAAACTCTTTAATCCTCACATAAAACCTATAACTCAGCATAACATGAACACTAAATATAAACCACCTGAAACCACTGATATATCTATACACATCATTAACTAATGTAATAATATAATCATAAGCCAAAATAAAAACAATAAAAATAAATCGCAGGCGATTAAACACATTTTTATCTCACCATTTAGTTTAAATATATCTACTAAGATACCTAAGCTCTTTGTCACTATAATAGATAGAAACTTTCCACCTGGACATAGATACCATAAACACGATTAAAATCTCATTCTCAACCACACCTAATATAGCCGCACAATTGACTTTTAGTAACAATAGGAAAATTTTAAAAAATCCAAATCATTTAAAATGAATAAAAACACACAGCTATTGAATACATCCAACCCAAATAATCTTTAAAGTGATAATATCAATAACCCACTACCTGGTAATATGAATAACATTCAAATTACATCTAAATCTATAAATGATATTAACACCCGCAGCAACAGTAATATTAAAATTAATAGTATTATCCTAAGATCTACAATCCCTCACACTAACTCTATAATTAATCCAAATTTTAACTCTATATAAGGCACCATGCCCAATTAGCCGTAATAGAGTATATATTTGCACAGTTAACATATCTCGAAAGTCTAAACTTTACATAGGAGCTATCTCAAATAGTTTCTAAACAAGATTTAATTCCCATCTTCATTCTTTTAGAAAACCTAAATTAAAACATATGACATCATTAACTAGTTTTCTCTGGGAATTAAAAATATGAACATACCATATACATTGAATTGGGAAATATTAGGTTGATCCTCCGCGTATAAACCTAACAATAGAATATGTTGATTATGCCTCCTTGAATCTCAACTAATCCTTAATTCTAAAGCTAACCTTTTAAATAAGAAATCAGAGTCTTTTCCCCTTGCCCCCATAAAAACCTACAATCGTTTAACTATAACAAACCCAACAATGTTAATTAACAACCCTTTACTTCAACTGAATCCTTCTTAATGGTTATATAGATTATATGACACATTTGTTTAATTAATATACTATCTTATCTAACCTCTACGTTTTTACATTAATAATTATAAATACTTAAATATAATTGCCGAGGATGCTTCATTCTATTCGGTGCCATAATGTTTATAGTTTCAGAGGATAAATATACGTATATTAGACAGGGATTTAGCATAAGCAAATAAATTCAACTATGTTTTTATACTTCAACTAACACTTGATTTTTATGTTAAATTCATTACATTGTAATAATCTATATGTAGTCTCCCACATTTATATATTGAAAAAGATACTGATACATTTTTAACAAGATATATTAATTTATTCAATATAATAGATTAACTTTTCTCATGTTATCACCTTTAGGTTTGAACTAAATAAATTATATTTCATTATAATGTATTAATTTTCTTAAACACCTCACAAACTTATATCTCTGCTTATATAAAATATCCTTTATATAAGAGTAAATGTTTAACATATAGTAATTCAAATATATGTACTTAGCAATAATATTTAGATAATGTAAAATTAAGTCTACTTTGGTTCAACTCATAAATTACCCCCCTTTAATTTCTCAATTAATATCCTGAAATACATAAATATTTATTTATTTTGATATTAATATATTCTTCTTACATATAGTTAAATATTATCGATTATTTAATAATTAGTATAGTAGGTATAACATCTCTGTAACAACTTAAACACTAATATATATATATGTATATATAGAAAAGATGAATATAAAATGAAAGTGCTTTTTTTAAAAAAGGAATTTATTAGGTATTGACATATGTTTCTGTAACAGACGGAATACCTATGTATCGCTGCTTGCGTAATCATATAATGTTAGCAAGTATTCGATAGCAAATGTATAATCAGTTGTCACTTCTTCAGAGATTTTGGATAAATTGGATAAAATCAGAAAGATTGAAGTATTTATATTAGTAATAGAGGAAGAAGAGAGGGGATAGTATATGACAGATGGTAATTCAATTTACTGCTAAACAAGTATATAAAGGGTTTCTAATGAGAATACAATGAGTAAATGGTTTATTTTATCTAAATAAGAATTTTTGGGAGTGCCAATTTTAATCTATACTTGACCCATTGGACATTGGACATATATATATATATATATTCACTTCATGGTTCCTGATATAATGTTAGGTCTGCAGTAGATATCTTTCAACTTTAACCCTGTTAAATTCGATGGATTTTCCTTACAAACAATGAATATTGCTTTGATAAAACTGTATAAATTCCAATTCATTTTTGGAAAATTACAATTCTTCGAAATATCTTTTAAGTATTTTAATACAACTGGCACCATATTATTTGAACTACGATTTAATTAGATATTAATATTTTGATATTAATATATTTGAATGATTTATATTGATATTTCATTAATCGTTTTGGATTTTAATTAAACTCTGATGACCACTATGGTTTATGCTAACTAATAGCAAATATTTTGTTGTTTGTGGTATATTACTATGGAAAGAAACAATTGTCAGTGATTAAATGCCTTGAACTTTTAATTTTTGTTTTATAACCACATTGTAGCTCTACACACACCTATATAGGTACACACATATATATATATATATATATATATATATATATATATATATATATATATATATATATATATATGTGTGTGTGTGTGTGTGTGTGTGTGTATAACTATATATGTATGCAGATAGGTAAGTATGTATGTGGGTATGTCAGTTGGGAATCATGAAAATGTGTATATTCTGTAAGTATATAGGTGGATATATGCCTATGTATATATATATGTAGTTGAATTTGTTTTACGTGCCTTAACTTCTAATTTAGTTTATTAACAATTAGGAATTCATTACTGAATAAACCTTCCATAATTTTTGTGTTGTTTTTTTTTAAATATGCTCTATTAATGCTATTCTTAAAATTCTTGTTACTTCAATTAATAAGTATGATTAAATTTATACCTTCTAGTTGTATTCCTATAATGTTATTTTAGAGTCTAATATACGCGCATTAGGTTTTAAGAGTCAAGTAAATAATTGTTTCTACTTTTGGGACAAGGCCAGCAATAACCCAGTGTATTACTGGTACTTTATTTTAAGGATGAAAGGCAAAGTTAACCTCGGCGGGATTTGAATTCAGAATGGCAAGGGCCGTAACTCTATGCGTCAGAGCATGGCGTCCGACCCTCTACCGATACAGCCAATCCACCGCCCTCAAGTAAATAATGTTTAGTTACTGTACGTTATATTTTATTACTAATAAACTAGCAGTGGTTTTCTGCTAGTATGTGTCGTGTGTATATTGATATGTTATGCAAGTATATATGCATGTAGATATGATACATCAAATAAAATCGTAATTGACAATATACACAGAAACTGAACGAAGACTGTGTTACACTATCTTATTTAATCAGTAATGTAATCCATGATACATTAAAAAAAAAAAGACGATATTATATATAAACTGCATTAGGAGTAAATTAGTGACGGAAATATATGAATATTTATTTAAGCGATCGCCACCGGAAGTGTTGACATTTGAAAATGTTGAAGATGTAAATCTTTAAATAAATAATAAAATATATTTAATGAACTGCCACGAAATTTCGAGGATAAATTATGTAATATTCATTCATTATTTATTCAAAGTAATCCAACTTATTTTACATGTCTGTGCATCATTAGGCACGGCTTGCCCAGCCCTCCGCGTAGAGGGTGCTGGCAGCAGATGGACCGCCTCACCAATGGAACTTGTCCCCTCCACAAGAATTTGAAGAGGAGCCGTTCCAACTTGACGAGGCGCGGACGGGTGCAAGGCACGACGGTCAGGCGGTAGTAGATGATGGACGCGATTTACGCATTCGCCACCTCCGCGCGACCTTTCAGTGATAGCTTCCTCCCAGCCCATTTTTGGGTGAGACTGGCTACTCTGCTCGTTACCTCGTCCCAATTCTTTTCGACCTGGAGGTCTGGTCCGAACCAAACCCCGAGCAACTTTACCGGTCCGTTCCTACTCTTAATATGGCCATGCTGGCAAGCTAAAAGAGTGAGGGAAGGTTTACTTACCTCCCGGGATCTTGTGAAGGTCGGATGGTTCGACTTCCAAGGTTGGTGGGGTTTCTTTTGGGAACCCCTTTAAAAGTCTCGAAGTGGGTTTCACATTCGGGGTTCCCACGTCTTGAGGAAAGCTCTCCCGAATTTCTTTGAAGGAATCGAATGACATTCGGACCAGAAGCAAATCTTCTGGCATGCAAAATGTGCTCATTTCAAAAATCTCCCCTTCTGTTTGAATGTCCTCGCTTCGTGGTTAGAGGGCCATCAGTTTATCGTTGGCCCTTCTCTGACAAGCACGAAGTTTTTAACATTTTGTTTGTGTGGTTTTATTTGTTTTCGTTTTGGTAACTGTGGTGGTGATGGTTTTTGTGGTGTTGTTTCAGGTATGTCTGTGTTTGTTGTAGGTATGGTGTCTGCAATTTCAGGTATTTGTGTGTTTATTTGTACTTGTGTTTGTTTAGGTTGTTTGCGTTTCGGGGATTGTGGGGGTGGTGTCGATGTTGCTGTTGGGGCTGATGTTATTGGGGAAGTGTTTGCGTTAGTGGTGTCTGTATTTTTTGTTGTGTATGTTTTTGTGTTTTGTTGGGGCTTTTCTTTTGTGAGTTTTCTCTGTTTTTTTTGCACTTTTGGGTTTTCCTTCATCTTCGCTGCTGGAAG
The DNA here is from genome assembly GCA_964016885.1 of Eledone cirrhosa. Classification (NCBI taxonomy): domain Eukaryota; kingdom Metazoa; phylum Mollusca; class Cephalopoda; order Octopoda; family Eledonidae; genus Eledone; species Eledone cirrhosa. The sequence goes on along the minus strand of OZ024742.1, from coordinate 264,024,051 downwards.
ACAAAGGGTCTGTGAGTGTCTCTGTGTCTGTGCTTATTGTTTTGTCTATGTGTATAATTAGGGGGTAGGGGGAGTAGGAGAGCTTTCCTCGTTTTCCCCTTGGTTTGGTTTCGGTGTTGGTGGTGGTCCGGCTGTTTTTGATGTTGGTATCCGTGTCTTTGTTTGTGTTGTTTTTGGTGGTGGTGGTGCAGCTTTTTGTGCTAACACTGGCGTTGGCAACAAAGGAGGTTTGCGACCCCCTGCATGTTTGCGCTGAGGGCAGAAGGCTTGTAGATGCGTTGCTTCCCCGCAGACGAAGCAGTGTGGCCTTCTTCCCTCAGTGATTAGTTGGATTGTTGACCCGTCCTGCAGGCGGGCAAAATCCGGGCTGTTTTTCATGTCCTCTGGTTTCATTTGGAGAAGAATCTCCAAATCCATTCCGGACCAGTCTTCTCTCTCTGTCCTTTTGATATCCAGGAGGGTAGTGTCTGTCTCTTCCTCGATTACGCATCCCAGGAGCCACCATATGTTCATTTCTGGTGGGATACTGGGAATGCGGACCTTTACTGTCATTTTACCCATGTAGGACGGGTGCATGGTAATGCGTTCCGTTCTGCAGGGGGTTACCGAGTGCTTAATAGCAAAGGCCTCGGTTTTGAACAGTACCGAGATGGTACCGAATTGTTTGGCCCTTGCTTTATACTCTATGTCACTTCCGATGCACTCTAAAGCAGCCTCGGCCTCTGCTTGGCTGGCAAGTTCCACTTTGCGTGTCTGCACCGAAATGCATCGAAAGTACATGGTCCTCCTTTGCATGGCCGCTATTGCCTCGTCCGAGATGGTCAGGTTTTCCCAGGACTTCTCCCGTTTAATTAACCTCCACGCCTGGGCCAACTGTTCGTCTTTATCGCTAATATCAATATTCAATAAGCTCTTTGTTTTTGCTGCTGCTGTAGCAAAGGTGGTGCCTCTGTTGCTCTTGTTGTTGGTGTTGTCGTTCTTGCTGCTGTTGTTGGTGTTGTTGTTGTTGTTGTTGTTGTTGTTGTTGTTGTTGTTGTTTTGTTTGTTGTTGCTGTTGCCATCACCATCCGTGTTTACATTGAAGCTGTCGGTATTATTGTCGTTGTTGTTCTGAGTTGTTGTGGTGGTGGTGGTGGTGATGTCGTTTTCAGATGATACTGTTGCTTACACAGAAGGGAGCGGTTGTGATGGTAGCTTTTGAGTTTTGGCTTTACATTCAGTGGAATGGTCGACAGACATGTCTGTAGTAGTCGTAGTTGTGGTGAGATCTACAGTGGCTGCTTTTGAACTTTTGACCTGAACCTTATTTACCGTTTCAAGGTCGAAAGTTTCCATTTTTGGGGGGGATGGGAAGCGATTTCTCTCGAAGTTTTTTAAAATAAATCTGAATATTCGGGCTTAAAGCCCGAATATTGAGAGGTCTCTCGTCTTTGAAACCAAAGTGGGTACCTTTTGTTTTGTTAACGACAAGAAAATACAAAAAAAATGATACTTTAAAACAGCTTAAAGTTACGAACCTTTTCCCCCGCAGACATGTACGTTTTCATACATGTGCGTCCAAACAATAATAATAATAATAATAATAATAATAATAATAATAATAATAATAATAATAATAATAATAATAATGATTTCTTTATTAACCACAAGGGTTTACATAAAGTAGACATTAAGGACAGTGCAGGACAATGCAGGACGGTACAAATGGGCATTTCTGCGTGTAAAAAACAAAAACAGAGGATGTAACAAAAAATAACAATGAAAATAATAATAATAATAATAATAATAATAAAGTTTTTGATTTTTACTTCTTTAAAACAAGTGTGATAGAATAATTCTTATTACAAATGAACAATAAGATTACAGTTTTCACGCTCAGCAAGCCATAACGCATCACTTTACGGCATAGGGCCCCAATATTTAATATTTAATTTTGGGTCAGAAATGTTATAGTCGAAAAAGAGGAAAATGCAAAATGGCTAAATAGCTAAATGGCTAAGTGGACAGACAGAAAAATAATTTCACCACCAACACCATCACCACTACCACACCAAAACTCTAGTCAAGTTACCTCAACTTCTATTTCTACTTCAACTTCAACACCATCACTACAGTACTACGATCACATCCCCACCACCACTGCCTCATTATCGGTACCGCCGTTATTCTCTCCCACTACCTCCTGCTAAGTACTACTAGCACAGCACCACCACCACTGCCTCATTATCACTACCGTCGCTATCTCTCCCACTACCTCCTGCTAAGACATGCATCGTAGTGTCCCCACTAAAAGAGGAAGGCATCAAAAGATATAAATAGACTGATTTGATGACCCGGTCAAAAAAATCAAAAAACCAAAAATCAAAATCAAAGCAGCACAGCAACAACGAGAAGCGTAAAAAAAGAAAAATGAAAAGAAAAACAAACAGACAGACAGAGAAGGGAACAGATAAACTAAGTCAGACATTCAAACATTACATTACAATGAAACTTATGCTTATTCTTTTTGGTTTTTTTTTTACCTATTAGTTTGTTTGTTTATTTATGTTTGTCTACAGCGTGATAGTGCCATACAAAAATCACCGGGAGTGATGAAATCACCGGAGGTGATGAAATCACCGGTGGTTATGTAACCATACATTCACCAATCCTCGATAAGGGTGTCTAAATGTCGAACCTAAACAGTTCGAATAACGGTGAAGTGGAGACTGGAATGTCATGTGACAGACTCTCACCCAGCAGGTGCTCCCTGGCTCAACAGCAAGGACCTGGCTGTCAACTAAATACTGCTGGTGTCGGAGGAAGAAGAAGAAGGAAAGGAACCAGAACCAACTGGACGAAATAATTGAATAGAACTGTTATGCAATGTTACCTGAAGAGTAACCCCAAGGAGAAAGGCTATAGGAAACGGATGCATAACATCTGGAACGAGATTGGTCTATTTAAATTAGATGAACAAAAATTGGCCGGGCAGGCTCGGGTAATAAGAACTAATGGGTGGATAAGCGAGCTGGAACTGGAGGAACTGAGCAGAGAGATTATGTTGGAAATGGAGAGTGGAGTATGCCAGGCAAACGAGCCAGTGGGAAATGAAGGTGAAGAGGTTGAGAGAACCGAGGAAGCAGACAATGATCTGAATGCTGAAATAAATAATACCTGGAACAAAGATACGGCCATTGAGGAGATGAATGCTGACGGGCTAGGACAAGATTTGGTTGATATCCTAAACTTAGTGGTAGATGAATTGAACAATGATAGTGGGAAACCTATGAACCTAAGATTTGTAGACAGGAAAAAGTTAAAAGAAACAACAGCTAAGTTAAACAAAGTCATCCCATACCTTGAGGCGAGGAGCCTTCACCAGTGCACCAATATCCTCAAAGCAACAGCAAATGCGGTGAGGAAATTACTTGGCATAAAAGCGAGAGGAAACAACAAACAAGAAAGATCAGAGCCTTGGTGGAAGACACGACTGAATGGTCAAATCAGGGAAATGAGAAATGACATTGGAAAGCTTGAGTCCCTACGGAATGGGACACTAAAAAACATAGACACTAAAAATAGACTGGAAATAAAGTACAAAACTAGGAGGAAAAAGCTAAATATTATCATAGAGGAACTGAAGCAGCGCATTGTAGCAAAGAGTGCAAAAATTAGGCGATACCAGAGCAGAGTCAGTCAGTATAGACAGAACCGCATGTTTGAATGTTTCACAACAACCAGAAGATGCTTGCTATTTGGACAGCTTGAAGGGAAAGAAAGAGGCAACGACTTGATCCCTGAGGCGGAACAAACTAAGACCTTCTGGAGAGGAATATGGGAGCAGGATGTTAAACATAATGACCAGGCAGTGTGGATTGAGACAGTACAAAAGAAGATTAGTGAACAGGCACACCAACAAACTGATTTGAGTATCACAGTTGAAACCCTTAAGCGGCAGGCCAAAAACTAACCAACTGGAAATCACCAGGCCCAGATGGTGTGCAGGGGTATTGGATTAAAAATATAACATCCCTCCACCCCAAACTGACAACCATGTTCAATGACTGCATGATGTCAGGTGAGGTACCAGAGTGGTTGACAAAAGGTACCACAGTTCTGATAATGAAAGACCGAATCAAGGGTAATGATGTTACCAACTATAGACCTATCACATGTCTGTCCGTAATGTGGAAACTGTTGACAAGCATTATGTCTGAGGAAATCTACCATCACCTCCACACAAACAACTTGTTACCAGACGAACAGAAAGGATTCCGAAAGAAGTCCCGTGGTACAAAGGACCAGTTACTTATTGATAAGATGGTAATGAGGAATTGCAAGAGGAGACACACTGGTCTTGCCATGGGATGGATAGACTACAAAAAGGTATTTGACATGGTGCCTCATTCTTGGATCACCAAAAGCCTAGAGATCTTCAAGGTGGCAGATAACATCAGACAGTTGTTGGGCAAAAGTATGAAGTCCTGGAAAACAGAGTTAACATCAGCTGGAGATTCCTTGGGAGGCGTGAAGATCAAGAGAGGTATCTTCCAGGGAGATAGTCTGTCCCCTCTGTTGTTTGTCCTTGCCCTGATGCCCCTGACCATTATACTGCGAAAAGTGAGAGCAGGATACAAGTTGGGAAAGAGAGAGCTTACCATCAATCACCTCCTCTTCATGGACGATCTTATACTCTTCGGGAAGAGTGAGAAGGAGTTGGATGTGCTTGTTGACACTGTCCGTATTTTCAGCAATGATATATGTATGCAATTTGGTATTAGTAAGTGTGGAGATCTTGTGATGAAGAGGGGTAAATTGAGCAGAAGTAACGGAATCCAGATACCAACAGGTGAGATGATAAAGGAAATTGACACTGAAGAAGGATACAAGTATTTGGGTGTTCTGGAGGCTGATGACATCAAGAACAAAATAAATGAAGGAATTGATAAGATCTGAATACATTGGGAGAGTAAGGAGCGTATTAAAGTCACATCTGAACAGTAGGAATGCCATAAGTGCAGTAAATTCCCGAGCTGTGTCTATTATTAGGTACAGTGCGGGAATTCTGAGATGGAATGTTGTTGACCAAAAGAAATGGATAGGAAGAGTAGGAAGCTATTGACTATCTACAACATGTTCCACAAGAGGAGTGATGTCGATAGACTCTACTTAAGGAGATCTGAAGGTGGAAGAGGTCTTATCAGCATAGAGGACTGTGTTCAGATGGAGAAAAACAACCTACACAAATACGTGGCTGATAGTAAGGAGCCAATGCTCAGAACTGTACTGAAGTGGAGGACAATAGACCAGGGGATGTCCAAGGAGGAAATAACAACAAGAAGAAAGAGCAGCCTTCATGAAAAATCCCTTCATAGTACCTTCTTTGAGAAAACTGAATTCAGAGATCCACAGACATGGAACTGGTTGAGAAGAGGAGACCTCAAAAAGGCTACAGAAGGAATGATAATGGCTGCGCAGGAGCAGGCCCTCAAAACGAAGTGGTTGAAGCACCATATTTACAAGGAGGAGGCTAGCCCACTGTGCAGGATCTGTGGAGAGAGAGAGGAGACTGTGGCTCACATTGTGTCCGAGTGTAAACACCTAGCCCAGACCCACTATAAGGGCTGGAGACACGATGCGATGGGCAGGGTGATCCACTGGCACCTGTGCAAAGTAAACAATTTACCACATTCTGAGAAATGGTATGAGCATAGGCCGGAGGCGGTGATGGAGAACAATCAGGTGAAGGTGCTGTGGGATTTTAGGATACAGACGGACAAGAAACTGGAACACAATAGACCTGACCTGGTGGTTGTGGACAAAGAAAAAAGATCGTGTCTGATTGTGGATGTGGCCTGCCCATTCGACACGAGAGTGCAAGAGGAGAGGGAGAAAATTAACCGATACCAGGACCTAAAGTGGGAGGTAAACAGGATTTGGAACAGCCATGAAGCCAAAGTGATCCCGATTGTCATAGGCGCACTAGGGACTATCTCCAAAAGTTTCCAGGGATGGTTAAAGAAAATTGGCCCCTTCACGCTTCTTGGAACGCTTCAAAAGGCATGCTTGCTGGGAACAGCAAGAACCCTCCGATACGTCCTGAATATCTGAGGCTGCAGGTAGTGGCTTGATATTCATTTCAACAAACTTTCCAGTTAACTAACATCAATGACTGAGACTCAAAGAACAATAATAATAATAATAATAATAATAATAATAATAATAATAATAATAATAATAATAACTTATGCTTATTCATTTTTGGGGCCCTTTCTGCCTGTGTGTTTGTTTGTTTATGTGTGTTCGTATACAGCGTGGTGATAATGCCACACAAGGGCCAAGTGGGATGGCGGATCCACAGATGGCTATGTAACCATACATTCGCCAATCCTCGATAAGGGTGTTTAAATATCGAACATAAACAGTTCGAATAACGGTGAAATGGAGACTAGAACGTCATGTGACAGACTCTCACCCAACAGGTGCCCCCTGGCTCAGCAGCAGGAACCTGACTGTCAACCAAATACTGCTGATGTTGGAGGAAGAAGAAGAAGGAAAGGGGCCAGAACCAACTGGACGAAAGAATTGAATAGAACTGTTATGCAATGCTACCTGAAAAGTAACCCCAAGGAGAGGGGCTACAGGAGACGGATGCATAACATCTGGAACGAGATTGGTTTATTTAAATTAGATGAACAAAAATTGGCCGGGCAGGCTCGGGTAATAAGAACTAATGGGTGGATAAGCGAGCTGGAACTGGAGGAACTGAGCAGAGAGAATGGCTTGGAGATGGCGGGTGTAGTATGCCAGACAAGCGAGCCAGTGGGAAATGAAGGTGAAGAGGTCCTGAGAACGGAGGAACCACCCGAAGCAGACAATGATCTGAATACTGAGATAAATAATACCTGGAACAGAGATACGGCCACTGAGGAGATGAATGCTGACGGGCTAGGACAAGATTCGGTTGACATCCTAAATTTAGTGGTAGATGAATTGAACAATGATAGTGGGAGACCTATGAACCTAAGATTTGTAGACAGGAAAAAGTTAAAAGAAACAACAGCTAAGGTAAACAAAGTCATCCCATACCTTGAGGCGAGGAGCCTTCACCAGTGCAACAATATCCTCAAAGCAACAGCAAATACGGTGAGGAAACTACTTGGTATAAAAGCGAGAGGAAACAACAGACAAGAAAGAGCAGAGCCGTGGTGGAAGAAGCGACTGAGTGGGCAAATCGGGGAAATGAGAAATGACATAGGAAAGCTTGAGTCACTACTGAATGGGACACTAAAAAACATAGGCACTAAAAATAGACTGGAAATAAAGTACAAAACTAGGAGGAAAAAGCTAAATATTATCATAGAGGAACTGAAGCAACGCATTGTAGCAAAGAGTGCAAAAATCAGGCGATACGAGAACAGAGTCAGTCAGTATAAACAGAACCGCATGTTCGACAACAACCAGAAGATGCTGTTTGGACAGCTTGAGGGGAAAGAAAGAGGCAACGACTTGATCCCTCGGGCGGAACAAACTAAAACATTCTGGAGAGGAATATGGGAGCAGGATGTTAGACATAATGCCCAGGCAGGGTGGATTGAGACAGTACAGAGGGAGATCGGTGAGCAGGCACAACAACAAACTGATTTGAGTATCACAGTTGAAACTCTTAAGGGGCAGGCCAAAAAACTAACCAACTGGAAATCACCAGGCCCAGATGGTGTGCAGGGGTATTGGATTAAACATTTAACATCCCTCCACCCGAAGTTGACGGCCATGTTCAATGACTGCTTGGTGTCGGGTGAGGTGCCAGAGTGGTTGACAAAAGGTACCACAGTTCTGATAATGAAAGACCGAATCAAGGGTAATGATGTTACCAACTATAGACCTATCACATGTCTGTCCGTAATGTGGAAACTGTTGACGAGCATTGTGTCTGAGGAAATCTACCATCACCTCCACACAAACAACTTGTTACCGGACGAACAGAAAGGATGCCGAAAGAAGTCACGTGGTACAAAGGACCAGTTACTTATTGATAAGATGGTAATGGGGAATTGCAGGAGGAGACACACTGATCTTGCCATGGGATGGATAGACTACAGAAAGGCATTTGACATGGTGCCTCATTCTTGGATCACCAAAAGCCTGGAGATCTTCAGGGTGGCAGATAACATCAGACAGTTGCTGGGCAGGAGTATGGGGTCCTGGGAGACAGAGTTGACATCAACTGGAGTATCCTTGGGAAGCGTGAAGATCAAGAGAGGTATCTTCCAGGGAGATAGCCTGTCCCCTCTGTTGTTTGTCCTTGCCCTAATGCCCTTGACCATTATGCTGCGAAAAGTGAGAGCAGGATACAAGTTGGGAAGGGGAGAGCTTACCATCAATCACCTCCTCTTCATGGACGATCTTAAGCTCTTCGGGAAAAGTGAGAAGGAGTTGGATGTGCTTGTTGACACTGTCCATATTTTCAGCAGTGATATATGTATGCAGTTTGGTATTGGTAAATGTGGAGTCATTGTGATGAGGAGGGGTAGGTTGAGCAGAAGTAGCGGGATCTAGATACCAACAGGTGAGATGATAAAGGAAATTGACTCTGAGGAAGGATACAAGTATTTGGGCGTTCTGGAGGCTGATGGCATAAAGAACAAAAAAATGAAGGAATTGTTAAGAACTGAATACATTCGGAGAGTAAGGAGCGTATTGAAGTCACATCTGAACAGCAGAAATGCCATAAGCGCAGTAAATTCCCGAGCTGTGTCTATTATTAGGTACAGTGCGGGAATTCTGAGATGGAATGTTGCTGAACAAAAAGAAATGGATAGGAAGACTAGGAAGCTATTGACTATCTACAACATGTTCCACAAGAGGAGTGATGTCGATAGACTCTACCTAAGGAGATCTGAGGGTGGAAGAGGTCTTATCAGCATAGAGGACTGTGTTCAGATGGAGAAAAACAACCTATTCAAATACGTGACCTATAGTAAGGAACCAATGCTCAAAACTGTACTGAAGGAGGGGACAGTAGGCCAGGGGATGTCCAAGGAGGAAATAACATCAAGGAGGAAGAGCAGCCTTAAGGGAAAATCCCTTCATAGTACCTTCTTTGAGAAAACTGAATTTAGATATCCACAGACATGGAACTGGTTGAGAAGAGGAGACCTCAAAAAGGCTACAGAAGGAATGATAATGGCTGCGCAGGAGCAGGCCCTCAAAACGAAGTGGTTGAAGCACCATATTTACAAGGAGGAGGCTAGCCCACTGTGCAGGATCTGTGGAGAGAGAGAGGAGACTGTGGCTCACATTGTGTCCGAGTGTAAACACCTAGCCCAGACCCACTATAAGGGCTGGAGACACAATGTGATGGGCAGGGTGATCCACTGGCACCTGTGCAAAGTAAACAATTTACCACATTCTGAGAAATGGTATGAGCATAGGCCGGAGGCGGTGATGGAGAACAATCAGGTGAAGGTGCTGTGGGATTTTAGGATACAGACGGACAAAAAACTGGAACACAATAGACCTGACCTGGTGGTTGTGGACAAAGAAAAAAGATCGTGTCTGATTGTGGATGTGGCCTGCCCGTTCGACACGAGAGTGCAAGAGAAGGAGAGGGAGAAAATTAACCGATACCAGGACCTAAAGTGGGAGGTGAAAAGGATTTGGAACTGCCATGAAGTCAAAGTGATCCCGATTGTCATAGGCGCACTGGGGACTATCTCCAAAAGTTTCCAGGGATGGTTAAAGAAAAACGGCCCCTTCACGCTTTTTGGAACGCTTCAAAAGGCATGCTTGCTTGGAACAGCAAGAACCCTCCGATACGTCCTGAATATCTGAGGCTGCAGGTAGTGGCTTGATATTCATTCCAACGGACTTTCCAGTTAACCAACATCAATGACTGAGATTCAAGGAATAACAACAATAACAATAATAATTGTTTCTACTTTTGGCACAAGGCCAGCAAATACCCAGTACATTACTGGTACTTTATTTTATCGACCCCGTAAGGATGGAAGGCTAAGTTAACCTTGGCGGGATTTGAAATAAATAATAATAATGGTTTCTTTATTGGCCACAAGGGCTGACACGAAGAAAAACATTAGAGATGGCACAGAACAGTACAGGACGATACAAAGTGGGTTTTGATCGTGTAAATAGGTTATAACAAGATAGAAATCGGGATAGAAATGAAAAAAATTCAATTAATAAAAATTCCCCCAAAAGGCGGAAACCTCCGAGGGTCACTCGTGGTGAAAACCACACAAAAGACCAGGGCCACCCTGACCACCAAGGCAAGCGCCCTCTCTCAATTTTCCCACTCCTCAGTCTACAGGCGTATACTCAGAGCGAGCCTGTTCACTCGGACCAGACGGCACATTCACCCACCTTTCAACAAACTTACTCTCCAACCTGATTTTCCTGTTCAATTGAAACTTGAAAAAGTTAATCTTGGATTGGCCGGAGAGGAAAGTGTCCGTCTTAAACCTTTTCAACCTTGTCCACCACACAATCTCTTTCGACATGGCCACCAGGCAGATGAAAACCGCCTGCCCTTCCTCCTCTTTAAAGGAAGAGGGCGGGGCTATCTGCACAATGGAGTCAGTCGATAACCGGATCCGTCCTACACGCGACAGCAGCTGTTTGACATAGATCCACAAGTCAGCAATCCTCGGGCACTGAACGTGTGCGTGCAGGACGATTTCGTCACCCTGCGCGCATCTCGGATATGCTCGGCTGACAGCACCTCCGTGCCTGTAGAGCTTATCCCGAACCGGCAACGCTCCCCGGTAGCACCGCCAGGCCAGAGATTTCTGGAAGTTGTCCATTGGCCCCCGTCTGAAAGTTCTCTTAAAGAGAGCGAACAGCTGATCGTCTTCGACGCCCAGGGTCTCCCCGATAATGTCGTCGCTCTTTCCCTCCACTAGCCCTCTATAGAAGGCCGAGGTGGATGTTCCACCGATATTAGTGCGCAGCTGGTAGAGGGCGGTGAGCGCTTGGAGACATTCCAGCTTCCAAGCGCTATCCCTCGGTCTTATTGCTTTTCCAGGTGCCGAGTTGCAAGCCCACCGACTTTTCCTGGTTTATCTTTGCTCCTGTCACCGCTTCGTATTCCTTGAGAGCGGTGCCGAGCATCTGGACGTGTTTGGTGCTCGACACCACCACCGTGACGTCGTCTGCGTAAACTGACACAGATCTCCCGCATCCCAGTTCGCGTGAATCGGCACTGTGGCTTTATTCCGTTTCTCATCACATTGGCCTGGTAATTACGAGTCAATAAGCTGTGATCTTGATGTTATTTAAACAGGAAAGTTTGTTCAAATGAACATCGAGCCGATACCTGCAGCCTCAGATATTCAGGACGTATCGGAGGGTTATTGCTGTTCCCAGCAAACATGCCTTTTGAAGTGTTCCAAAAAACGGGGCTGGACTAATCTTCTTTAACCATTCTTGAAAACTCTTTGAGATAGTACCTAGTGCTCCTATGACAATCGGGACGACCTTGGTCACATGACAGTTCCAAATCCTTTTTAACTCCCACAAAACATTCTGGTATCGGTTAATTTTCCCCTCCCTTTCTTGCAATCTCGTGTTAAATGGGCAGGCTACATCTACAATCAGGCACGATCTTTTTTCCTTGTCCAAAACCACCGGGTCAGGTCTATTGTGTTCTAATTTCTTGTCCGTCTGTATCCTAAAATCCCACAGCACCTTCACCTGATCGTTTTCTATCACCGACTCTGGCTTATGCTCATACCATTTCTCAGAATGTGGTAAATTGTTTAGTTTGCACATGTGCCAGTGGATCACCCTGCCCATCACATCATGTGTCCAGCCTTTATAGTGAGTCTGGGCTAGGTGTTTACACTCGGATACAATGTGAGCCACGGTCTCCTCTCTCTCTCCATCTCCACAGATCCTACACAAAGAACTAGCCTCATCCTTGTCAATATGGTGTTTCACACACTTCGTTCTGAGGGCCTGCTCTTGTGCAGCCATTATCATTCCTTCTGTAGCTTTTTCAAGGTCTCCAATTTTTAACCAGTTCCATGTCTGTGGGTCTCTGAATTCTGTTTTCTTAAAGAAGGTACTATGAAGGGATTTTTCATGAAGGTTGCTCTTTTTCCTTGTTGTTATTTCCTCCTTCGACATCCCCTGGTCTATTGTCTTCTTCAGTACAACTTTGAGCATTGGCTCCCTACTGTCAGACACATATTTGTGCAGACTGTTTTTCTTCATCTGAACACAGTCCTCTATGCTGATAAGACCTCTTCCACAATCAGATCTCTTTAAGTAGAGTCTATCGACATCACTCCTCTTGTGGAACATGTTGTAGATAGTCAATAGCTTCCTAGTCTTCCTATCCATTTTTTTTTTGTTCAGCAACATTCCATCTCAGAATTCCCGCACAGTACCTAATAATAGACACAGCTCGGGAATTTACTGCACTTATGGCATTCCTACTATTTAGATGTGAATTTAGTATGTTCCTTATTCACCTTATGTATTCAGATCTTACCAATTCGTTCATTTTTTTTATGTCATCTGCCTCCAGAACACCCAAACATTTGTCTGCTTCTTCAGTGTCAATTTGCATTATCATCTCACCTGTTGGTACCTGGATTCCGTTGCTTCTATTCAATTTACACTTCTTCATCACTAGGGCACCACACTTATTAATACCAAATTCCATACATATATCATTGCTTAAAATATGGACAGTGTTAACCAGTACATCCAATTCATTCTCGATTTCCTAAAGAGGTTTAGATCCTCCATGACGAGGAGGTGTATCCTGCTCTCACTTTTCGCAAAATGAGGGACAAGAGTATGAGGATAAGGACAAACAACAAAGGGGACAAACTATCTCCCTGGAAGTTACCTTTCTTGATCTTCACGCCTCCCAAGGATTCTCCACCTGATGTTAGCTCTGTTTCCCAGGACTTCATACTTTTACTTAATAGCTGTCTGATGTAATCTATCCATCCCATGGCAAGACTAGTATGCCTCCTCTTGCAATGCCTTATTACCATCTTATCAATAAGTAACTGGTCTTTTGTGCCACGGGACTCCTTTCGGCATCCTTTCTATTCGCCCGGTAATAAGTTGTTTATGTGGAGGTGATAGTAGATTTCCTCAGACACAATGCTTGTTAGCAGTTTCCACATTACCGACAGACATGTGATAGGCCTATAGATGGTAACGTTATTACCCTTGATTCTGTCATTCATTACCAGAACTGTGGTACCTTTTGTCAACCACTCTGGTACATCACCCGACACCAAGCAGTCATTGAACATGGCTGTTAGTTTTGGGTGGAGGGATGTTATATTTTTTAATCAATATCCTTGCACACCATCTGGACCTGGTGATTTCCAGTTGGTTAGTTTTTTGGCCTGCTTTTTAAGAGTTTCAGCTGTGATACTCAAATCAGGTTGGTGTGCTTGTTCACTAATCTCCTTTTTAACTGTCTCAATGCACACTGCCTGACTATTATGTTCAACATCCAGCTTAGCCTGTTCAGCCTCAGGCATCACGTTGTTACCTCTTTCTTTCCCTTCAAGCTGTTCAAATTATATCTGGTTGTTGTCAAACATGCGGTTCTGTCCATACTTACTAACTCTGTTCTCATACCGCCTAATATTTCCGCTTTTTGCTACTATGCGTTGCTTTAGTTCCTCTATGATAACATTTAGCTCTGTTCTCTTAGTTTTGTATTTTATTTTCAATCTATCTTTAGTGTCTATGTTTTGTAATGTCCCATTTAGTAAAGACTCAAGCTTTCCAATGTCTTTTCTCATTATATATTCTCTCTTCCAACCTTTTACTTAGTGATTAGCTGTTCCTCTCTGATTTGCTTTGTTTTCTTTTACTCACTCATTTTCACTCATCTTCCCCTCCCCTCTCTCTCTTCTCTCTCCTCTCTTTCTCTCTCCTGTCTCCCCTCTCTCTCTCTCTCTTCTCTCTCTTTTTCTCTCTCCTCTCTTTCTTTTCTCTCCTCTCTTTCTCTCTCCTCTCTTCTCTCTCTCTTCCCTCTCTATCCCCTATCTCTCCTCTCTCTCTTCCCTCTCTATCCCCTATCTCTCCCCTTTCTCTCTTCTCTTCCCCTCTCTCTCTCTTCTCTCTCCTCTCTTTCCCTCTCCTATCTCCCGTCTCTCTCACCTATCTCTCACCTATCTATCCCTATCTCTCCTATCACTCATCTCTCTCTATCCCCTCTCTCACCTCTCTCTCTCTGTCTCTCCTCTCTTTTTCTCCCCCCCCCCCCCTCCTTAGCTCAACCAAACAGATGTACGCACATATTCACACATAAAAACACATCTTCCTTTTGTATAGTGCTTTTTTTCGTTTTCACTTTGTCTTTTCTTTCTCCACGTTCTTTGTCTCTCTCTTGTATACCTGAGAGACAAACATATACACATAAATCCCTCCACACTCACACAGCTGAAAAGTTATGTTTCTCTTTCTATGATTCTCTTTCTCTTTGTTACTCTCTTTCATTCTCCCGGCTACTCTCTTTTTTTTCTTTAAAAATATATAGACACATCAATACAGAAGAACATATACCAACAAATATGCAGAAACACATACACACACACCACATATATACATACATATACGCACAAACACAGGCAAACACACACATATATATAAATACACGCATTCACATACAAACGGTTCCTTATTTGCTGTTTCTTCCTCTCCGCCTCATTCTCTCTATTTCACTAGCCAGAAATCTATCTAGTCCTCTAGATACTGTGTGTGTGTGTGTGTGTGTGTGTGTGTGTGTGTGTGTGTGTGTGTGTGTGTGTGTGTGTGTGTGTGTGTGTGTGTGTGTGTGTGTGTGTGTGTGTGTGTGTGTGTGTGTGTGTCTGTGTGTGTGTGTGTGTGTGTGTGAATACATTAAAAAGAGAAGGGATGGTCACGATGGAATGAATTTGATCACCGAGATGTTCATTCAGGATTGACCTGGAGTTAAACCATAATACCAGGACAAAGAACACCTAATACGTAACGCCACGGCCATCACTACGGCCATATGCAACGACACACGACGGAGCCCCTATGTGGTCACGCGACCTGCTAGAAATAGATGCTAAATCTACATCAAATCGTCACCTCATCGTCTCAGAAAAGAACACATTGGATAATGTGTTCTACTTTGAAACGTTATTGTCACGGCTGGAAGGTCTTTGATCCTAATCCTGCTCAATCCGGGCTGATCTGAAGTTAAATGATGACAACAACTAAAATATACGAGCTTCACCACAAAAATCTAAAATACACCACAACCTCAACCTTACTGCTACCACTGTTAACAAGGTACCAAACACAAGTACATCGGACTGACATTATCACCTACACCACCATCAACTACACAAATAATACCGCGTCCTGTGCTACATACCAACACCATACCAATATACGCTAGCAACACTTCACACCACATCAGCACCACCACTGCCACAAGCATTAACACACACCACATCATACGAGCACATTATACCCCTCCCAACCCATCCTACTACCAATTTCTTTCTCTTTCAATTCTGCCTTATATATTACTGAATATAAAATAAACAGTTTGCAACGCGGTTGCCAATAGCAACAACATCCGCATCAACATCAGCAAAAATGGCAGCTATTATAACATGAATGTATGCAACAACAGATATGTTGTGAGATGTTGGAGGTATCAGCAAATCTGTCTATTTCTCTATTTTCTCTGTTTCTATTCCTCTTATTTTCTGTATGTTCACACTCACTAACACACACACACATAGATAGATAGATAGATAGATAGATAGATAGATAGATAGATAGATACATACATAGATACATACATAGATACATACATACATATCTATCTATCTCTCTCTCTCTATATATATATATATATATATATGTATATATATATATATATATATATATATATATATATATATATATATATATATATATATATATATATATATATATATATATATATATATATATATATATAAAGTTCCAGAACAAACAAGACAAATACAGAAATACGAAAACAAAGTTTTATTAATTTCACAATGAAGATAAAGAAATGGTTTAATGCATCGGACATGAGTCATTCACCAGGAAAAAGCTAGTCGATGGGAGAGGATGTTGGGGAAATGGAGGATGGAAGGCTGGACAGTGGGAATAAACATATATATATATATATATATATATATATATATATATATATATATATATATATATATATATATATATATATATATATATTTCGTTTCTGAATTTGTTTAGCAAGATTCTTTATCTGAAAACGTGTGTTGAAACCGATATTGTTATACTTTAGGAGGGTCATGTTGCCTATAAGAAATACACGCACCAGTTGCTTTCACCTCAATTTATTATAAATTTCCGGTTGCTTGCTTGTTTCCACAACCAGATAGTTGTTCATATATTGACAAAGTTCTTTCGTCACACATTCTGTGACCTCTTCAGTGACTCGGGATTCTTTTCTTTGTTTTGTGCCTCTCCTTTGTTCTGTCCTATGCCATCTTGTTTTTGTGTGTGTCCTTAATTTGCCCATGTGTTACATCCGGGTGTCTGTGTGTGTTTTTATTTGTTTATTTATGGGTTTATTTACATGTTACTAGTTAAGTGTTTGTTCTATGTGTGTGTGTTTTCATTTTGTCCTTAATTATAAGTTGTGATGTTGCTATTCCATTCATGCTTTCTATTTAATTTTGGTTGGAGCTCAAATATGTTTATTGCCTCTGTGATTTATCTAAACATTACGTCTTTTCTGTGTGTAGATTCTATTTTTATAAATATATTCTCTAATTTGCCCTTATGTTCTATTTTAGCATGTTGGTGGAGTATTGATGATTCTTTTCTATCTTGGAGTTCTCGCCAGTGTTCATTTAATCGTTCTCCTATGCTACAAGCTGTCTCACCTATGTACATTATATTCTTATTTTTACATTGTCCCTCAGTACATCTTATGCTATATACTATGTTTCTAGTTTTACAGTTAATATGGGGGCTTAGCTTACAGATTACGCATTACCTATCTATACAGGGAGGTCTTTGAAAAGAGTATGTATTACTAATTAGTGTTTTTATGGGGTTACCTGGTCTTTCCACTATCTTAATATTTAGTTTAAGTTTATCTAGGGACCTTCTAAATTTGTAAGCTAGTTCACCTCTAGGGGTTGTATTGATGAACATTAGACTCTGGTATTTATTGTTATCATACCATGGGTTTATTTTGTTTACCTTATTCCTAGTTCTTTCTATTCTATTCCAAAATTTGCTACTATACAAGGGGCAGGTCCCATTTATATCATTATTTACCATTTTTTCCCATTTTGTTCTGGCTCCTCTAAAGACTCATTTTATCTCTCTGATTGTAGCCAGAGAACTGCATACGGTGGATGAAGTGTTGTATGTGTCTCTCTAATTCTTTGGGGTTGCACATGCGGGACACGTTCCTCATCACCCTTACTAAATCCGCAATCAGTATGTTGATTTTGGTGTGATCCAAAACAGCTGAGTTTCGGTGGATCAGGTATTTGGAAGTCATGGGTTTGGCATAATGGAATGGAGGATTTGTTTTTTGTTATTAATGGTTTCTAACCAGAGCTCTGTGTCTAGTACAGGTAATCGATGTTTGGGGTGTCTGCTTAGGTAGTCTATAGTAACTTTGATACTCTGGTGGATGGTGTTAGCTATTTGCTGGATGCTTTCCATGGTGTTTTTCTCTCATTCCTGACTGTTCTCTAGTGGGGGGGTGTTTTTACTACGATGTTTATATCATCAACGTGGCGGGAGTACATTATCAGGGTTAAGAGGTTAATTGGTATTTAAGTTTAAGTTTAAGTCTATTGTCCCACCATACCATGAATAGGTTAGCTATGTCACCTGCAATGCTAACGCCAATGGCTGCTCCCTCTTCTTGGGCATATGTTTTTCCATTATATTTGAACATATGTTCCTTAAGGGTTAGTTTTATACTGGCACCCACCGCATGTGCGATCATTTTCTTTAGTTCATCGTGGTTTTCGGGGGTCCGTATGGCTCTGATCCACCTGTTCCATCATTCTGTGTGGGTTTTCTTGGCCATTGAAGTAATGGTATGTGGTCTGCCTCTTGCTGTCCTTGTGGGGCAGAGGTTGCTAAGGTCATATGTGTCTAGGTATTCATTATTGTATGTAAGTTTAAGTAGGAGTCCCAGCTCACTGGTATCAACCCCACGGAATTCAAGATTGCTCTCACTGATCATTTCCAAGCATTTCTCCACAGCAAAATCTACGTCAATGGATCGACACTACATCCATACTACCTATTATAGTCTGTTAGGTCCCTATATAGGTTATTTTCGCTGACTCTACTGAGGAGGTCCTCCGTGCTGTTACATATATTTGGAGACATTTAAATGATGGGGTGTATGATCAGGGAGAAGAAGTAGGAAAGTCTGTAGTTGCTAGCAATGTTAGCTCCACAGACTGGCCGTGTAGGTGGTCCTGTGACTGGGTCACTGTTCGTCTTATGGTCTTTTCGAAGCCCATACAACGCTGGCACGGCATTGTTCCAGGCCTGGAAGTTGTTGGCAGTCCGTTTATTCGGCTGCATTATGTTTGCCGAGGTTGACTTTGCCTTTCATCCTTACGGGGTCGATAAAATAAAGTACCAGTAATGCACTGGTTAATTGCTGGCCTTTGCCTAAAGTAGAAACAATTATGTTTGTCAACATCATCATATGAGCGTTGAGGGTTTTCTACCTATCCTCATGCTCTTGTGGTGTTACCTCTCTTGTGTTGGTGATGTGGGGTTGCATTGCCTGGATGTTGTTTGACAGACTGTCAACCGACATTTTGCCTGATTTGTCTGTTGGGAAGCATGCAATCTCTCCATTACGTGAGCGCTGCATGAGCTTCGGCAAGCCATTTGGGGATTTTTCTCCAAGTTGCTGGGCCTCCATTCTATTTTGTTTCTTGCTATACTGTTCTATAATCTTTCTAAGTTCATATCTAGCTATATTAAATTATGCTTCTGTTTGTTCATCAACCTGCGACGGCAATTGCCTGCGTTTGTTAAAAGCTAAAGTCGTGGCGTGGACTCGTCGCACGTCGAAGAACATATCAGCATCTAAATAAACAAATAAATAAACAAATAAAAACACACACAGACACCCGGATGTAACACATGAGCAAACTAAGCACACATCACACACAAAAACAAGATGACATAGGACAGAACAAAGGAGAGGCACAAAACAAAGAAAAGAATCCCGAGTCACTGAAGAGGTCACAGAATGTGTGACGAAAGAACTTTGATAATATATGAACAACTATCCGGTTGTGGAACCAACCGGAAATTTATAATAAATTGAAGTGAAAGCAACTGGTGCTTGTGTTTCTTATTGGCAACATGACCCTCCCAAAGTATAACAATATATATATATATATATATATATATATATATATATATATATATATATATATATATATATATATGTGTGTGTGTGTGTATAAGGAAAAAAGATGAAATCGAAAATGCAACTGGAGTCTCTTTTTTTTTAAATATATTTATTTGGTTCCTTTACCGGTTTCGCACTTCTTGTGCTTTTCAAAAGTAGAATTGAGATGGAGGGTTTGTGGTTTGTCTCATATATATATATATATATATATATATATATATATATATATATATATATATGTATGTATACGTACATACATATATGTATACAGACGTACAGTAGTATGTGTATATATATATACATACATGCACACATGTATGTTCGGTTTACCGAACATTTATTATAATGCTCGGTTTGTTTGTTTGTAAACAAACAAACAGCCCGAATTTCGCCATACAGTGTTTAGGCAATCACGTCACCATTTTGTTCAACACTGACACAGGAACGATGTACTAGTTTCAAGCTTATTAGCTATCGTCAGCATCGTATACCTTCCTGCCAGATGGTTGAACGTCTGAAAGTATATACTTTCCTGATGCATATTAACGGCTGAGCAGCCTAATTTGCATATCGAGTGAGTTAAATGTAAGTATGTATGTATACGTACATACATATATGTATACAGACGTACAGTAGTATGTATATATATATATATACATACATGCACACATAAAAATATGCACGTATCGGTTTACTGAACATTTATTATAATACTCGGTTTGTTTGTTTGTAAACAAACAAACAGCCCGTATTACGCCGTACAGTGTTTAGGCAATCACGTCACCTGTGGTTCCCTAAACACTGTACGGCGTAATTCGGGCTGTTTGTTTGTTTACCAACAAACAAACCGAGCATTATAATAAATGTTCAGTAAACCGATACGTGCATATATATGTGTGTGCATGTATGTATATATATATATACATACTACTGTACGTCTGTATACATATATGTATGTGCGTATACATACATACTTACATTTAAGTAAGTGCCATACTAAGAGTGAGAAATGAAATTTCGTTTCATTCTATTCCATTTATCGTTTTCGGTGCGCCCGGCCGACTGAACTCACTCGATATGCAAATTAGGCTGCTCAGCCGTTAATATGGATAAGGAAAGTATATACTTTCAGACGTTCAACCATCTGGCAGGAAGGTATACGATGTTGACGATAGCTAATAAGCTTGAATCTAGTACATCGTTCCTGTGTCAGTGTTGAACAAAAAGGTGACGTGGTTGCCTAAACACTGTACGGCGTAATTCGGGCTGTTTGTTTGTTTACAAACAAACAAACCGAGCATTATAATAAATGTTCGGTAAACCGATACGTGCATATATATATGTGTGTGCATATATGTATATATATATACATACTACTGACGTCTGTATACATATATGTATGTACGTATACATACATACATACTTACATTTAAGTAAGTGCCGTACTAAGAGTGAGAAATGAAATTTCGTTTCATTCTATTCCATTTATATATATATATATATATATATATATATATATATATATATATATATATACATACATATATAATGGAGAAAACCAAGGTTGCCAAATTAAATCCAATTTTTTTCTACGATCATTTCTATACAGGTGATAATAATACATGCATATGTAAATACAATAAGTTAAACAGATACGGTTAATTAACAATTATTTACATAAAACAGAATATATTTTACATCCGCATATCATAACAAATTATTAAAATTATTAAAATTTAACCAAATACAAATTTCAAGAACAGACGTAGTATCCAATGCTAGACATTAGCAAGCACATAACAAGGAACACAAGTGAAGCAGGGGAACAGTACAAACTTGTAATGAGTATGTTTCTAGATTGAATTAAAAAGCAGTACATCTTAGGACGGTGAGTTGGCAGTATCGGTAGAGGGTTGGACGCCATGCTTTGACGTATAGAGTTACGGCCCTTGCCATTCTGAGTTCAAATCCCGCCAAGGTTAACTTTGCCTTTCATCCTTACGGGGTCGATAAAATAAAGTACCAGTAATGCACTGGGTAATTGCTGGCCTTGTGCCTAACGTAGAAACAATTATTATTAATGATATTATTATTTCCTGTAATTGTTAGAAGAATGTTCATTGGTGGTGGTTAAATAATATATATGGAAAGAAGAGTAAAAAGCCAAAGATGAAAATCGTTCAGAGACCACAATAGTAATTAGATTTGGTGATAATGGATATATAATATGTAGGAACATATTTATTATTAGTAGTAGATCAGAATAGAAGACATATAAATGAAGATCAGAAGTAGAAGACGTCATATTCTTTTGGCAATATTAGGCATTTAAAATTTCAATTTCTCGCGTCAAATTCAAACCAGGAAGCAGTGTCGTTGAACTTAATAGTGCTTTTTTTTACGGTATTCTTATTAAGTATTGTATAGTAACGGGGGATTGGAGAGAAGGTTTCCGCTAATATATTAAGAATTAGTTCAGTCGTCAAGATTTTAATCTTAATGGTAACATAATATCAAACAGAAACTGCAACTGTATAAACCCTTCTACTTGCCCTCTTAACGGTAATTATCTAACTGAAATTTAGTTTACCAATGCATTATATCCACGTATACTGATAACAAGGTATATATAGAGACTACCTCAAATAGCTTTAAATCTAGATATTATATGCATCGTCATTCTTTTAGGGAGAAAAAATATAAAGAGCTCAACCTGGTGGGCATTGGCGCCAGATATCGAGGAATTACAAAGAACTGTCTATCTCCCTTTAAAATCAAAGATCCTCGCATTCCAAATGCGCATGTTGTATGGATGAACGATGAACGACTCACCTATCTAAAGCGAGCTGAGAACTGGAAAGTTTCCTACAAAATAAGCATTAAAAGGGTACACAGACTGCATAGAATACAATAAACAAATCCCAGAGATTGAAAGAGTTAATGATAAATCAGAATGATTAGAGGTATCCCGCCAAGAAAGAATGAAACATGTTTGAGAAAGAGCAGATAGTAGGTGTACGTAAAGGCTCCATTATAAACATGCCTGATAACCTGAATACGTTTAAATAAACATGTAATTGAAATACTTATTTTTAAATCCATTTTTAAATGAATTATTTTTTAAAAGACCAATTAAATACATATCCTCTCCGTGGATCTCTCTTCTATTTCGACAGTCTTTACCTTACAGAGAGATACGCCCGCTGGTAGTCAAGTTGCGTCTATCAGTTATAGTACATGGGAGGGCTTAGATTGTATGCCATTGGAAATAATATCCTTCTTAAGTATTTCTACATAGTGAATACAATGTGTTTTATGAATTTCTTTCTCACCAATAGTTTTTTTTATCCAAAACAGTAATTGTCAACTTTTAAAACCGTAATTGGCTGAATATTATATGTGTGTGTGTGTGTGTGGTATAATCATATATAAATGTATATGTGCGTGTGTATGAGAGTGTGTGCTTTCCTCTTGTTTAATTAATCCGGTTTTTTTAGTCTCCGTGTATCATCCTCATTTTCTTTCTCTCTCCTATTCTATCTTCTCTGAAGGACTAACATCCGAAACTTTAAATGTTTTGCTTAATATATGAAGCGTTAAATTAATATATATCATCATTACATGTATTGTTTTCCTTTACTGTTTCCCCTCCCCCTCCCCATATATATATATATATATATATTGTAATATATTGTAATATATACATACACACTCAGATACAAACACACATGCCCAGATAAAACGTGTACTTATACCTGTATACACAGACACATACACACATGGGCTCGCACGCAACTACACTCTCTCGTACTCACATAAACACAAAGTCACATATATTCAGCAAAGAGGTTATATAAGAAATGCAATAAGGAATAAGCCTGAAAGTGAATAGTACGCTAAAATATTAGGCTTTCATATTTATTCAGCTTGTTGTCTCCATGAAGTCTAGCGTGATTTTTGACTTGGTATTTCTGCTGTAATATCGTTGGTAATTGTGGTCTTTCGCTCCAGAAAACATGAAAAACTAGGAAGCGGATGATGAAGGATGTTGGGAATGAATTTAAAAATTAAAAAACAGAAATAACAAGAACAAAAAAGCGCCCCAGAATAATGACGACTATAACTACAACCACAACAACATCTACGGAAAAAATAGAGTACAACAAATATCCAAGCTCTCACAAACTTATTCTAACCAATAACTTCGAAAATGTTCATTCTCACTACATGTGTTTCTCTCATAAAGTTGGCTTAAAAACCATTGATAGTTACATAAATATGAAACAGAAAGATAAAAACAACATTAAGTAATGAGAAAAGGGGGCAGGGGTAAAGAAGGGCAGATCTGGCTGTATGAAAAAGTAGAGGAAAGGGCTATAAATGCCATAAACGGGAGGAAAGGGAGGGACAAAGCAAGGATTCATGGTCCTCAGAAGAAAGGGAGAGGACAGGAAAGAGGGTTATGGGCTGTGGGCCTAGGGCGGGGTGGTGTTTGGGCTGCACCCCGCGGACAAAACTGCAAAGGCATTTCCGTGGACAATGGTCAGCAACACACACTGCAACAGCTTTTTCGCCTTGAAGAATTATTCGAGATCCCAGTACTTCAGTACTTTACAGCTAGTACTTCGTTTGTGATGTCTTATCTACCAGATACTTACATACTAAAGTGTGAGATTTTCCTAATAATTTTTCTAAAAATCTATATAAATCCTGCTTCCAACTTCAACCGGGATGTAAAATGTCACTTGACTACAAGCATCACCTTTGTCCTTACTGCTGCTCACGTCCAGGACCAGTGGGTCTAAGAAAACTGTTCTTTCCTCTACGTTCAGTGTTTTTGTGTGCTAGAACTAACACTCCACTCTATCTGCGCCGACTTTGTGGTGGTCTATAAGGAAATCCTGATCTTGATAGTGGCTGCTATATCCAATCGTAGGGATGTGAGATCTTTGAGTAAGTGTCCTTAGATCGTCACTGACCTCAGTAGACGTCCATTTACACAGCCTCTTTGAAGTATGGACATTTATGAAATGAGAGAAGAAAGAAAGAAAAAAGGAAATGGGGCATATAGACTCGTGATAATCATCTTTCATGGACTTATAAGAACCGTCGAAAATTATTTTTCGACAAGTAAATTTTATAGCCCCACCCCACCTCAGTCATCCGATGTTTTCTCATGGTGTGCTACAGTTCTAGTGTAGTTCTAACCCAAAGTCACAATTCTTTCTGGGCGTTTTACTGGTTAGTGACATCAAGGCAATCGGTTGTTTTCAAAATGTGTATATGAACTTCATCCAATCTGGGGTATTCTTGTAGTAGTTGTATCTGGTTCACCGCTTGTTAATACTATTGTTGCTGTTGTCGTTGTTGTTGTTGCTGTTGTAGTTGTTGCTGTGCTGCTGGGCTGCTGCTGTTGTTCCCGAGATGTTTTCTTTCTGTTGCTCTAGTTGCTATTATTCTGCTACTTGATATTTTGTTGTTGTTTTTTTGTGTTTGTTGTAGCTTCTTTTTCTGAAGTTACTGTAGTTTTTACTATAGTTGTGGCTTTTGCTGATGCTGGTGTTATTCTAGTTTTTATTTTACTGTGGGTCTTTTGTGGCTGTTCTTGATGTGTTTATTACTGTGGTTGTTGTAATCGCTGTTGTTGTTGGCCTCTCGGCTGGTTGGAAAGTTTGGTTTCTTCTCTTTTGGGTGTTATTTGGTCAGGCGCTGCCAATTGTTTGGGTTTCGTATGTAAGACTAATAGGTTACCTTTCTTTTGTAACAGCCCTTCTACTATTTGCCACAATGGATGCTTTGTTGTTGTTTTTGGCCTCTGGCAGTGAAGACGACGTAGTCGCATTATTTTTCTAATAGATGTTTCCATAAGATGTTAGCGGTTGCAAAGGCTTCTCCCTGAGCCACCCAAAGTATGCCAGTAGAAGAGGCCTTGTTGTTTCTGCTGGGTCCACTGCTGAGTTTCTTGAAGTTGTAGATGTCGGTGTAATGGAAGTAACAATTGAGAGAGACACTCTGCTCCCTTTTTCTCAACTATGGTTGGTTTTGTTATATATATAGCATTCTGCCTTTCTTCTTTCCACTATTAACCGTATTTGTTCACACTCTTAGCATTAGAAGTGGTTTGGCTTGACAGCTAGGTCGATTTGTTTCTGCAGGAGATTTAAATTTAATCCTTGTACATTTTTGTGCATGTCCCCCATCATTGCTAACACATTGGCTTGGTTTCTGCGGTGAGGTAAATTGGTGGGCTTTACTTTTATCACTCATTTTTCCAAATATTCTGAGATAACTATAAAATCTTTAGACGTGCAAATGTTAGTGACTACTATTCTGGCCACTGTCTCATTGTTGCAGATGACAACAACTGTCCCTCTGCATACAGATACATATAGCGACAGACCTAGATATCATAAAGACATGGCTTATTTCCTGCTTTCGTAGCTGCCACTCCCCTCCATACACCTACACCCATCCGTGTGGTGTCTGTCCATACAGATACTTCACTTTCATACTTCGACACACAAGAAGACTCCAATCGCTGTAATGTGTTACCCCATTTTCATAATTATACACTTAAGACGGAATTTCATCTGTAGTTAGTGTTTTGTTTTCAGAGAAACGTACGGGATTTGTATAAATCGTCAATCAAAATGAGCTTGTTGAACTCAGGTTGCCATGCAAGCTCACCTTCTAGTTAGCTGTTGGATATTCAATATATTTATCTTTGTAAAAAGCAATTAAAATGTTTGGTGTTTTTTTTTTGGGGGGGGGGTTAGAATAAACTAACAGCCAAACATAATAGATTTGAATTTCGTTTTTGCACATGATTTTTTTTATTATTCAAATTACTTAACCTTCCTTCTCGTATTACACGTTTGTTACAGATTTTTATTTATTTTGTGGTCTCAGCAACAAAGTTCCTATCTTTCTGCTTTTCATTCTTTTTGCCTTCGCTTGTTTTTTCTTTTCGACAAAATAATTAGAAGTCTGTATTCAGGAGTGGTCTCAAGCAAGTTTCACAACAGTTAATATCCAGTAAAGATATATAATAATAGTGATTTAAATCATTTTATTTTATTTCATTCTCTATCAATTATTTACACACACACACACACACACACACACACACACAAACATATATATATATATATATATATATATATAAGTAGTTCCACAACAGTTAGTTCACCATTTCCGAGAATAATTGTTTCACTTTATTCGGATCATCAGCTCGGTTTAAATGAGATTATACGGAAAAGGAAAAAACAATTGTACGAATACGCATGTGCAGAAAGTCACTTCCCACGTTAGATAGGTGCAAGACTTAGTTCTAATAGTCTTAACTATATTCCTTCGTATGTGCCGGGTTCAGTAGTCTACAAGTGGGATTAGAGGCAAAATCTACCTTGTGATCTTTAAGGGTGAGAAAGACCTCACGCTTAGCTAAGCATTGGAGTTTCTTCTCCCAGTGGGAGAATAGTGATTCTGTCATTAAGTGGTTCAACTCTTTCAGCTCCAAAAAAAGCGAAATTCACTCCGTTCGACATTGTGGATTTTTACCCGTCGATCCTGGTGACCCTGTTGAACAAAGCGTTGGACTTTGCCACAACTTACACCGCCGTCAATGATTTAGACAGGGAGATTATTGCACATTTCTGGAAAACCCTCCTCTTCAATAATGGTGTATCCTGAACAAAGAAGTCAACTACTTCAGAGCTATTCGATGTATCAATGGGATCATTCGATAGTGCTGATGTATGCTGCGACTTGGTTGGATTATTTATTTTAGATACGTTACGAACTAAATTCCCGGACTTCCACACGGTCTTATAACACGACGGTGGATCTGACCCTATCCAGCCATAAAAGTGGTCACGACCTGGACTGTTTTATAAAAGATTTAATTACTACTTTTAATGAGTTAGGACTTAGGATAACAGTAGCTACTAACCTTACTAGCGTAGATTACTTAGGGAAATTTAGATCTTCACACACACACTTTTAGACCATTCCATAAACTAAATGAAAGCCTAAATTACATACACAAGGACTCATGCCACTCACATACAGTTTTTAGAAACTTTGTTAAAAATATCGGCACTAGAATCTCTAACCCCGCCTTTAATAAAACAATATTTGACAGAGCGGCACCCTACTACAACGCGGCGTTAGCTAACAGCGACTTCTCTCAACCAATTGTTTACTCCCTTACTAACGCCAACAACAATAGGAAAAGAGATCGTGCTAATAGAAAAATAATTTGGTTCACCCCGCCCCCTTCTCACTCAATGTTAAAACTAATGTAGTAATGTAGATAAAAGATTGTTAGTTCTCTTAGATAGACACTTCTCCATAGGTCATAAATACCGCTCCATCTTTCACAGACACAGGGTGAAACTAGGATACTCCTGTAATAAGAATAAGAAAGCCTACATCACCAACAACCCTAAGAGCAGAACCCCACCAGGATGCTCTTGCCGAAGGCCTGAAGCTTGTCCCCTTCAACGCACCCGCTGTAATTTATAAAACTCTTGTCACTTCTAACCGACCAAATCAACAACAAGAGGTCAAATCCTATGTAGGTATGGCGGAGGGCCGGTTTAAAGAACGCTTCGTGAATCATCTGTCGACTTTCAGATACCCGTACAAACGATCGTCCTCAAAGCTCGCTAGCCACGTACGGTCCCTCAAGGAAACAGGCGTGGATTACTCCATTCAATGGAAAGTTCTTACTAAGTCTAAGCCATACAGAAAAGGGAATCCGTCTTGTGGGCTGTGCATTGAAGAAAGAATCAATATCCTGAGAAGTTGGCGTAATAGCGCTTGTCTAAATTCAAGGTATAAACTTTTTTTTGCATTGTCCACACGTCTGGAAACACCTATTACATAATTACAAAGTTCCAGACTGACTAATATGAACAATCTATAATATTCTTGACTGAATAACATGAATAATCTATTATTTTTCTGAGTATCCACAGTCATCTCCCTCACACCGATCTAACGTGGGTTACCCCCCCCCCCCACCTAGGGAAGTGACTTTTTCTACACATGCATATTAGTACAATTATTTTTCCTCTTCCGTGCAATCTCATTTAAACCGAGCTGATGATCCGAATAATGTGAAACAATTGTTTTCAGAAATGGTGAACTAACTGTTGTGGAACTACTTCTACCAAACTCGTCCCATGAACTGAGTGCTCTGTTACTACAGATATAACCCACCAGTGTTCTTCTATTAAATATATATATATGTGTGTGTGTGTGTGTGTGTGTGTGTGTGTGTGTGTGTGTGTGTGTGTGTGTGTGTGTGTGTGTGTGTGTGTGTGTGTGTGTGTGTGCTCGTGTGTGTTTGCTCGTGTGTGTTTGCTCGTGTGTGTTTGCTCAGAAATGTAAAAGAAATAAACCATTAAGGCAAATATAAAGAAACAAAAGCAGAGATCGAAGAAAAAGACAATATTGTGTAACACATACGCGTTGTTGAAATATCAAATATGTTTGCATAAATTTCTGTATGTAAAACTCTCTTTATGCACTGGGTTTTTTTTTAGAATTTGCAGGCCTGCTTCTTCCTTTTTTGAGTGTTTTACTCCATCTAGTTACCTTTCGCTTTCCCTTTCTCATTATATATCGCACACTTTGTCTACCTGTATAAGATTGATGTATTTTCCTTTCCCTTTCTCAACACTCTTTCTTCTCTGTTTCCTCCCCATAAATAGATAGCTAGATCGATGGATAGATATATAGGTACATAGATGGACAGACAAATAGATAGATAGATAGATAGATAGATAGATAGATAGATAGATAGATAGATAGATAGATAGATAGATAGATAGATAGATAGATAAGTTTCTTTTATTTGCCACTAGGGCATCAAAAGTGGGACAAGTACAAAGGGGGGAGTTTACACAAAAAGGCGTCCTCAATAAGGAGGAGGCAATAACAAAATATAAAAATAAAATAAGATATAACAAAAATAAAATTTTTAACAAAATCCTCAATAGAGAGGAGGCGCCTTGGGGGGTCGCACACACCCCCGAAAAAAGTGTGCAACCCTTTTCCTCAGGAGCACAGAGAGGGGGTGCTCCCTCGTTCCTTCCTCTTTTCCACCTACAGGCTTATGTAAAGAGAAGGCCCATTCACACGGGCCATTCTCGCCACTTTCACCCACCTTTCATAAAAACGACTGGGGTGCAGCACCTCTCTCTCCATCCTGATCCTTCTTCCGAAATGATATCGGAAGAAACGGACCAGTTGTTGGCCAGAGAGAAAGGTGCCTGACCTCAGTCCTTTCAGACGCGTCCACCATACAACCTCTTTCGCCATGGCTATTACGCACAGAAACACCGCCTCTGCTTCATCTTTGAAGGGGGGAGGCGGCTTGATCATTACAATAGACTCGGTGGTCAACCGGATCGGTCCCACCCTTGACAGCAGTTGTTCGACATAGCCCCACAGATCGGCTACGCCCGAGCAGTGTACCAATGCGTGTGCAACGGTTTCCTCGTCGCACACGCATCTGGGACAGATCTTTTTGGCGGGGTCCCTACCCGGGCGCCCGTGTCTGTAGAGCCTTTCTCGAACGGGTAAAGCCCCTCGGTAGCACTGCCAGGCCAGGGACTTCTGGAAGTTGTCCATAGGTCCCGGGCTGAATGTCCTACCGAACAGGCTGGCCAGTTCGTCCTCCTCCATGTCTAGGGCTTCTCCGAGGGCGTCGTCGCACCTGCTGCGTACCAGCCCTCTATAGAATGTTGCGGTGGAGTCTCCACTGACAACCGGATCCGCCTGCCAGAGGGCGGTGAGCGCCTGGGCACACTCAGTGTGCCAGGCGCCCAGTTTTCTCGGTCTTTGCTTGACCCAGGATTGCAGCTCGGTGAGTGAGACGAGTCTGGGAAAGGTTCGTCTCACAAACGAGGCCCACACCGGTTGTCCGGTGAGGAATACGTAGAGGTGCCGTAGCCTTAATGCGTGTTTACGCATCATTAGCCACGGCATCCCCAGCCCTCCTTTCGAAGGGTGTTGACAGCAGATGGATCTCCTCACCATAGGAGCCCGCCTCTTCCAAAGGAATTGGAAGAGCGCGCGCTCCATCTTGGTGAGGGTTTCCCTTGGGCAGGGCACTACGGTCAGGCGGTAGTAGATGACGGATGCTATGTAGGTGTTCGCCACCTCCGCCCGACCTTTCAGGGATAGTTTGCAACTGGCCCACTTCTGGGTCAGTGCAAACACCCTGTTCGTAACCTCCGCCCAGTTTTTCTCCACCTGGAGGTCCGGTCCGAACCAGACCCCGAGCAACTTCACCGGGCCCTCCGTCCAGCGTCCGACGACGCCATCGGAGGGCATCGGTCTGCCCCTCCACGTGCCGAGTTGCAAACCGATCGACTTGTCCCGGTTCAGCTTAGCCCCTGTGAACTTTTCGTACTCCTCCAGTAAGGTGCCGACCGCCTCGATTTCGGAGGCCGTCGACACCATTACTGTCACGTCATCGGCGTAGGCCGACACCGCTTTCCGCAATCCCGGTTCCAAAGGGATGCCCTGCAACAACTCCAACTTCCGCAGTAGTGGCTCGAGAGTCAACACATACAGAAGGGAGGAGAGAGGGCACCCTTGTCGGATGGACCGCGCGATTTTGAACGGCTCCGAGAGGTAGCCGTTCACCTTGACCCTAGAGCAGATGCGGCTGCTGTGCATAGCAGTGATCCAGCCCCTGAAAACGGGCCCGAAGCCTGCCGCCGCTAGCACCGCATCCAGGTAACCATGGTCGACCCTATCGAACGCCTTAGATTGATCCAAGTTGATCAGAGCCCCGCCAAAGCCAGATTCGTTCCCAACCCTCTCTATGATGTATCGCATGAGGTGGAGGTTGTCATGGATGGACCTGGACGGGATAGCGCATGTCTGCGCATCTCCCACCAGGTTGCCCACGACAAGCGCCAACCTCTTTGCTAGCACCTTGGCCAAAATCTGTAACTCTGTATTTAGCAGAGTTATGGGCCTGAAGTTACTTATTTCGTCCCCCTTGTTCTCGTCCTTCCTCACTAGCGTGACTACGCCCTTGGTCACAGTACAGGGAATTCTCCCGTTCTGTTGCCAGTTGCAGTAGACCGCCTCGAGGAGATCGGGGAACAAGTCCGGCATAGCTAGATATAATTCGTAAGGAAGACCATCGAGACCCGGGGATTTGCGTTTGCCGCATTGGCTCAGCACGTCCTCTATCTCAGCGGCCGAAATCGGCTCCTCGCAGGACTTCGCCTCCCTGTCCGAGAGGCGCGGCAGGCCGTCGAGGTATGGACCGAAGTCCACGTTCCCAACCGGCTCCCCGCCCCTCCCGAACAGTCGGGCAAAGTGCCTTTGAAAGGCCTCACACATCTGCTTAGGCTCAAGAATCGCCCGTCCATCCAGGTCTCGCAAAGACCGGATGGTGGATTTAGTTCCACTGTTGGCCTCTGTCACCCGGGCCCAGCTAACAGCTTTGATCCCCTCGTTCACTAGAGCACGTATTTTACTTCGGACAACGCAGCCTTCGTGCTTCGCGTCGAAAAACTGGCTCAAAGCCGTTCTCGACGCTAGCACTCTGGCCACGTCGCCGCTTCTAATTGCCTCTTCTACTCTATCTATTAGCTCCCTTTCCTTCCTATTCCTATCCGCAGCTAAAACCTTACTAAATTCTATCGAGACTACTCTAATCTCTCTCTTTAGAGATACCCACCACCTGCTGTTGACGATCGCTCCAGTCAACCGTTCCTTAACTAACGTACTAATCCGATTCCTGTAGGCTCTACTTGCCGGCAAGGACAAGTTGAGCTTCCAGTAATCGGGGCCCTGTCTATGAGTTCTGTCAAGGTTGACCATGCAGGTCACTAATTTGTGGTCTGAATAGCCAACCATGCGCATTTTTGGACAACTTAAAAAGTCCTTATCCTTAATTCTAACTAAGAACCTATCTAGGTACGACCTAGATGATCCGCTACGATTTGCCCAAGTCCAGGTTGGCGCAGTCGGAAAATCTAGTCGATATCTATCGGCCAGGTCAAATCGACCGATTAACCCTTTGAGGCTATTACACCCCTCTCTATCGGGGCAGGCCCCTACGTAGTCCCAGCGTGCATCTAGGATACCATTCCAGTCCCCCACTAATAGCAAGGAGCGGGACGTCCCTAGAAAAGTCTCCAGACGATGGAAGAAGTCCGGCCGCATTGACCCGAAAGGGCCGTAGGCGGCTACCAACCTAAACGCTCCGCCTTTACCACTGCCAAGGTCCAGAACCACTAGTCGACCCTCCGGGTCCAAATGTACCATCTGTGTTGCGAGACCCAGATGTTTTTGCAGCAGAACGACAACTCCACCCCCACCTCCGGGCTGACAGAGAGATGCGTGCATCTCAAAGTCATCAAAGGTGGGGGACAGCTGTCGCACGTTGCTGATCCGGGCCTCGCAAATAACCATCACATCTATACGTTGTGACCTGAGGTCATTTAGAAGCATTGCTTGCTTCCAAGTTGAGCCCAGGCCACGCGCATTTAAACAGCCTACTCTTAGCATAGCCATGTTGGTGGTGAAGAGAAAAGGCACTTACCTCTCTGCGTCCCGGGTATCGGGCTGCACAATTTCCATTAGGGTGGGGGATGGGTTGTTGGGTGGGGTGGTGGTTTGTGGAAGTGTGGGGGCATCAGTGTGTTGTGTGGTTGGGGAGCTTGGAGTTGTGAGGGTGTTAGGGGAGGGGGTGGGATAGTTTTTTAGGAGGACGCGGTTAATGGGCCCGACGCAGGGGGGACCCACGTCCTCTTTAAAATTGTTTTTTAAAGTTTTATAGGTGTCCTGTGGGGCCTTAATCATTTTGAGGTGGGGGAAATCCCCTGCCTGGGTGAAGTTAGGCCCTTGTGTTTTTATTAGATTGTTGTTGTACACAATGTTTAACAGTTTTTTGTTTCTTGTATTTATGTATGTGTATGCATGTTTTTGTTTTTGTGTGGTGTTTTTTGTTTGCTGTTGTGAGCTCTTTTGTGTTGGTGTCAGTGTTATGTTTTGGGGAGGGTTTTTTTTCATTTGTGTGTCTGAGGTGTGTTTTCTTTTTTTTCTTTTGATTGTGTGGAAGTGCTCCTCCTCGTCTGACGACGAACTAGGGTCATCTTCCGCGTTGGAGGGGAGGGGTATATTTTTGGGTTGTGTTTGCGGTACGGGTGTTTTGGAAATTGTTTTTGTTTTTTGAGTGGAGGGGATGGGTTGGACATTGTTTTGTTTTGGTTTGAGCAGTGGTGGTTGTTTTTGTAGTGGTAGTTGTGGTGATTGTGTTGGTTGTGCAGTTGTTGGTGGTGTAGGCAGGATTGGGGTTTTCTTATTAAGTTGGGGACAGACAGCCCTCAGGTGACCTCTGGTTCCGCAGAGGTAACACGAGGGCCGTCTACCCTCAACGGTAATGTTGATGAAGGTTAGATCATCCAGTATGACGCGTTCAGGGATCTGGGCGATCCTTTCGGGCCTCATTTGAACTACAAGTTCGAGGCTCGTTCCACTGAACGCGTCACCCGATGCCTTTCCCATGGACACCAGCATGTCATCCTCCAGGTCCAGAAAACCTGTCAAAACCCACCATATGTCCATAATCGGCAGGATGGTGTGGATTTTTATTTTTTGTGTTCTTCTACCCATGTACGTAGGGTAGAAGGTGTATGCGGTGGATGTGATTGGTTTGATGGACAGTTTCACTGCTGTGTCCCTGTCCTTCATGAGAATGGATAGACTCCCGTAGAGTCTATCCTTCTGAATGAAGGTGATGTCCTTCATGACGTCTTTTAAAACCAGCTCTATCTCGCTCTGTGATGGTTGAGCTGGTTTTTTACTTTTGTTCGAGATTGTCCTAAACATGACCGTGTTTAGGAGTCTCTGGCTTTTTAGTTCCGGGGGGGAATGGATTGTGAATGAACCATTTTCCCCGTACACTATATATTTTTTCGCATCCGCCAGTAGCTCCTTCGCTTTTGTTATATCTACTGGCAGATAGTCGAGGGTTTTCCTTGTCGTCTCGGCGAAGGAGAAATTTTGTTTGTTTGTGTTGTTGTTGTCGTTGGTGGTGTTGTTGTTATCATTGTTGTTGTTGTCACCGTTATTGGTCTTGTTGTTGTTATTGTTATTGTTATTGGTGTTGTTTTCGTCCGTCGCATTGTTGTTGTTGTTGCTGTTGGTTCTTTGGGTTGTTGCCATGGCAACGTCAAGTTGTCGGTTAACAGGTGGAGAGAATTCTTCCTCTGGCTGACCTATCTTCTTGACCTCTGCTACTGTGACAGTGGCAGGGGGAAGCTGTAAGTTCATCTTCCCCTTTCCTCCTTCGAATTTTGGTGAAGAAGCTTCGGCCATTTAAAAAAATATTGACTTTTCAACAAGAAAAAACTTTTTTTTTAACTATTTCGCCTAAAGGCGTAGAATATTTTGAGAGACTGACCAGATCAAAGTTTGACCTGGCAGTCCCTCTACAAAATGGTACAAAAATTAAAGTTATCAGACAAGAATTTCTATAGAAATTTAAACAGAACTTACTCAGCAAGTTATACGCGTGTGTCCATCCCAGATAGATAGAGAGGAAGAGAGATAGATAGATAGATAGATAGATTGATAGATAGATAGATAGATAGATAGATAGATAGATAGATAGATAGATAGATAGATAGATAGATAGAGGTTGGCGCTTGTCGTGGGCAACCTGGTGGGAGATGCGCAGACATGTGCTATCCCGTCCAGGTCCATCCACGATAACCTCCACCTCATGCGATACATCATAGAGATAGATAGATAGATAGATAGATAGATAGATAGATAGATAGATAGATAGATAGATAGATAGATAGATAGATATGTTTCTTTTATTTGCCACTAGGGCATCAAAAGTGGGACAAGTACAAAGGGGGGAGTTTACACAAAAAGGCGTCCTCAATAAGGAGGAGGCAATAACAAAATATAAAAATAAAATAAGATATAACAAAAAATAAAATTTATAACAAAATCCTCAATAGAGAGGAGGCGCCTTGGGGGGTCGCACACACCCCCGAAAAAAGTGTGCAACCCTTCTTCTCAGGAGCACAGAGAAGGGGTGCTCCCTTGGTCTTTCATCTTCCTCACCTATAGTCTGATGTAGAGTGAAGGCCCATTCACACGGGCCATTCTCGCCACTTTCACCCATCTTTCATAGAAACGGCTGGGGTGCAGCACCTCTCTCTCCATCCTGATCCTTCTTCCGAAATGATATCGGAAGAAACGGACCAGTTGTTGGCCAGAGAGAAAGGTGCCTGACCTCAGTCCTTTCAGACGCGTCCACCATACAACCTCTTTCGCCATGGCTATTACGCACAGAAACACCGCCTCTGCTTCATCTTTGAAGGGGGGAGGCGGCTTGATCATTACAATAGACTCGGTGGTCAACCGGATCGGTCCCACCCTTGACAGCAGTTGTTCGACATAGCCCCACAGATCGGCTACGCCCGAGCAGTGTACCAATGCGTGTGCAACGGTTTCCTCGTCGCACACGCATCTGGGACAGATCTTTTTGGCGGGGTCCCTACCCGGGCGCCCGTGTCTGTAGAGCCTTTCTCGAACGGGTAAAGCCCCTCGGTAGCACTGCCAGGCCAGGGACTTCTGGAAGTTGTCCATAGGTCCCGGGCTGAATGTCCTACCGAACAGGCTGGCCAGTTCGTCCTCCTCCATGTCTAGGGCTTCTCCGAGGGCGTCGTCGCACCTGCTGCGTACCAGCCCTCTATAGAATGTTGCGGTGGAGTGTCCACTGATAACCGGATCCGCCTGCCAGAGGGCGGTGAGCGCCTGGGCACACTCAGTGTGCCAGGCGCCCAGTTTTCTCGGTCTTTGCTTGACCCAGGATTGCAGCTCGGTGAGTGAGACGAGTCTGGGAAAGGTTCGTCTCACAAACGAGGCCCACACCGGTTGTCCGGTGAGGAATACGTAGAGGTGCCGTAGCCTTAATGCGTGTTTACGCATCATTAGCCACGGCATCCCCAGCCCTCCTTTCGAAGGGTGTTGACAGCAGATGGATCTCCTCACCATAGGAGCCCGCCTCTTCCAAAGGAATTGGAAGAGCGCGCGCTCCATCTTGGTGAGGGTTTCCCTTGGGCAGGGCACTACGGTCAGGCGGTAGTAGATGACGGACGCTATGTAGGTGTTCGCCACCTCCGCCCGACCTTTCAGGGATAGTTTGCAACTGGCCCACTTCTGGGTCAGTGCAAACACCCTGTTCGTAACCTCCGCCCAGTTTTTCTCCACCTGGAGGTCCGGTCCGAACCAGACCCCGAGCAACTTCACCGGGCCCTCCGTCCAGCGTCCGACGACGCCATCGGAGGGCATCGGTCTGCCCCTCCACGTGCCGAGTTGCAAACCGATCGACTTGTCCCGGTTCAGCTTAGCCCCTGTGAACTTTTCGTACTCCTCCAGTAAGGTGCCGACCGCCTCGATTTCGGAGGCCGTCGACACCATTACTGTCACGTCATCGGCGTAGGCCGACACCGCTTTCCGCAATCCCGGTTCCAAAGGGATGCCCTGCAACAACTCCAACTTCCGCAGTAGTGGCTCGAGAGTCAACACATACAGAAGGGAGGAGAGAGGGCACCCTTGTCGGATGGACCGCGCGATTTTGAACGGCTCCGAGAGGTAGCCGTTCACCTTGACCCTAGAGCAGATGCGGCTGCTGTGCATAGCAGTGATCCAGCCCCTGAAAACGGGCCCGAAGCCTGCCGCCGCTAGCACCGCATCCAGGTAACCATGGTCGACCCTATCGAACGCC
>OZ024742.1:263904325-263981825 GCA_964016885.1 Eledone cirrhosa | reverse complement strand
TCTTCCACTTTAGCCGGTCGCCCTCAAGTGCTGGCTATTCGGCCTACTTAAGGCTATCTGGTGAGGGGACGAAAGCTTATAATGTGCTACTAACCTCCCGGTCAAAGAGAAAAAAAAAACAGAAAGAAAGAAGAAAAGTCAGCGTTAATGTCATGCTACAATCAGGCTAGGAATTGCCGCCAAAAATGTTATTCTAAAGAACCTATATCTTAACAGAGGTATATATTATAACAGAGGTATATATAGTGGGCGTCTGCATGGTATAATGTGTGAACAGAAAATTGGAACGTTAAATTTTTGTTTAGATTTATAGGATGAAATTTAAAAAAATTAAATTAAAGATTAAAATTATAAAATTTAAAAAAATTAGAAAATTAAAAATTAAACAGTTTAAAAATAATTTATGGTTTGGGTTGCGAGATTTAGTTAAAGAATTTACAGAGAGAGTCTTTTATGAAAAAATTTTAAGTGCATTATAGAGATCCTCGATAAGTTTTCAGGGTGGGATATAGAGTAAAGATTAAGTCCTTGTTTAGCAGTCAAACAGCACGCGACGTCTGCAGACTCCGGCCAGCCCATCCTAACCACGTGTCAGCCATTCCGAGTGAAATCGTCTAACGAGAGATATGGAAATCAATTTTTCCGAGCACTCGAGGAATGTAACTGTTCTAGGCTTCGGGTGTGCTAGTGGGAAGTCAGCCATCGTCGTTAGGCCATCGTTATACTAAACGAGTACTATTAATTTACACAGGAGGGGGATTTGTTTAAGTGCCAGTAGAGGGAGGCATGATACAGCTAATAGTTATGATTAGGCCGAGAATTTAAAGGTACTATATGGCGGTCAAAAACGGCGTCGCGGCGGGCCCCGGGGCGAAGCAAGCTGCTCAGAGTAATTTCATTTACCGAAAGAAGGGGAAATTTATTTTTCCAAGCACTCAAGGGATGCTTATGCACCAGGGCGCCGGGCCCGCAGCCAGGAAAACCACCTCACCAGTCGGATCATCGCGTGTAATCAATTATAAAACCCGATGAAAAGTGCAAATATATTATATCTAGGTCCCCAGATAGTCCGTGGTTCTCAGGGGGAGATATTCTAGTGTCGTCTGCTAATGAGTACAATGATAAGTACTTAATGAGAGTAAAGCGAGTAAAAACCTAAATAAAAGGAACAGTAGGCAAAAACCTAGAATACATAGATAAATAAAAGCAGAATACGAAGATAAAAACACATTAATAAAATAAAGTAAAAAGGTAGAAATATATAAATAAATAAATGAAAAAATACATAAAAAAATAAATAAAACGCCGTCATAGCTAGGGTGGTGATGGAGTAAAACGGAAGTATATAAGAACATATCGGAGAAATCAAAACACAAGGGAAATACAATATAGATCAAGTTGCAGTTAGATAATTGTTTCTATTTTAGGCACAAGGCCAGCAATTACCCAGTGCATTACTGGTACTTTATTGCACTTAGATAATGAATATAGATATAGAGGATGGAAGAGATGGAATCAGTGTGTGTTCGAGTCTCAGAATTCAGTGTGGATTACAAAGGCCCTGAAGTATAGGGTAGAGAATTCAGTCAATACAGTACAGTACAATACAAGTTATGGTATAATCCGTAGAATGTTGTCTGAATATTCCTGACAGGGAAGTAGCATTGGACCTGGTGGGCGGTAGACAAGGCGAAGAGTAGCCAAAATCCGAATGGTGAGTAGATCAAGTCAGTCCCATACCGCTGTTCATTATTACATCTGGAAGTGCTCAACATTTCAAGAGCATTATATATATATATATATATATATATATATATGTGTGTGTGTGTGTGTGTGTGTGTGTGTGTGTGTATGGCGCTGTGGTCGAGATTTTACATATCTGTATCTCTCTGTCTCTCTCGCTCTCTCTCTCTCTCTCTCTCTATATATATATATATATATATATATTTGTCTGCGTTTGTGTGTGTCCATGTATTTCCTCGAAGTCGGTGATTCATACATACTATGTGCAATTCCTCAACTGACAGAGAAGGTATTCTTGTCTCTTGAGACATCGCATGCAGGGAGAAATTCTGCGTAATAACAGAGTTAATCGCTAACTTCAAACGAATAAGTCAAACCCTCTACATCTATTTTGTAAAGTTTCTTTCACTTTTGTAACGAACTGTACATACTTGAATACATGCATACACACATGCATATATATATATATATATATATATATATATATATATATATATATAGGTATGTATGTATATATATATATATATATATATATATATATATATATATATATATATATATATATATATATATACACACATTTATATATACTCAAAAACACACAGGGACACGCACATAGCTGTAAAGTAAGTACAAGCTATGGCAGAAAAAAAGAACGTATCTCATCGTGGGTGTTTACCAACGCATATATTGCTTGCAATGATCTCATGCTATTAATTATACTAATTGGTATCTGAGCCAAATGGAGAAACAGAACTACTCACACGCACACGAACACACACACACACACACACACACACACACACACACACACACACACACACACACACACACACACACACACACACACACACACACACACACATACACACTCACACACATGTATATACATACATCCACCTACACATCCACACACACATTCATACATATATATATACTATTAGCACTCTTTTTGGTAGTTGATTGGGGCAGCTGACGTTTATATATATATCTACAGTCGATCGACAAGAACCCAGACCTCATCAAATCGGACCATGGAAACAATGTTTCCATTGGTCTTTCCAATTGCTAATGTTTTCTACTGGTCGTAAATCCAGACAGAAGGAGCAATGTGAAATAAAGTGTCTTGCTCAAGGACATAACGCATCACCCGGTCCGGGAATGAAACTCACAACCTCACGATTGCGAAACCAATTCTCTAACCACTCAGCCACGTGCCTTCACATACGATATATTATAATATGGGGCAAACAGACCACATTTTAGTCGGTTGACTGTATTGGAGATAAGATGAAATGCTCAAAGACCTGCATAAATGGTACAAGCTGGAGCATTATATCGTATTAAAAAGATGGAAGGCCATATGCATTGATTTAAGTATATTTATATCTCGATGATAAATATTTCGCCGAGGACCACAACCAGATACTTTTCAGCAAACCAATTACGATAGCCTGAGCTCGTCAGACGGTATAAAAACCTTTAAAAAGATTCTAAATATTTTTTTTAAAGTTTCAAAAATTTCCAAATCTTCCTCGAATTTTTTTTCCATTTCGTGATACAAGGGACGACAGAATGTGTTGATGTTTTTTCTTCGCCTGACGGCCCCAGCATCCTGCGCGGAAAAAATTAAAATATTCTGCTGCCCCCTGTATTGCGAAATGAAAAAACATTTTCGAGGAAGTTTTGGAAATTTTTGAAAGTTTTTTTTTAATATTTAGAAGCTTTTTAAAGATTTTTATACCGTCTGACGAGCTCGGGCTATCGGAATTGGTTGACTGAAAAGTATGTAGCTGTGGTCCACGGCGAAATATTTATCGCAGAGATATAAATAAACCTATATCAACTGCATATGGCCTCAGATCTGTTTAATATTATATATTAAATGTTGAGTGCTCTACCCTGCATACTGAAGTGTCGCTGTTTAACCAACACATACTCAAATTAATCTTATATATATATATATACATATATATATATATAGATAGATAGATGTATATATAATGTATTTTGCAATACACTTTATGCTTAATTAAAAGCATTTTGAAGACCGTATGCTATTGTTTTAGAGTAGTGACAAATTCACTTACTTTAATCTCAGCAAACAGGGGAGATAGCCGACAAGGCCTCGTTTCGCTTTTGTTGAAGCTTATCAAGGCTAACTACTCCCTCCTGTCTACCGAGATTACTGATGTTATATTCTTATAGAATTCTAGTAAATAATCAGGAACTGATTATACAGAGCGATTGTTGGTCAGGCAGAAATTAAAAATTAGAATTGGAGCTCTGAAATAGCAATATATATATGGATGTATATATAATGTATTTTGCAATACACTTTATGCTTAATTAAAAGCATTTTGAAGACCGTATGCTATTGTTTTAGAGTAGTGACAAATTCACTTACTTTAATCTCAGCAAACAGGGGAGATAAGCCGACAAGGCCTTGTTTCGCTTTTGTTGAAGCTTATCAAGGCTAACTACTCCCTCCTGTCTACCGAGATTACTGATGTTATATTCTTATAGAATTCTAGTAAATAATCAGGAACTGATTATACAGAGCGGTTGTTGGTCAGGCAGAAATTAAAAATTAGAATTGGAGCTCTGAAATTAAAGTAAGTGAATTTGTCACTACACTAAAACAATAGCATACGGTCTTCAAAATGCTTTTAATTAAGCATAAAGTGTATTGCAAAATACATTATATATACATCTATATATATATTGCTATTTCAGAGCTCCAATTCTAATATATATATATATATATATATATATATATATATATATATATATATATATATATATATATATATATATATATATATATATATATATATATGTGTGTGTGTGTGTGTATATATATATGTGCATGTATATATGTATGTAGGTATGAGCATGTAAGTATGTATATGTGAGTATATGTATTTTGTAGAGGTGTGCATATATGTTTGTGTGTGAATGCGTGGGCGAAAGGATACGTACACTTGAAAGAAAAATTTAAGTCTGAATGTTAATTAAGTGCAAACACAAAACCAACCATGCATATCTATACCATCTCTAATCCTTCTATAGATTTAGAAAAATAACCAACGCCAAATAATATATTCTATAAAAATGTCAAAACAACAGATGGGAATCTAATTACTCACTGCCACCAAAAATTCTCACTGCTATCAAAAAACCACTCCCTTAACTATTCTTCTAACAACTTCACCCCCTCCCTCCTAATATTCTCTATAAAAACCAAACAGGTTCTCAATAAAATTATTCTGATGAAATGACAGTTGATAATAACATTGAAATATTGAATGTGTGCATAACTAATACTTTGTAGATAGCAGCTGTTTTCAGGTTATGTAACTGTTATTGAAACACGTGTCAATAAATTCCTTTTAACTGAACTGTATCCATTTAAATCCTTCTATATATATATATATATATATATATATATATATATATATATATATATATATATATAAGTATGTATACGTACATACATATATGTATACAGACGTACAGTAGTATGTATATATATATACATACATGAACACATATATATATGTACGTATGGATTCACCGAACATTTATTATAATGCTCGGTGTGTTTGCAAACAAACATCCCGTATTAAGCCGTAGTGTCTAGCAACCATCGTTGCTCGTTTGTTCAACACTGACAAAGGAACGCTGTACTAGTTTCAAGCTTATTAGCTATCGTCAACAATGTATACCTTCCTTCCAGATGATTGAACGTCTGAAAGTATATACTTTCCTTATGCATATTAACGGCTGAGCAGCCTAATTTGAATATCGAGTGAGTTAATCGGCCGAGGTACCGAAAACGATAAACGGAAAAACGGAAAAAACGGGAAAAAAACGATAAACGGAAAAAACGGAAAAAAATGAAATTCCGTTTATATATATATATAAATATATGGAAACAAAACATACACGGAAGCCATACACGGATTTAATTTCAGTCGTCTACCCTTTGTACAAAAATGTTTTCGGATCTAAGAAAGCAATATTTATTGAAATTTTAAATTAGTTTCTAATACTTTCTTATTTATATTTTGTTATCTACGTGATTAATGAGTATATGTGTATGTGTGTGTGTGAGAGATGTCCCATATTGGAGATGGTCACTGGAATGGCCAAGTGGTTTCGGAGTGACCCAAGCTTTCGAAGAAATTGTTAAGACAGATATTGTGTAAAAGCACGTATAGCTATATCTTTAATTCAAAAGGTCAATATTGTCAAACACAGCCTCACGCTAAAGCTTCCTGAAGATTATGTTAACATTCAGAGAGTTTGTGTAATTTTCAACCACCTACATTATAATAGCTAGTTATTTCCGTCGATAAAATAAATAGTTTTCTCATTTTCAAAAACCGATGCAACATTCATCATTATATTGGAGATGGGCGGTGGATTGGCAGTATCGGTAGAGTGTCGGACGCCATGCTTTGCAGCATAGTTACGTCCCTTTACGGTCTGAGTTCAAATCCCGCCGAGGTTAACTTTGCCTTTCATCCTTACAGGGTCGATAAAATAAAGTACCAGTAATGTACTGGGTAATTGTGCCAAAAGTAGAAACAATTATATTGGAAATGCATAGTTAATCGTTTGCTATGACTCATTCAATAAGTAGTTATGACGTTAAAAAATACCGTGTAGGTAGAAAAGTTCATACAGGTACTTTACTTAGTGATTTATTATAAAGATGCCTCACAGTAGAAGTAATCGGACATTCCAATTACTACCCATTAGCTGTGGGATAGATCTAGCGTCTAAGAATCTATTATTGGCTAATTATGTTGTTTCCCTTACCATACGCTACTAGTCATACCAAGGAAACCCCGAATATCGTGGAATATCATGTAATATCAAGTAATACTATCCGATAAAATCCGCATCTATAACACTAAGACATTGTGTCGGTCAAAGATATCATTTAAAGAAATTTATTAAGCGAATAATTAAGTTAAACACACTCACACATACACAAACACACAATTTATATATATATATATATATATATATATATATAATGTGCGTGTCAGTGTGTGTGTGTGTAAAAGGTAAACAGAAATAACAACACAATTGGTACAGTATATGGAAGGAATATATTGGGTTAACACTTGATATAGCAGGAAGAGGGTCTTAACGTTTAGGACGCTGTGAGAAATAAAATAGATTGAAGGGACGGGCGGGCTGGAATTGGAAAAAATGGCTTTAGATAAAAATAACAGGTCCATTCATGTTGACACATCTTAGAAAACAGTTGATGCTGGGTTTTGTATGTGTTATATTTTTTAGAAAAGTGGATGCTGGAGCGCGTCTACCTGAAATGGAAAAAAGAACGTTTTGTAATATGAGCTACACTTGTGCACGTACGTATGCATGTGTGTGTGTGTGTTATTATACGTCCGCACGAAGCTAAGGAGAAATGTGTGTGTATATGTAAGTAAAAAAGTGTGTGTGTGCTTGTAAGTAAGAAGATATGAGCGAAAGTATGTTAATATAAGGGTTGTATGTGTGTATACAGAGCTGTGAAGGGAAAAGTGGAGGGTGCATATTTTGTCGGTCTGTATTAGCTGTAAGAGAATGTTTCTGACCATAAGAGAGCCATATGAATCTAGGGGTGAATGTACAAGCACGTGTGATAATACACGGGGTATTAAAGAAATTGGGGAGGTGAGTTGAGTCCATGAGGGAAATAGGACC
Source organism: Eledone cirrhosa (assembly GCA_964016885.1). Classification (NCBI taxonomy): domain Eukaryota; kingdom Metazoa; phylum Mollusca; class Cephalopoda; order Octopoda; family Eledonidae; genus Eledone; species Eledone cirrhosa. The sequence goes on along the minus strand of OZ024742.1, from coordinate 263,974,358 downwards.
CAAGGCGGTGAGTCAGACTCTGTTTAGTCCTGGTGCACGAGGGCTGTGATCCATGATGTAAAAGGATACCCAGGATTGAAACATGTAGGGAATAATGAACAGGAGAACGGAAATGACGGGCGACAGGAGTATCCAAACCGAGTCGTATGTCCTTCAAATGCTCAGCAAAACGGTCCACCATACGGCGTCCGTTTGTCCGATGTATAAAGACCCGCAAAGTGAATACTGGTGGGCATAGACAACGTGGGTGTATGTGCAGATGAAGGAGTAGCGGATAAGGAAAAACCCGTTAGGGCCTGTGAGAGTGGTGAGGGTGGAAATGAAGGGACAAGTGCTGCAGCGGGGACGAGAACAAGGTTGAGAGCCGGGTGGAGTCGTAGGAGAGGACGAGAAGGAACTCCGTACCAGGAGGTCACGGAGGTTTCGGGCGCGCTTAAATGCAGTAATTTGTGGGTTTGAAAAAAAGTGAGAAGTGACGGCGTCAGAAGAGAGGATATGGAAGGAACGGAGGATATGTCGCCGGAGTGTTAGGGTGAAGGGGTGGTATGTGAAAGGAAAGGAACGCGGGTGTTGGGAGGACGAGGTGAGGTGAAGGGCTGTGGTACCGTCTGTTTCACGGTGGCGGGTGAGAGCAGCTTGGATTAGGGTGGAGGGATATCCACGCTGGATGAAACGGGAAGCCATGTTAAGGGAGTGGGTTTCGAAATCGTCGTCCTGGCTACAGATCCGAGTAAGACGTAGAAATTGGGAATAGGGTATGGAGTGTTTGGTGGGGGTTGGATGGGAGGAGGTGAAGTCGAGGTAAGAGTGGGAGTCTGTTGGTTTATAGGAGATGGAAGTAGAGAGGGTGTGGTGAGAATGATTGATAGATAGAGAGATATCTAGAAAAGGGACAGAAAAATCGGAGACGGGGTGGTGAAGGTGAGAGCAGGATGGAAAGATAGGACAAAAGATAGAAAGCAGTCGAGCTGTTCTCGTGATAGACAGGTGGCGCCGATACAGTTGTAGATGTAACGACCGTATAGCTCAGGAGTAGGTCCAGCGTACTGGGATAAGATCTGGGCTTTGATGTAGCCAACAAACAAGTTGGCATAGTTTGGTCCCATTCTGATTCCCATCGCTACCCCAAAGACCTGCTGATAGAATTCACCCGAAAAGGAAAAGCCATTGAGGGTCAGAACAAACTCAGCCAGACGGAGAAGGGTGGTAGTGCTGGGGTAAGGGGTAGGGCGTAAGTCTAAAAAATGCTAGAGCGCGGAGGCCGTCATCATGAGGGATGACGGTATAGAGAGAGGTGATATCCAGGGTGAAGAGAAGGAAAAAGGGACCAGGAGGGAAGGAGAAGGAGTTGAAAAGTCTAAGGGCATGGTTGGTATCGTGGATTTCGGAAGGGAGATTGGCGACTAACGGGGCAAGGATGGTGTCTAAATATTCGGAAATGATCTCGGTGGGGCAGTTACACGCGGAAGCGATAGGGCGACCGGGATTATTTTGTTTGTGTATTTTAGTGGGTGTGCGAGGAGTGCGTACAATAAGGTTGGTGATTATGGGAGTAGGAGAGAGGAGAAGATGAGCTAGTGAATGATGGAGGACACGAGTTGTTGGTAGCCATGAGTGGGGTCAGAGGATAAAGGGCGGTAAAAAAGGGTATCGTGGAGCTGGCGGAGGGCCTCAGCCTTATAGAGGACAACGCTCCAAACCACCACAACGCCACCTTTGTCAGCGGGTTTGATGACAATGTTATCGCGACGCCGAAGGTTGCGAAGAGCGGAGAGCTCAGTCCGTGTAATGTTAGAGCGATGAGAATGCTGGTGGGAACGGAACCGGTTCACAGTACGCCGTCAAGTATCGACAAAGGAGTCGAGGCTGCTGAACTGGCCAGAGCTCGGCGTCCAATGTGATTGCCGGTGACTGAGACGAGTGAAGTCCTCCGTCTGTGTCGATGATGGCGTGTCGTGAAAAAAAGCTTTCAGCTTTAATCGACGGAAGAACCGTTCAATATTGGCACGTATGCGGAACTCGTCGCTGGTAGATGTGGTTGGTATAAAACGCAAACCCCGGGCGAAGAGGGAGCGCTCAGTTTCGGTGTGTGGTAGGTCCTGGGGTATGGTGACAACAGTGGAGGGACGTGAGGGAGTAAAAATAGTTGAGGCGGAAGGGTTAAGCTGGTTGGGCAAAGCGTGTGCAGATAAAGTGGTGGGGGAGATGAAAGGGGGTGATAGGTGACAGCAACCTTTTTCCCTATTTTAGTAATATATGATGGTATTTTTTGGTGGGGTTTTGTTCTTGTTAACATCTCTATTATCACCGATATGATGTTTTACTCTCGTTGCTAGGGCATATAAACAGACGTTGATTTGCCAAAATGTGGGGGTTTTAAATGCGTCGTAAATATTAACCACCACCACCACCACCCCACCACCACCCACCACCAATTTCATCAATAGCACGTAAGTTTTCATTATTCAGTTTCATTTTGTTCAGTACTGTTGTTTTATTATGTTCCGCGAGAGAAATGTTTATAAATGAATTCATTTCTCTTTGGAAAGTTTCTCTGGGGGTATATTTCAATTGTTTATACTCTTGATTCTTCAAGCTAATGGCAGATGTATTATTATTAACAGTGTTTTCCTCAGCAGTCGAGGTAGAATCACATGAGACACGCGATGTCAAATATCCTAACGGTAGAGTTGTTTCAAGATCTTCAACAGTCATACGGTCAACATGGGATTCCTGTGTCAGAAACATGTAATCACGCCTCCGGCATAAACAAGAGAGCCCCCAAATATTTGTATTTACCAATATATATATATATATATATATATATATATTGGTAAACGGAATAGAAAATGCTGACAAATTGTTCACAGTTGAAAAATGGTTTAATTAGGAATAAAAGAGTATTAGTGATTGTATGGGTTAGTATTCAGTTGTGGTTTTAAGTTTTTAAGTTTTTACCGGTTGCGCATTTCTAAATGCTTTTCAAAAATAATTTTGAGATAGAGTGTCCGTGCTGTTTGCTCTGATCTGATTAGTTTGGGGAATTCTACCTGTTTTTATGTTAAAAAAGTGGCTCCAATTTGCAAAAATTCTTGTGGTCAAAACAATTTTGATTGGTCGGTAGAGGTCATGTGAATGTAAAAAATTGATTTTGCGCCAAGACTGTTTTTATGTTAAAAAAGTGGCTCCAGCAAAAATTCTTGTGGTCAAAACAATTTTGATTGGTCGGTAGAGGTCATGTGAATAAAAAATTGGTTTTGCGCCAAGATTGAGAAATGACTCTTTCACAACAAATATGTAGAGAAGATCTCCAAATTATGGAAAGGGGACTGCAACAGAGAAGAACTGAAATCCCTTCAACGCTGGGAAAAAAGTGCCGCTTGGTTCCTACACTATGAATCGACTTTTCAAACGGATTACACCTCCAATAACCCGTTCATAAAAATAGGAAAACCCATAACTGAACCGCACAACATCTTCTCAAACCCCCAAGCCTCTAACAAACGAAGAAGGAAGCACCACACCGAAGATGAACTTCCCAACCTCGCTGCCATAAGAAGGAACAAAAACCCAAGAAATCATCTCCCCCAGAATGACATTTACAACTTTCCCCCTTCAAGGAGACATCATACCAAATCACTCAACTACTACGCGGATGCCTCATCGTCAAACATAGGGAAAAGATACCACCACCATGATAGATGTAACAACTTCCCCGCTTCCAGGGGACAGCAAGGTAATTACCATTTTCTCAACTCTCGCTTCCACAATACACAACAAACCCACACCACACGATACAACCAACAACGTAGGCCACTTATAACACCACAATACAACATGGCACATAGAAACACACACCCATACTCGCAGTACAGGAACACCCCATTCAATCTACAACCACCAACCCGAACCACATTTTACAACAACAAGGAATATAACAAACACAGGAGACCACTTAACATCAGCAGACAACCCCTCTACCCCAACCATTTTTTAGACACAGCACACAGATACAGGCAAACAAAATAACACAAGACAGGGAGGAGAAACCGATAGTAATAAAAATTATCAATCTTACTAGTGCAGAACCAACACCCAACCTTATCAACTTACTCTCCAAAGGTCTTAAATTCACACCGACCCCACTACGTCCTAACTACTATGAAATGAAGGAAGACATCACAGACTTCTGTAGAAAGTTACGACCTAGTGAACAACTATTCGACCAGTACAATGAGGATGAATCATTAGCCAGAAATAGAAGCAATTACACCCCTTCAAAAGGTAGAAATAAAATCCTGGACGAATTCTGTAAACACATCACAAACTTCCCTTACCAACACTTGCACAGACAAAAACACAAGCCAAACCTCAACAAGAAAGAATGGGAAGAATTAAATAGATTAAAAACCGACAGAACCATTACAATTAAAGAGGCTGATAAAGGGAGTACAGTAGTCCTAATGGAGACAGAATTCTATATCAACTTAACGCTCTCCACTTTGGAAAACGAAACATACTACGAAAAGGCTGAACACTACAATCAACAGAAAATTATGAGAAACCTAAAAACTCTAATCAACCAATACAAAGAAGGACTCACTAACAAGGAATTCAGCTTCATCACAGACTTCACAAGTAAATCCAGCCTTTTCTACGGTATCCCTAAAGTACATAAAAGCGAATCAATAAGTAAGGCATGCAAGGAAGCCACAGACATAGTCATCAATGTCCCCTCACCCAATGATCTCAAATTAAGACCTATAATAGCAGGCCCCGCTTGCGAAACGCACCGTCTTAGCAACTTCATTGATACCCTTCTCAAACCCTTCCTCAAGCACATCAAAAGCTATATAAGGGACGACCTAGATATGCTCAATCACCTCCCTAATATGCCACTTTCTGAACAAACCCTACTAGTGACGTTCGATGTTGTCAACCTATACTCCAACATCTCCCACAACCTAGGAATAGAAGCTATCCAATTCTGGCTGGATAATTTCCACAATGAACTCCCACAACGCATCAAAAAAGAATTCGTGATAGAGGGACTCAAATTTATCTTGGAGAACAATTACTTCGTTTTCAATAACAAACCCTACAGGCAGAAATCTGGGACCGCTATGGGAACGAAAACAGCCCCCACTTATGCCAACCTAGTCATGGGATACCTGGAAATCACCCTCCACACTAAAGTCCTAAACAAATTTGGAAACACCCTCCACTAACACATTGAAAGGAACTGGAAGCGATATCTAGATGACTGCTTCATCCTTTGGCACGAAAACATCGAAAAACTTAAAGAATTTCACACCCTTATAAATGGGCTCAACACAAATATTAACTTCACGATGGAATACAGCCATCAACAACTCCCCTTCCTCGACATCCTCATTAAGATCCATAACAAAAAAATAGAAACAGACATATACTACAAGCCCACAGACTTCAAGCAATATCTCCCCTTCAACTCTTGCCACCCTAGACACGTTAAAATTAATATTCCCTACAACTTAGCCAAGAGAATCTGTACTATAGTCTCCAATAAAAACATCTGCTACTTACGGCTACAAGAACTAAAGGACACACTCATAGGCAGGGACTACCCTGCATCACTAATTGACAATGGAATCCAACGTGCCCTAAAACTCAGTACCCAGGACCCTAAAGTAAATCAACCAAAACTAAAAGCTCTTCCATACATCTCCACACACAACCCCCTCAACAATGAGGCCTTTGACACCATCCTCCAGAACATCCCTGTATTGAAAAGGGACCATAGAATGAACCAAATTCTACGAACACACGATATCATAAAGAGCAAAAGACAATCCAAATCAATGAAAAACATCTTAACACATGCCAAAGTACTGCCAACCACAACAACGAAACCCACAGTAAAAAAATGCGATAGACCCAACTGTGGCATTTGCATCAACCTAATAGAGGGTTCGGAATTCTATTTCAAAGATGGACAACGTTTTATAGTAAAACACAATTTCACATGTGCATCGGAAAATCTAATATATGTATTAACTTGTTCAGGTTGTCGAGAACAATACATAGGCCAGACCAAAAACAGCCTCCGCCAACGCATGACTGTCCATAGATCCCAAATCAAAATACGGGAATACAGGAAAATACCACTGAGTGAACACATTGATACTTGTGACGCCCAAAATCATCCCAACTTCAGAATCTTTCCCCTCTACAAATTTAAAGATAATGCCACCCACACCCAGCGCATCAGCAAGGAATCTTACTTCATTAACAAATACGGACCCCGTCTAAACACTTCTCCCTAAGACGAACCTATAACATACACACGTCAACATACATACCTACATCAGCACACATCTCTACCCACATATAAACACAATGACATACGTAAACACACATGCTCTATGGTGCAACACAAAAAAATATATGTGCATATATATATGTATATATGTATATGTATGTATATATATATGTATAGTGAATATATGTATGTGTATATATATAGTGAATATCATTTCACACCTTTTATTGTTAAGATTTTTGATGTTCTATTAAGAGAACCGATTTTACTGAAAAAATCGAATAATGTACACCATTTTACCAGGGGGAAAAAAATACTGGTCCACCCACACACACACACACACACACACACACACACACACACACACACACACACATATATATATATATACACACACACATACACACGCGTACATCAACATACAAAGAGACTTATATATACACACACACACACACACACGCACTTCTCCGTATAAGACAAAAGCTGAAAAATATCTTTTGACAAGCTAAAGTACCCCCCATTGCTTTCAGACACATCCTTACTGACCATCCCTGCCACCACGAATTACTCTTCTATACACACACACACACACACACACACACACACACACACACACACACACACACACACACACACTTACATCAACATACAAAGAGACTTATATATACACACACACACGCACTTCTCCGTATAAGACAAAAGCTGAAAAATATCTTTTGACATGCTAAAATACCCCCCATTGCTTTCAGACACATTCTTACTGACCATCCCTGCCACCACGAATTACTCTGCTATACACACACACACACACACACACACACACACATACACACACTTATCTTAATAGCCATTTGACACACATCGCTGCTAACCATTATCACAACATCGAACACCTTACTACTACTACTACACACACACACACACACACACACACACACACACACATATTTGTTGTGAAAGAGTCATTTCTCAATCTTGGCGCAAAACCAATTTTTTATTCACATGACCTCTACCGACCAATCAAAATTGTTTTGACCACAAGAATTTTTGCTGGAGCCACTTTTTTAACATAAAAGCAGTCTTGGCGCAAAATCAATTTTTTACATTCACATGACCTCTACCGACCAATCAAAATTGTTTTGACCACAAGAATTTTTGCAAATTGGAGCCACTTTTTTAACATAAAAACAGGTAGAATTCCCCAAACTAATCAGATCAGAGCAAACAGCACGGACACTCTATCTCAAAATTATTTTTGAAAAGCATTTAGAAATGCGCAACCGGTAATAACTTAAAAACTTAAAACCACAACTGAATACTAACCCATACAATCACTAATACTCTTTTATTCCTAATTAAACCATTTTTCAACTGTGAACAATTTGTCAGCATTTTCTATTCCGTTTACCAATATATAATAACTTGTGTGTTACACCTCTATTCTTTTAACTATATATATATATATATATATATATATATATTTGTTTGTTAAAAAGTTAACGACCGCACAAATGCCTGAAGGTTTCGTGTGGTTGACGTTAGTCAAGCGTTGTAATCGGTGAGTCTGAAATAATTCTTATTTCAGACTGTTATAATAAACTTAGCACACTTTTAATACAACTTTAATTGGGCAATTTACATTCTTACACAAAAATTTAAAATTAATGTTTCATGTGATCTGCCATATACACGTACGTTTGCCTAAAAGTTAACTAGCAGTGAGAGGGAGAAGACCTTTCAGTTTTCAGTGATCTTCGCTCGCATTGCTGGATCCATTTTCCGTATAACAATGGGTATAGGGGGTATAATTTACATCGGATAGTAAATACGCAAATCTTTTCCTATTTTATCGTTTGTTTTGTTTAGTTAATATCTTTAAAGATAGTGTTCAATTTAAAAGGATTCATATTCACATACAATACCTAATATTACTTGCCAGATGAGGCAAAAGACCAGCAAGTTGGGACGAAGGACAAAGTTGAATAAATGAACCACATTATTTGATTTATACTTTATTTTATCGATCCCGGAATCATGAAAGGCAATATTGACCTCGACTGGGTTTGAACGACAGGAATATAAAGAGCCAGATCAAATAAGGCAGTAGCTTTTTGTCCGATGATCTACCAGTTCTGCTAATTCACCTGACTTCATATTATGCATAATATCAAAATCTCTGAATGCACAAGGTAAAATGTTATCAGATATATGCAGGACATATTATAATTATATAAATATGTATATATATATACATATACATATAAGTGGATGTTCAAACTGAATAGACTTTACTGGATTTAAAGGTTTTGTATGATTTCAGTATATCTCTGTTAATGCGCTAAATGTTATTACATGCACATACACTCACGTACACACACGCTCACACACAAAAATACATATAGCCACACATATATACATATATTTTTAGTCATTAGGTATTTATTCCAGCTCTCTGCACTCTGAGATTCAAATCCGACTGAGATCAACTTTGCCTTTTTTTCTATTTGGGGTTGCCCAGTGGTGATGGATTTGACCAAATTGTTATAGTATTGGGCGAGTTGCTTTGCTATATCTGTTCCTGTCCTTAACGTTCTGTGTTCAAATACCACACCCTCTGTGAATGTCGAATGTAATAGCGTGTGTTCCTAAAATTTGTTAAAAATCATCCATCAGTCTGTCATTGTCTATTCAATGGATTTAATTGTTCATTATTGTCGCCCGTTGTTGTATTGTTATGTAAAGAGTATATGCTGTGTCAAATTATCATTTATAACATAAACAGAAAGACAATATCAAAAGTTAGTGGAACAGTTAATCGACCCTAGCATTTCACTTGTGCGTTATTTCTTCGATCGCAGAAGGATGATTGGCAAAGTGGGTTCTTGCCAGGATTTGAACTCTCAGTGCAGACCCAAAACAAATATCACAACAAATGCACTCAAAATATTCTGTCAATCCATCCGCCTTAGTTTTGTGTATGACAATGACTTGTAATAAAACATGAAATAAGAATCAACTGTATTTATTGAGGGTCAATATACCATCAATCATTTTTGATTTATTAATGTTTATCTTGCATTTGGTGCTATTGGATAATTTTTCTGTTATTACTGGGTGCTTTGTTTCTGCATCCATGTTATCATTCGACCCAGTGATGAGGATGGATAATGATAATTTATAAATGTTACAGTTGATTGTATCTGTCCTAGTCATTTCTGGTACTCATTTGCTTGAATCGGAAGTTGATGTCAAGCAGGATTTGTATTCAGATTGTAAGACATTTAATTTCACATTCTACCGGGCTTGTAACTCCATAATATTAATATTAGTAGTGAGATAGATAACGGAAATAAAGAGAAAGAAAAAAGAATAGCTGTAGAAGGAATAAAGAAAGAAAGAAAGAAAGAAAGCGAGAAAGAAAGAACTATATATATATATATATATATATATATATATATATATATATATATATATATATATATATATATATGTGTGTGTGTGTGTGTAGACAGAGAGAAAGAGAAAGGAGTGGGGGAGAAAGAAAGAAACTAACAAACACATTAGAGATGAAAGAAATAAAATATGGCGCCTCGAAATCTCTAAACAACAGGGTGTAGAATTATGACTTTAGCCACGCGGAACATAATTCATTATGAACCGAAATGGACAAAATGGAATCATCAGTTATGCATCCTCGTTAAATAGCTTTAGAAACAAAAACATGATTTCAATATAGCGTTAATGATATGATTTAGAGCAAATGAAATAAAGAATGAGTGGTTTCTGTGAAGGCAGACGGTTCCTTTTTAGCAGCACACGTCCTGCATGCACTCGTCCAGTGTCCGAGCATTGCTGACATGTGGGTTTATGTCGAACACCTGCTGTCACGTGTAGAACGGATCCGACTATCAGCTGAGTCCAACGTGAGGATTGCCCGCCCTCTTCCTTTAACCGGGAAGGGCAGGCAGTTTTTATCTGTCTAGTGGCCATGGCGAAAGAGATAGTATGGTGGATGCGTTTGAAAGGGCTGAAGACGAGCACTTACCACTTCGGTGATGCCCTGGTTAACTTGTTCAAATTTCATTTGAAAAGGAAAATCAGGGTAGAGAGGGAAGTGCTCCCTTCCCAGCCTTTTGTTGAAAGATGGGTGAGAGAGGCAAGAATGGCCCGAGTGAATGGGCCTACTCTGAGTATGTGACTGTAAATTGAAGGTGGAAAACTGGGAGAGGGCAATTGCCCTGGTGGTCAGGGTCACCGTGGCTTTTTTAATGGGCTTTCTCCACGAATGTCCCTCCGAAGTCTCCCTCCTATTGGGGAATTTTTCATTGTTATTTTTTTGTTACATCCTCTGTTTTTGTTTTTTACACGCAGAAATGCCCATTTGTACCGTCCTGTATTGTCCTGTACTGTCCTTAATGTCTACTTTATGTAAACCCTTGTGGTTAATAAAGAAAACATTATTATTATTATTATTATTATTATTATTATTATTATTATTATTATTATTATTATTATTATTGGCGACCTACGTAGTAAATCGTATCATCGTGAGCTCCGCAAAGGTTTGTTATTTCCGTTTGTTAAAAATTGCTATTTATGGAAAATTTTTATTGTTAACCATATATAAGCGCACATACATTGTTTTCCGAAAAGGACACCCAAAAAGATTGGGGCCTTGTGCCCAAAATTTTAACTTTTATTATTATCCAAAAATTTCTTTGAAAAAAAAATGGCTAATTCCCCTCTGCACGAAGCAGCTGAAAGCCTTCCTCACAAAATAACACCTCACACCGACACCACCATTGTAAATGTTACTACGTTTGCAAACACAAAAAAAATATAAGCAGTAGCAATATTTTAAATTTGTCTCAGGCAGACATTCATTTCCCGCCATTACCAATGACTGCAGGTGTTAAAGCCTCCACCACCACCACCATCGCGACAAACACCACCCCCACCACCACCGCGACAACAGAAACAAAAGAAAAAAATAAATTAACTCGTGATCTCGAAATGAAATCAAGCAAAATGGACTCTTCGGCACCAAAGACGACTGACGTCACCACCACCACAACTGAAACTAAAATTAATATTAACGATAGCAACAACAACAACAATGACATTATAAAACCCCCCTCAGTTTCGCCAGAGTAGCAAAACAATTCGAAGCATTTACGGTAACTCAGGAAGATTTAGAAAATGCCAAACAAATGGTAAAGAAAGAGGGGTACAGGGTCAGCCCCCCACCTAATAAAATGGAGCATCGGTGCCTATGCACCGTGTCGTATAGAACAATAAATGTAAAATCGCGCCGAGTGGAACGGGCATCCGAGTCCCAAATCCAAAAACCTTTGGGACATGTGTGGGCAAGAAAAACCCACATCAGACGTGGGCAAAAGTATGGAACCGTGGACGTGTTCTTCGAAACACCAGAGGAGGCTAGAGAACACTCCATGGCCCCATTAAAAAGTGACGACTTCACACTCGTCCCAACCTATTGTGGCCAGAGACTCGTAAAGATCAGGGTGACCCACGTTCCACCGGCCATCGAAATTCCCTGGCTAATAGCGGCCGTCCTCGCCGGCATCGAAGCCAACACGAAAATAATAGCAATAGCAAAAGAAAAGCAGGAAAACTGGTCCGGATCTGGGATGGAGCTCCTGATCCAAGCGGACCAAAAAAGCATTGAGGAGATCCCAGAGGTAATAGACCTCACTGACGGCAGTCACCTCACGGTAATTGTCGAGGGCAGAAGACCTAGGTGTGTCGTTTGTGGTGAAGGAACCCACCTAAGGGCTTTCTGCCCTCAGGCTAAAAGGTTGAGGCCACCTCTCCTACCCACCCCAGTGACACAACCATCAACACCTACAGTAGCAGAGATGGCAGCAACAACTGTAGCAGCAACAACAGAAGCAACTATAACAGCAACAACCCCAGCAACAGTAGCAAAACCAACACCACCACCACCACCAGCAAAACCAACACCACCACCACCCAACGCTTCAGAACTAGCACCAGCGCCTACACCATCCACCACGCCACAACCAAAACTAACGGCTGTGGAGGATTTTCCACTCCCCGGCCTATCACAACTGGAGACAGATTGTGACGACGAGGAGTGGGAAACGATATCCGGAAAAAAAAAGAAACCAAAAAAGAAAAAATTCTCTTCCTTCCCCCTCCAAAAACAAAATACAGAGGGAAACAAATAAATTAAGAAACAAAAAAGTTAGGACAGATATGCCACCATCCACACCAGCATCACCAACCCCATCAACCCAAACACCAACACCATCACCATCATTAACCCCAACACCACCATCACCTACACCACAAAAGTCACCAAAATGCGAAACAGAAACAAACCCACAACAAACGCAAACAAAACAAAACAACCAAAACGATACACACTACACAGCATTAAATTTGAACAACAAGCAATTATTACACTACATCCAACACAACACCAGCATCACAGAAAAAGACTACACAACAACCCCAAAATTCACACCACCTCCACACATACAAATCACTCGCATCACACAGAAAACGTACATGACACTAAAACAAAAATTCCCCAAAGACATCGGAGACTTCCGACAAGCACTCTCCAGGAGGATTTATAAGGACATCCTTCCTGAGGAGGCCACAAGCAGTGAAAAGGATGGAAAAACCGTCCTTCCCCTACAAGAAGTAAGGTAAGTGGTCTTTCCCATCTTTTCCACTCCTTTTCAACATGACCTCACTCAGAATAGGCAGCATAAATGCGCGTGGCTTGGGGTCGTCATGGAAGCAGGGCTACCTGCTCAACGACCTCAGGTCACTAAACATAGATGTAGTGGCCATCAGCGAGACCAGAATCTCCGAAGCACAGGCTTTCGCACCGATCTTCGGCGGCTACGATGTGTACGCATCTCCCAGCCGTCCGGGATCGGGGGGAGGAGTTGCTGTGCTTTTTCGGAGAGGTTTGGATCTTGCCATACGGGCCATCTTCCTGGACCCAGAAGGTAAGTTGGTGGTGCTGGACGTGACCAGCGGAGACGGGAAAGCTTTCAGGTTAGTGGCCGTCTATGCCCCGACAGGAGCAGGGCGGCCTGATTTCTTCCGGCGTCTGGAGACCTTTCTTGGAACGTCCCGCTCTTTAGTGTTAGTGGGCGACTGGAACGGGATCTTAGATGCACGCTGGGATTGTGTGGGATTAGTGGATAGCGAAGGAGGGTGCAAGAGTCTCACCAACCTGCTCAGACGTTTTGAACTGTCTGACAGGTACCGAATGGATTTCCCGAATGTACCAATGTGGACTTGGACAAATCGCATAGGGTCATCCAGATCATATCTAGATAGAGTATTTTGTAGGGAAATAGATAGGTCTAGCATAGGCTGTCCACAATTCAAGATAGTCAGCTACACGGACCACAAATTCGTGATCTGTGTGCTTGACTTAGATAGGCTTCATAGACGAGGACCCGGCTACTGGAAGCTAAACGCGTCCTTACCAGCGCGCAAGGCCTACAGAGACCGGATTAGCGAACTAGTTAAGCGGGCGTTGACGGGGGCCATCGTCAACAACAAGTGGTGGTTTGCTCTGAAAAGAGCAATTAGAATAGAGTCCATTAGGTTTAGTAAGACTTTAGCAATAGAGAAAAATAGAGCAGAGGGAGAATTAGTTAGAAAATTAGATGAGGCGCTTAGCAAAGGCATCGCGACCGACGTACTTGCGGCGAAATTGGCCCTTGACCAATTCTTCAATGCAAAGCACGAAGGCTGCGTTGTCAGAGCTAGGGTGCGTGCTCTCAGACACGAGGGGACGAAAGCCGTTCAATGGGCCCGAGTGGCGGAGGCGCGTCGTGGCAACAAAGCCACGATCCGGTCTTTGGTGGACCACGACGGGCGCATGCTACTCGATCCCGGGCAAATGTGTGAAGCTTTTCAGCGACACTTCGCTCAACTGTTCGGGGGCAGTGGCGGGCCGGATCGAGGGATGGACTTTAGTGTCTACCTCGACGGACTGCCGCGGATTTCGGCCACTGAGGCGAAGTGTTGCGAAAAGCCGATAACAACCGCTGAAGTACGGGATGCAATGACTAATTGCACAAGGGGTAAATCGCCTGGTTTGGATGGTCTGCCCTATGAACTTTACGTACAAATGCCAAACTTGTTCGGAGGCCTCTTGGCGGACGTCTACTGCAACTGGCAACAGAACGGGAGAATTCCATGCTCTGTGAGCCGAGGAGCGGTGGCGCTGCTGAGAAAGGATCCGAACAAGGGGGATAACATAGATAATTTTAGGCCCATAACTCTGCTAAACACAGAGTTCAAGATTTTGGCCAAGGTGCTAGCAAAGAGGTTGGCGCTTGTCGTTGGTGGTCTGGTGGGAGAGGCACAGACATGCGCCATTCCCAACAGATCCATCCACGACAACCTCCACCTCATGCGATACATCGTAGAGAGGGTAGCTAGGGAACCTGGCACGGGTGGGTCTTTGATCAATTTAGATCAGTCGAAAGCCTTCGATAGGGTCGACCATCGTTACCTAGCGGTAGTCCTGAGGGCGGCTGGCTTTGGGCCCGTCTTCAGAGGCTGGATCGCTGCCATGCACAGCGACATCTGCTCTGTAGTGAGAGTGAACGGTCACCTTTCGGAACCGTTCAACATCATGCGCTCGGTCCGCCAAGGATGTCCCCTCTCGTCCCTATTGTACGTATTGACTCTCGAGCCATTACTGCACAAACTGGAGACGTTGAGGGGGGTCCCGCGCGAACTAGGATGCGGAGGATCCGTGTCAGCATATGCCGACGATGTCACCGTAGTGGTGTCGAACGCCAAATACATCGAGGCGATCGGCACTACACTAAGAGAATACGAAGCGGTGACAGGAGCAATGATCAACCAGGAAAAGTCAGTGGGCCTGCAGCTCGGCACCTGGAGAGGCAGGTCCATGCCGTCCAACAGCGTCGTCGGGCGCTGGACGGACGGACCGGTTAAATTGCTAGGGGTCTGGTTCGGTCCAGACCTCCAGACGGACAAAAACTGGGACGAGGTGACGAGCAGGGTGGCTTCTCTCACCCAGAAATGGACCGAGAGGAAGCTATCCCTGAAAGGTCGATCGGAGGTGGCGAATGCGTACATCGCATCCGTCATCTACTACCGCCTGACCGTCGTACCTTGTCCTAAGCCCCGCCTGACTGCGCTGGAGCGTTTGCTCTTTCGCTTCTTGTGGAAGGGACGCGCTCCGATGGTCAGGCGGTCCATCTGCTGTCAACACCCGCTACGTGGAGGGCTGGGCATGCCGTGGCTGATGATGCGCAGACACGCGCTCAGGCTACGACATCTCCACCTCTTCCTCGACGGTGATCAGGTGTGGTCGCCGTTTGCTAGACACGTTTTTCCCCAGCTCGTCTCCTTGACGGAGCTGCAGTCCTGGGTCAAGCGAGGACCGAGAGGGAGCGCTTGGAGACGGGAATGTCTTCAGGCGCTCACAGCCCTCGACCAATCGGGAAATGTGATCGATGGAAACTCCACCTTGGCGTTCTATAGGGGATTAGTGGAGGGGAAGAGCGACGACGTACTTGGAGAAACTCTAGGCGTCGACGAAAATCAACTAGCCAATCTCTTCGGAAGGACTTTCGGGCCGGGGCCTATGGACAACTTCCAGAGATCCCTGGCCTGGCAGTGCTACCGAGGAGCTTTGCCAGTTCGGAATAAAATCTACAGGCATGGAGGTGCCGTCAGCCGGGCATGTCCGAGATGCGCGCAGGGCGACGAAACCGTCCTGCACGCACTCGTCCAGTGTCCGAGCATTGGTGACTTTTGGGTTTATGACGAACACCTGCTGTCACGTGTAGGACGGATCCAGCTATCAGCTGAGTCCATCGTGAGGATTGCCCCGCCCTCTTCCTTTAGCCGGGAAGGGCAGGCAGTTTTTATCTTTCTTGCGGCCATGGCGAAAGAGATAGTATGGTGGACACGTTTGAAAGGGCTGAAGACGAGCACTTACTTCTTCGGTGATGCCCTCATTAACTTTTTTCAAATTTCTTTTGAAAAGGAAAATCAGGGTAGAGAGGGGAGTGCTCTCTTCCCAGCATTTTGTTGAAAGATGGGTGAGAGAAGCAAGTATGGCCCGAATGAATGGGCCTTCTCAGAGTATGTGTCTGTAAATTAAAGGTGGAAAACTGGGAGAGGGCACTTGCCCTGGTGGTCAGGGCCACTGTGGTCTTTTAATGGGCTTTCTCCACAAATGTCCCTCGGAAGTCTCCCCCCTATTGGGGAATTTTTCTTTGTTATTTTATTTCATCCTCTGTTTTTTTACACGCAGAAATGCCCATTTGTACCGTCCTGTATTATCCTGTACTGTCCTTAATGTCTACTTTATGTAAACCCTTGTGGTTAATAAAGAAAACATTATTATTATTATTATTATTATTATTATTATTATTATTATTATTATTATTATTATTGTTATTACTCTTTGAGTCTCAGTCATTGATGTTAGTTAACTGGAAAGTTTGTTGAAATGAATATCAAGCCACTACCAGCAGCCTCAGATATTCAGGACGTATCGGAGGGTTCTTGCTGTTCCCAGCAAGCATGCCTTTTGAAGCGTTCCAAAAAGCGTGAAGGGGCCAATTTTCTTTAACCATCCCTGGAAACTTTTTGAGATAGTCCCTAGTGCGCCTATGACAATCGGGATCACTTTCACTTCATGGCAGTTCCAAATCCTTTTTACATCCCACTTTAAGTCCTGGTATCGGTTAATTTTCTCCCTCTCCTCTTGCACTCTCGTGTCGAATGGGCAGGCCACGTCCACAATCAGGCACGATCTTTTTTCTTTGTTCACAACCACCAGGTCAGGTCTATTGTGTTCCAGTTTCTTGTCCGTCTGTATCCTAAAATCCCACAGCACCTTCACCTGATCGTTTTCTATCACCGACTCTGGCTTATGCTCATACCACTTCTCAGAATGTGGTAAATTGTTTACTTTGCATAGGTGCCAGTGGATCACCCTGCCCATCACATCATGTCTCCAGCCCTTATAGCGAGTCTGGGCTAGGTGTTTACACTCGGATACAATGTGAGCCACAGTCTCCTCTCTCTCTCCACAGATCCTGCACAGTGGGCTAGCCTCCTCCTTGTAAATATGGTGTTTCAACCACTTCGTTTTGAGGGCCTGCTCCTGCGCGGCCATTAACATTCCTTCTGTAGCCTTTTTAAGGTCTCCTCTTTTCAACCAGTTCCATGTCTGTGGATCTCTAAATTCAGTTTTCTCAAAGAAGGTACTATGCAGGGATTTTTCCTGAAGGCTGCTCTTTCTCCTTGATGTTATTTCCTCCTTGGACATCCCCTGGCCTATTGTCCCCTCCTTCAGTACAGTTCTGAGCATTGGCTCCTTACTATCAGTCACGTATTTGTGTAGGTTGTTTTTCTCCATCTGAACACAGTCCTCTATGCCAATAAGACCTCATCCACCTTCAGATCTCCTTAAGTAGAGTCTATCGACATCACTCCTCTTGTGGAACATGTTGTAGATAGTCAATAGCTTCCTAGTCTTCCTATCCATTTCTTTTTGTTCAGCAACATTCCATCTCAGAATTCCCGCACTGAACCTAATAATAGACACAGCTCGGGAATTTACTGCACTTATGGCATTCCTACTGTTCAGATGTGACTTTAATACGCTCCTTACTCTCCGAATGTATTCAGTTCTTATCAATTACTTCATTTTTTGTTCTTGATGTCATCAGCGTCCAGAACGCCCAAATACATGTATCTTTCTTCAGTGTCAATTTCCTTTATCATCTCACCTGTTGGCACCTGGATTCCGTTACTTCTGCTCAACTTACCCCTCTTCATTACAATGACTCCACACTTACTGATACCAAATTGCATACATATATCATTGCTGAAAATACGGACAGTGTCAACAAGCACATCCAACTCATTCTCACTCTTCCCGAAGAGCTTAAGATCTTCCAAGAAGAGGAGGTGATTGATGGTAAGCCCTCCCTTTCCCAACCTGTATCCTGCACTCACTTTTCGCAGTACACTGGTCAGGGGCATCAGGGCAAGGACAAACAACAGAGGGGACAGACTATCTCCCTGGAAGATACCTCTCTTGATCTTCACGCTTCCCAAGGATTCTCCAGTTGATGTTAACTCTGTTTCCCAGGGCGTCATACTTTTGCCAAACAACAGTCTGATGTTATCTGCCACCCTGAAATCTCCAGGCTTTTGGTGATCCAAGAATGAGGCACCATGTCAAATGCCTTTTTGTAGTCTATCCATCCCATGGCAAGACCAGTGTGTCTCCTCTTGCAATTCCTCATTACCATCTTATCAATAAGTAGCTGGTCCTTTGTACCACGTGACTTCTTTCGGCATCCTTTCTGTTCGTCCGTTAACAAGTTGTTTGTGTGGAGGTGATGGTAGATTTCCTCAGACATAATGCTTGTCAACAGTTTCCACATTACGGTCAGGCATGTGATAGGTCTATAGTTGGTAACATCATTACCCTTGATTCGGTCTTTCATTACCAGAACTGTGGTACCTTTTGTCAACCACTCTGGTACCTCACCTGACATCAAGCAGTCATTGAACATGGTTGTCAGTTTCGGGTGGAGGGGTGTTATATTTTTAATCCAATACCCCTGCACACCATCTGGGCCTGGTGATTTCCAGTTGGTTAGTTTTTTGGCCTTCCCCTTAAGAGTTTCAACTGTGATACTCAAATCAGTTTGTTGGTGTGCCTGTTCACTAATCTCCTTCTGTACTGTCTCAATCCACACTGCCTGGTCATTATGTTTAACATCCTGCTCCCATATTCCTCTCCAGAATATTTTAGTTTGTTCCGCCTCAGGGATCAAGTCGTTGCCTCTTTCTTTCCCTTCAAGCTGTCCAAACAGCATCTTCTGGTTGTTGTCGAACATGCGGTTCTGTCTATACTGACTGACTCTGTTCTCGTATCGCCTGATTTTTGCACTCTTTGCTACAATGCGTTGCTTCAGTTCCTCTATGATAATATTTAGCTTTTTCCTCCTAGTTTTGTACTTTATTTCCAGTCTATTTTTAGTGTCTATGTTTTTTAGTGTCCCATTCAGTAGGGACTCAAGCTTTCCAATGTCATTTCTCATTTCCCTGATTTGACCACTCAGTCGTTTCTTCCACCAAGGCTCTGCTCTTTCTTGTCTGTTGTTTCCTCTCGCTTTTATACCAAGTAGTTTCCTCACCGTATTTGCTGTTGCTTTGAGGATACTGTTGCACTGGTGAAGGCTTCTCGCCTCAAGGTATGGGATGACTTTGTTTACCTTAGCTGTTGTTTCTCTTAACTTTTTCCTGTCTACAAATCTTAGGTTCATAGGTCTCCTACTATCATTGTTCAATTCATCTACCACTAAGTTTAGGATATCAACCAAATCTTGTCCTAGCCCGTCAGCATTCATCTCCTCAGTGGCCGTATCTCTGTTCCAGGTATTGTTTATTTCAGCATTCAGATCATTGTCTGCTTCGGGTGGTTCCTCCGTTCTCTCGACCTCTTCACCTTCATTTCCCACTGGCTCGTTTGCCTGGCATACTCCACTCTCCATTTCCAAGCTAATCTCTCTGCTCAGTTCCTCCATTTCCAGTTCGCTTATCCACCCATTAGTTCTTATTACCCGAGCCTGCCCGGCCAATTTTTGTTCATCTAATTTAAATAGACCAATCTCGTTCCAGATGTTATGCATCTGTTTTCTATAGCCTTTCTCCTTGGGTTTACTCTTCAGGTAACATTGCATAACAGTTCTATTCAATTCTTTCGTCCAGTTGGTTCTTGTCCCTTTCCTTCTTCTTCTTCCTCCGACACCAGCAGTATTTGGTTGACAGCCAGGTCCCTGCTGCTGAGCCAGGGAGCACCTGTTGGGTGAGAGTCTGTCACATGACATTCTAGTCTCCATTTCACCGTTATTCGAACTGTTTAGGTTCGACATTTAGACACTCTTATCGAGGATTGGCGAATGTATGGTTACATAACCACCGGTGATTTCATCACCTCCGGTGGTTTCGTCACTCCACGTGATTTTTGTGTGGCATTATCACGCTGTAGACGAACATAAATAAACAAACAAACAAACAGGCAAAAAGAAACCAAAAAACTTGACCAGAGTTTTCATCATGGTAGTGGTGGTGGTGTTGGTGGTGAAATTATCTTTAGTTATTTAGTCATTTTGTCATTTTTCTCCTTTTCGGCTCTAACATTCCTGATCCAAAATTAAATATTAATCTTGTTTATTAATATTGTCTAGTGATACCGCCACCTTCCCCTTTCGTAAGTTAACAGAAGGTAATGGGGGGATAGCGGTGGTAGCAATGAAGGAGTGGTGGCGGCGGTGATGGGATAGTGGTAGTAATGATGGTTGGGTGGCGGCGGCGGTGACTGTAGTGGTGGCGTTGTCGTTACTGAGTTTTGTTGAATAGACTGTATTTTTGTTTGATCGGTGAATCTATGGGGTGAGTCGCGTATATGTGTTGACATATTTTTCTTAATATTGGAATTAAACATTTTGTTAAAACTTGAGACAATAATAATAGTAATTATAATTATTATGCTGAGATTGGTGGTGGTGGTGGTGAAATTGCCGTTATCTGGCTGTTGTATTTAGTGTACACAGAGGGGTGATGGGGTGATTGGGTTGGTGGTGTATCTAGTTTCTGGTGTTGGTGAAATTGCTGTTATTTGGCTGTTCTATATAGTGTAGACAGAGGGGTTTTCTTCCATTTATAACCATTTTCTTTTTTGAATATAAAATGTATAATACAAAATTGAATATTTGAGCGATATAACAATATATTATGGATCCGAATTTTTCTGAGACTTAAGCCGGATGCTTTATGTATCATTTGTACTAAGAATTGTTATTTCACAATTGATTTAATTATGTTAAAAATCAAAACATACGGGAGCGATTTCACGACCTTCTATCCACCATGTGCGTCTTATTCCCTATTATTAATGTCTACTTTATGTAAACCCTTGTGGTTAATAAAGAAAACATTATTATTATTATTATTATTATTATTATTATTATTGTTATTGTTATTCCTTGAATCTCAGTCATTGATGTTGGTTAACTGGAAAGTCCGTTGGATTGAATATCAAGCCACTACCTGCAGCCTCAGATATTCAGGACGTATCGGAGGGTTCTTGCTGTTCCAAGCAAGCATGCCTTTTGAAGCGTTCCAAAAAGCGTGAAGGGGCCGATTTTCTTTAACCATCCCTGGAAACCTTTGGAGATAGTCCCCAGTGCGCCTATGACAATCGGGATCACTTTGACTTCATGGCAGTTCCAAATCCTTTTCACCTCCCACTTTAGGTCCTGGTATCGGTTAATTTTCTCCCTCTCCTTCTCTTGCACTCTCGTGTCGAACGGGCAGGCCACATCCACAATCAGGCACGATCTTTTTTCTTTGTCCACAACCACCAGGTCAGGTCTATTGTGTTCCAGTTTTTTGTCCGTCTGTATCCTAAAATCCCACAGCACCTTCACCTGACTGTTCTCCATCACCGCCTCTGGCCTATGCTCATACCATTTCTCAGAATGTGGTAGATTGTTTACTTTGCACAGGTGCCAGTGGATCACCCTGCCCATCACATCGTGTCTCCAGCCCTTATAGTGGGTCTGGGCTAGGTGTTTACACTCGGACACAATGTGAGCCACAGTCTCCTCTCTCTCTCCACAGATCCTGCACAGTGGGCTAGCCTCCTCCTTGTAGATATGGTGCTTCAACCACTTCGTTTTGAGGGCCTGCTCCTGCGCAGCCATTAGCATTCCTTCTGTAGCCTTTTTGAGGTCTCCTCTTCTCAACCAGTTCCATGTCTGTGGATCTCTAAATTTAGTTTTCTCAAAGAAGGTACTATGAAGGGATTTTCCCTTAAGGCTGCTCTTCCTCCTTGATGTTATTTCCTCCTTGGACATCCCCTGGCCTACTGTCCCCTCCTTCAGTACAGTTCTGAGCATTGGCTCCTTACTATAGGTCACGTATTTGTATAGGTTGTTTTTCTCCATCTGAACACAGTCCTCTATGCTGATAAGACCTCTTCCACCCTCAGATCTCCTTAGGTAGAGTCTATCGACATCACTCCTCTTGTGGAACATGTTGTAGATAGTCAATAGCTTCCTAGTCTTCCTATCCATTTCTTTTTGTTCAGCAACATTCCATCTCAGAATTCCCGCACTGTACCTAATAATAGACACAGCTCGGGAATTTACTGCGCTTATGGCATTTCTGCTGTTCAGATGTGACTTCAATACGCTCCTTACTCTCCGAATGTATTCAGTTCTTAACAATTCCTTCATTTTTTTGTTCTTTATGCCATCAGCCTCCAGAACGCCCAAATACTTGTATCCTTCCTCAAAGTCAATTTCCTTTATCATCTCACCTGTTGGTATCTGGATCCCGTTACTTCTGCTCAACCTACCCCTCTTCATCACAATGACTCCACATTTACCAATACCAAACTGCATACATATATCACTGCTGAAAATACGGACAGTGTCAACAAGCACATCCAACTCCTTCTCACTTTTCCCGAAGAGCTTAAGATCGTCCATGAAGAGGAGGTGATTGATGGTAAGCTCTCCCCTTCCCAACTTGTATCCTGCTCTCACTTTTCGCAGCATAATGGTCAAGGGCATCAGGGCAAGGACAAACAACAGAGGGGACAGGCTATCTCCCTGGAAGATACCTCTCTTGATCTTCACGCTTCCCAAGGATACTCCAGTTGATGTCAACTCTGTCTCCCAGGACTCCATACTCCTGCCCAGCAACTGTCTGATGTTATCTGCCACCCTGAAGATCTCCAGGCTTTTGGTGAACCAGGAATGAGGCACCATGTCAAATGCCTTTCTGTAGTCTATCCATCCCATGGCAAGATCAGTGTGTCTCCTCCTGCAATTCCCCATTACCATCTTATCAATAAGCAACTGGTCCTTTGTACCACGTGACTTCTTTCGGCATTATTATTATTATTATTATTATTATTATTATTATTATTATTATTATTATTATTATTACTATTGGCGACCTACGTAGGAAATCCTATTATCGTGAGCTCCACAAAGGTTTGTTGTTTTCAGTTGTTTCAAATTGCTAGTTATGGAAATTTTTTATTGTTATGTGTTTATAAGTTCACATATATTGTTTTCTGAAAAGGACATTCAAAAATATAGGGGCCTTAAGCCCAACATTTAAACTTTTATTGATCAAACAAAATATTTCTTTGAAAAAAAACATGGATGACAAATCTCCTGTTTTTAACAGACCAACATCCTCCTCCCCCACCACCGCCATTGTAAGCCTTGCCACGGTTGCTAACACTGAAAATATAATTAATAGCAGTCTCAATTATTTAGATTTGCCGCATAAAGACATGGATTTCCCGCTATTACCAATACCTGCAGGTGTTAAAGCCGCCACCCCCACCACCACAATGTCAAAAAGAACAACGAACACCACTGATACCACCACCACCACCACAGCGACAACAGAAACCAAAAATAATAAATTATTATCTCGTGGCATCGAAATAGATTCTCCCAGAATCGACTCTTCCATGCCGAACACCACTGACACCACCACCACATCCACAACAACTGAAACTAAAAATAACAATAACAAAAATAACAATAACAACAACAACAGCAACAACAACAACAATGAGAATAACAACAACATCAACACCAACACACAACAAAATGTGTCGTTTGCCAAAGCAGCCAAGAAAAGCGAAACAATCGAGGTAAGCAAGGCTGAATTAAATGAAGCCAAGAGAATAATAAAAAAAGATAGGTACATGGTCAGTCTCACCCCCCCCCCTCCCCTAATAAAATGGAGCATCGGCGCCTATGCACCGTGTCATATCGGACGATAAACACAAAATCACGCCGAGTGGAACGGGCATCCGTGTCCCAGATACAAAAAGCTTTGGGACATGTGTGGGCGAAAAAAACTCACATCAGACGTTGGCAGAAATATAGAACCGTGGACGTGTTCTTTGGAACCCCACAGGAAGCCAGAGAGTACTCCGTGTCCCCATTAAGAAGTGACGAGTTCAGACTCGTCCCAAGCTATTGTGGTCAGAGACTCGGGAAGGAAAGGGTGCCCCACGTTCCGCCGGCCATCGAAATTTCCTGGCTAATGGCTGCCGTCCTCGCCAGCATTGAGGCTAACACGAAAATAATTGACGTAACAAAAGAAAAGCACCAGAATTGGTCCGGATCTGGGATGGAGCTCCTGATCCAAGCGGACCAAAAAACATTGAGGAGGTTCCAGAGGTGATGGACCTCAATGACGGCAGCCACCTCACCGTAATTGTTGAGGGTAGAAGGGCTAGGTGTGTCGTTTGTGGCGAAGGAACCCACCTAAAACGGGTGCGTGTTGCTTGAACCCGAGCAGATGTGTGAAGCCTTTCAGCAGCACTTTGCTGAACTGTTCGGGAGCAGCGGCGGGCTGGATCGGGTATGGACTTCAGTGCATACCTCGATGGACTGCCTCAGCTCTCAAATACCGCAGCACAGTGTTGCGAAAAGCCAATAACAACCGGTGAAATACGGGGAACGATGGCTAACTGTAGGAGGAGTAAATCGCCAGGTTTGGATGGTCTCTCCTACGAGCTTTATGCATTTATGCAAGACTTGTTCGGTGACCTCTTGGCAGACGTCTACTGCAACTGGCAGCAGAACGGGAGCATTCCTAGTTTTGTGAGACTGGGAGCGGTGGCGCTGCTGATAAACGCAGAGTTCAAGATTTTGGCCAAGGTGTTAGCGACGAGGTTGGCGCTTGTCGTCTAGGGTCTGATGGGAGAGGCGCAGACATGCGCCATTCCGGACAGATCCATACATGACAACCTCCACCTCATGCGATACATCATAGAGAGGGTGGTTAAGGAACCTGGCACGGGGGGCCTGGATCAATCCAAAGCATTCGATAGGGTCGACCATTGGTACCTGGCGGCGGTCCTCGAGGCAGCCGGTTCGGGCCCGTTTTCAGAGGTTGGATCGCTGCGATTTACAGCGACATCTGCTCAGTTGTGAGGGTGAACGGTCACCTGTCGCAGACGTTTAGCATCATGCGCTCGGTCCGGCAGGTTTGTCCCCTCTCGTCTCTCTTGTACGTATTGGCTCTCGAGCCGTTACTGCACAAACTGGGGGCGATGAGGGGCGTCCCACGCGAATTAGGATGCGGGAAATCCGAGTCGGCTTAGGCCGACGACATTACCATCGTGGTGTCGAGCACCAGACACGTCCAGATGCTCGGCACCGCTCTCAAGGAATATGAAGCGGTGACAGGAGTAAGGATAAACCAGGAAAAGTCGGTGGGCTTGCAGCTCGGTACCTGGAGAGGCAAGTCCATGCCGTACGACGGCGTCGTGGGGGCGTTTGACGGACGAACAGGTTAAATTGCTCGGGGTCTGGTTCGGACCGGACTTCCAGGTGGAGAAAAACTGGAACGAGGTGATGAGCAAGGTGGCCTCTCTCACCCAGAAATGGGCCGAGAGGAAGCTGTCCCTGAAAGGCCAGGCGGAGGTGGAAAATGCGTACATCGCATCCGTCATCTGCTACCGCCTCACCGTCGTCCCTTGTCCCGGCCCAACTCTCACCAAAATGGAGCACCACCTCTTCCGCTTTTTGTGGGAGGGACGCGCTCCCATGGTCAGACGATCCATCTGCTGTCAACACCCGTTGCGTGGAAGACTGGCCATGCCATGTTTGATGATGCGCAAACATGCGCTGAGGCTGCGACATCTCTGGTGCTTCCTTGGCGGTGAACAGGTGTGGTCGCCGTTCGCCAGGAACGTTTTCCCACAGCTCGTCTCCTTGACGGAGCTGCAATCCTGGGTCAGGAAAAGACCGAGGGATAGCGCTTGGAAACTGGAATGTCTCCAGGCGCTCACTGCCCTCTGCCAGCTAGGCACAAGTATCGGTGGAACATCCACCTCGGCGTTCTATAGAGGACTAGTGGAGAGGAAGTGCGACGACGTTCTCGGAGAGATCATGGGCGTCGAAGAAGATCAGCTGTTTGTTCTCTTCCAGAGAACTTTCAGCCCAGGGCCTATGGATAACTTCCAAAAATCCCTGGCCTGGCAGTGCTACCGGGGAGCGTTGCCGGTTCGAGATAAGCTCTACTCTACAGGCACGGAAGTGCCGTCAGCCGAGCCTGTCCAAGATGCGCGCAGAGCGACGAAACCGTCGTGCACGCACTCGTTCAGTGCCCGAGCATTGCTGACTTGTGGAGCTATGTTGAACAGTTGCTGTCGCGTGTAGGACTAATCCGGTTATCGACTGAGTCCATTGTGTAGATGGTCTCGCCGTCTTCCTTCGAGGAGGAAGGGCAGCGGTTTTCATCTGCCTGGTGGCCATGGCAAAAGAGATTGTGTGGTGGACAAGGTTGAAAGGGTTAAAGACAGATACTTTCCTCTTCGGCGAATCCGAAATTCACTTGAAGAGGAAAATCAGGGTGGAGGGGCAAGTGCTGCCTTCTAGCATGTTTGTTGAAAGGTGGGTGAATGTAGCGAGAATGGTCCGAGTGAACCACTCTGAATATACGCCTGTAGTTTGAGAAATAGAAAAATTGAGAGAGGGCACTTGCCCTGGTGGTCAGGGTGGCCATGGTCTTTTGTGCGGTTTTCGCCACGAGTAACCCTCAGAGGTTTGCCCCCTATTGGGGAATTTTTTCATTGTTTCAATTTTCATTTTTATTGTTTATATATATATATGTTTCTGTCTTTTTTTCTTTTTTTATATAAATAATAAAAATCTTTACACGCACAAAACCCACATCGTACCGTCCTGTGCCGTCTGTAATGTTTTTCTTGATGTCAGCCCTTGTGGCCAATAAAGAAATCATTATTATTATTATTATTATTATTGCCGAGGTTAACTTTGCCTTTCATCCTTTCGGGGTCGATAAAATAAAGTACCAGTAATACACTGGGTTAATTGCTGGCCTTGTGCCAAAAAGTAGAAACAATTATTATTATTATTATTATTATTATTATTATTATTATAATTAGTTGAAACTTCCTTAGTGTTGTACTTCTTTTCCAAATCATGACGAGTGTCAACCTGGCACCTGAGGCAAAAATTTGATAATACACACATTTTACAATCAATTGTCACACAAATGCTGCCACAACGGCATAAACAACAGTAAATGTCCTTGCAAAATGTTAAAACTGATAATGCCCTTCTCGGGACACGGGCAGTTCCAGTCAGCACTATTTTCTGTATCTCTTACAGAGATGGCTTTCCAAGCATTTTTCATACCTTTTTTTATCATTCCAGGTGCGTGAACTATCACTGGTATTGTACAGGCTTTAAAATGCTACATTTTCTCAATTTCAATTGATAGATCTTTATTCTTACTGAGCTTTCCGAACTCTATCGAGATGTTACGATCTGGTGGAACGCTCATACTTATTTATTATCATTATTGGCAGTAAAGTTACGGTCTTTTACGTTCTGAGTTCAAATCGCGCTGAGGTTAGCTTTGCCTTTCATCCTTACGGGGTTGAGGAAATTAAGCACCAGTAATGTACTGGTGTCGATTTAATCGACTTTCCCCTCGCCTTCAAATTGCTGGTCTTGTGCCTAAAGTAGAAACAATTATTTTCAAATTTAAGTTGGACGTTCAATGCGTGCGGGTGCTCCGATGGGCCTTTGACCAGGTTTTACCTTGATGGAAAATATTTCATTTTGGATTAATTTTCAAACTATAACAGTAATTGGGATAAACATAAAGTCTTTTGGGGGTGTGAAAGGGACGTTTCTTATTAATATTTAAGTAAAAGCTGAAATATTAACAGAAGGTCCAGCGAGAGGTTTGAACAAAAGAGGAAGTAGCTCAATCAAAATAAACCTAAAAATATCGAAATGATTTTAGAAAAAGACAAACACAAAAAAAACATCAAAACAAAAGAGTTGAGAACATAGATTATAATAACCACAATCTTCATGTCCGAAAATGATAATTTTTACAACATAATAGCAGTAATAGCTACTACAATGCACACACGCACACTTACAAACACAAACATCGTTCGCCAAGGTAGTATTTAATATTGAATGTTTAAATATTCCCCCCAAAAATGTATCCAGAATGAAGCACAGTGAAAACTGATTTACCTTTGACAAAAGAAAGGGATGCATTCAAAATATGAATTTAAAGAAAGGTTATCTGATGACTTGACTGAAATTTTAACTATAAAGAAAAGCATATTGGTCCGTCTGCTCGACTTTTGGAAACAAAGAGCCATACCGAATTTGTACATGTTTAACAAATAAATGTCTCTTATATAACGTCCTTGCCCCTACCTTCACTTTTATATGACTTTGTCTAGCCCCACATATATTGTAACCCTATGTTTATAAACTCTAATGTAATTCTATGTTGCAAAAACTAATGAGAATTGAAGATTGGTAGAATGGTAAAGCGCGCCAGACAAAATACTTTGCGGCATTTAGTAACGTTCCTTTACGTTCTGAGTTCAAATCCAGAAGTAGTCAACTTTGTGTTTCAGCCTTTTGGGGCGATGAAATAAAATACCAGTCATGTCTGGTCTGATCTCTTCCCATCCTGAGGTTTAGGGATCAGGGACAATAACATTAATGCTGTACATGATGTTGTATGTCCATAATTCTCATCGGAAAAAAGTGAGGTCGGTCGGTCCCGAATCCTCATCCGACCATTAGTCAGAAACTGGCTACCAAGCTGCAGCTCATCTGCCTTCAACACATGGATGAAGCCGTTGGCCATCTGAGAAGTTGTCGCCAAGATAACTAAGGAGTCCCATCAGTCCCATCAAGCCCATTTTTGAAATCAGAATGATCCTTCTCCTGGACAGACTACCAACCAAGGCGAACTAACGGACACACTAATTACCAGTCAAGTACTGAGGTCGAATTAATCGTCTTTCTGACACCTCCACCACACCTCCACCACACCCCCACAACACCTCCACCACAGGCGAACAAACGGACACACTAAATACCAATCAAGTACTGAGGTCGAATTAATCGTCTTTCTACAACCCCCCCGAAAAATGTTGGTCTCGTGTCTAAACTCGGAACCAGTATTATTGTTACTGGGGCAGTTGATCAGCAGAGTGGTTAGAACGTCGGATAGAAGGGTTTGTGGTTTTCGTTTCGGTTCTGCTCTCTAAGTTTAAATCCCGCCGAGGTCAACTTTGACTTTAATCCATTCAAGGTCGATAAAAAGTATTGGGGGGGGGGTCAATGTTTCACTTCTCTCTTTCCCTCTCTCTCACTCTCTCTCTCTCGCTTTCTTTCTCTTTCTCTCTTTCACTCTCTCTCTCTTTCTTCCTCTTTCTCTCTTTCACTCTCTCTCTTTCTTCCTCTTTCTCTCTTTCACTATCTCTCTCTCTTTCTTTCTCTTTCTCTCTCTCACTCTCTCTCTCTCGCACACACACACGCACACACACATACACACACACACATATACACACACACACACACACACACACACACACATACGCACACAAATACGCATACACATACACACACAAATACACACACACATACGCACACAAATACACATACCACACCCATGCACACCCACGCACAAATACACACACACACACAAATACACACACACACACACACATACGCACACAAATACACATACATATACACACCCACACATACACCCACACACACCCACACACAAGTACACACACACACATACGCACACAAATACACATACACATACACACCCACACACACACACACGCACAAATACACACATACACACCCACACAGACATACACACACACATACACAAGGCTCCATACTCAAATCTCTCTCCCTCTCTCTCTCTCTCTCTCTCTCTCGCTCTCTCTCCCTCGCTCTTGCTCTATCTGGAAGAAAACTGGTGTATTCAGTCCCGAAGAGGAGATGGTCTCCACTAAGTTCTAGAAAATGGCCTAGAAACGCCGTTTATCAGGACGGTGCTCCTACGACTTCCTCAAGAGTTACACATTATTGCGACTACCATGGTAGATGAGAATCTGTACAATTGGGAACAACGGGGAAAATGTCTTCAAGTACAGAGTTCAAATCTCGAATTTCGCTCTCCTATAATTACTGCCTCTATATAGATTTACTCCACTGTTTCCTCCACTACGATTTCTCCAATATGTGGCTACGCTGGAAAGGATTACTATTTTTGATATTGCTGTAAAACATCGTTGAAACGTTTTCTTTAATTTTAGGATTGCCGCCGATAAATTATATGTCTGCAAGTCTGCAACATTATCTTATAATCTCTTTTACAAACACACCTAAATCTGTATGTGCGTGCGTGTATGTGTGTGTATGTATGTGCGCATGCATCTATGTATATGTATATATATATATATATATATATATACATATACATAGATGCATGTATATATATATATATATACATACACATATACATAGATGCATGTGCACATACACACACACACACACATACATATATATACGCACATATATATACACACATATATATATACATATATATATATGTATATATATATATATATATATATATACACACACACACATATATATATACCAAATATCGATATAAATATACGTATAATGAATATCTGCTCCGATATACATTATTACAAACATACATACATATATACATACACACAGACACACACACATATATATAGAGAGAGAAAGGGTGGGGGATAGATAGGTAGATAGATAGATAGATAGATAGATAGATAGATAGATAGATAGATAGATAGATAGATAGATATATTTCTTTTATTTGCCACTAGGGCATCAAAAGTGGGACAAGTACAAAGGGGGGAGTTTACACAAAAAGGCGTCCTCAATAAGGAGAAGGCAATAACAAAATATAAAAATAAAATAAGATATAACAAAAAATAAAATTTTTAACAAAATCCTCAATAGAGAGGAGGCGCCTTGGGGGGTCGCACACACCCCCGAAAAAAGTGTGCAACCCTTCTCCTCAGGAGCACAGAGAAGGGGTGCTCCCTTGGTCTTTCATCTTCCTCACCTATAGTCTGATGTAGAGTGAAGGCCCATTCACACGGGCCATTCTCGCCACTTTCACCCATCTTTCATAGAAACGGCTGGGGTGCAGCACCTCTCTCCCCATCCTGATCCTTCTTCCGAAATGATATCGGAAGAAACGGACCAGTTGTTGGCCAGAGAGAAAGGTGCCCGACCTCAGTCCTTTCAGACGCGTCCACCATACAACCTCTTTCGCCATGGCTATTACGCACAGAAACACCGCCTCTGCTTCATCTTTGAAGGGGGGAGGCGGCTTGATCATTACAATAGACTCGGTGGTCAACCGGATCGGTCCCACCCTTGACAGCAGTTGTTCGACATAGCCCCACAGATCGGCTACGCCCGAGCAGTGTACTAATGCGTGTGCAACGGTTTCCTCGTCGCACACGCATCTGGGACAGATCTTTTTGGCGGGGTCCCTACCCGGGCGCCCGTGTCTGTAGAGCCTTTCTCGAACGAGTAAAGCCCCTCGGTAGCACTGCCAGGCCAGGGACTTCTGGAAGTTGTCCATAGGTCCCGGGCTGAATGTCCTACCGAACAGGCTGGCCAGTTCGTCCTCCTCCATGTCTAGGGCTTCTCCGAGGGCGTCGTCGCACCTGCTGCGTACCAGCCCTCTATAGAATGTTGCGGTGGAGTCTCCACTGATAACCGGATCCGCCTGCCAGAGGGCGGTGAGCGCATGGGCACACTCAGTGTGCCAGGCGCCCAGTTTTCTCGGTCTTTGCTTGACCCAGGATTGCAGCTCGGTGAGTGAGACGAGTCTGGGAAAGGTTCGTCTCACAAACGAGGCCCACACCGGTTGTCCGGTGAGGAATACGTAGAGGTGCCGTAGCCTTAATGCGTGTTTACGCATCATTAGCCACGGCATCCCCAGCCCTCCTTTCGAAGGGTGTTGACAGCAGATGGATCTCCTCACCATAGGAGCCCGCCTCTTCCAAAGGAATTGGAAGAGCGCGCGCTCCATCTTGGTGAGGGTTTCCCTTGGGCAGGGCACTACGGTCAGGCGGTAGTAGATGACGGACGCTATGTAGGTGTTCGCCACCTCCGCCCGACCTTTCAGGGATAGTTTGCAACTGGCCCACTTCTGGGTCAGTGCAAACACCCTGTTCGTAACCTCCGCCCAGTTTTTCTCCACCTGGAGGTCCGGTCCGAACCAGACCCCGAGCAACTTCACCGGGCCCTCCGTCCAACGTCCGACGACGCTATCGGAGGGCATCGGTCTGCCCCTCCACGTGCCGAGTTGCAAACCGATCGACTTGTCCCGGTTCAGCTTAGCCCCTGTGAACTTTTCGTACTCCTCCAGTAAGGTGCCGACCGCCTCGATTTCGGAGGCCGTCGACACCATTACTGTCACGTCATCGGCGTAGGCCGACACCGCTTTCCGCAATCCCGGTTCCAAAGGGATGCCCTGCAACAACTCCAACTTCCGCAGTAGTGGCTCGAGAGTCAACACATACAGAAGGGAGGAGAGAGGGCACCCTTGTCGGATGGACCGCGCGATTTTGAACGGCTCCGAGAGGTAGCCGTTCACCTTGACCCTAGAGCAGATGCGGCTGCTGTGCATAGCAGTGATCCAGCCCCTGAAAACGGGTCCGAAGCCTGCCGCCGCTAGCACCGCATCCAGGTAACCATGATCGACCCTATCGAACGCCTTAGATTGATCCAAGTTGATCAGAGCCCCACCAAAGCCGGGTTCGTTCCCAACCCTCTTTATGATGTATCGCATGAGGTGGAGGTTGTCATGGATGGACCTGGACGGGATAGCGCATGTCTGCGCATCTCCCACCAGGTTGCCCACGACAAGCGCCAACCTCTTTGCTAGCACCTTGGCCAAAATCTGTAACTCTGTATTTAGCAGTGTTATGGGCCTGAAGTTACTTATTTCGTCCCCCTTGTTCTCGTCCTTCCTCACTAGCGTGACTACGCCCTTGGTCACAGTACAGGGAATTCTCCCGTTCTGTTGCCAGTTGCAGTAGACCGCCTCGAGGAGATCGGGGAACAAGTCCGGCATAGCTAGATATAATTCGTAAGGAAGACCATCGAGACCCGGGGATTTGCGTTTGCCGCATTGGCTCAGCACGTCCTCTATCTCAGCGGCCGAAATCGGCTCCTCGCAGGACTTCGCCTCCCTGTCCGAGAGGCGCGGCAGGCCGTCGAGGTATGGACCGAAGTCCACGTTCCCAACCGGCTCCCCGCCCCTCCCGAACAGTCGGGCAAAGTGCCTTTGAAAGGCCTCACACATCTGCTTAGGCTCAAGAATCGCCCGTCCATCCAGGTCTCGCAAAGACCGGATGGTGGATTTAGTTCCACTGTTGGCCTCTGTCACGCGGGCCCAGCTAACAGCTTTGGTCCCCTCGTTCCCTAGAGCACGTAATTTACTTCGGACAACGCAGCCTTCGTGCTTCGCGTCGAAAAACTGGCTCAAAGCCGTTCTCGACGCTAGCACTCTGGCCACGTCGCCGCTTCTAATTGCCTCTTCTACTCTATCTATTAGCTCCCTTTCCTTCCTATTCCTATCCGCAGCTAGAACCTTACTAAATTCTATCGAGACTACTCTAATCTCTCTCTTTAGAGATACCCACCACCTGCTGTTGACGATCGCTCCAGTCAACCGTTCCTTAACTAACGTACTAATCCGATTCCTGTAGGCTCTACTTGCCGGCAAGGACAAGTTGAGCTTCCAGTAACCGGGGCCCTGTCTATGAGTTCTGTCAAGGTTGACCATGCAGGTCACTAATTTGTGGTCTGAATAGCCAACAATGCGCATTTTTGGACAACTTAAAAAGTCCTTATCCTTAATTCTAACTAAGAACCTATCTAGGTACGACCTAGATGATCCGCTACGATTTGCCCAAGTCCAGGTTGGCGCAGTCGGAAAATCTAGTCGATATCTATCGGCCAGGTCAAATCGACCGATTAACCCTTTGAGGCTATTACACCCCTCTCTATCGGGGCAGGCCCCTACGTAGTCCCAGCGTGCATCTAGGATACCATTCCAGTCCCCCACTAATAGCAAGGAGCGGGACGTCCCTAGAGAAGTCTCCAGACGATGGAAGAAGTCCGGCCGCATTGACCCGAAAGGGCCGTAGGCGGCTACCAACCTAAACGCTCCGCCTTTACCACTGCCAAGGTCCAGAACCACTAGTCGACCCTCCGGGTCCAAATGTACCATCTGTGTTGCGAGACCCAGGTGTTTTTGCAGCAGAACGACAACTCCACCCCCACCTCCGGGCTGACAGAGAGATGCGTGCATCTCAAAGTCATCAAAGGTGGGGGCCAGCTGTCGCACGTTGCTGATCCGGGCCTCGCAAATAACCATCACATCTATACGTTGTGACCTGAGGTCATTTAGAAGCATTGCTTGCTTCCAAGTTGAGCCCAGGCCACGCGCATTTAAACAGCCTACTCTTAGCATAGCCATGTTGGTGGTGAAGAGAAAAGGCACTTACCTCTCTGCGTCCCGGGTATCGGGCTGCACAATTTCCATTAGGGTGGGGGATGGGTTGTTGGGTGGGGTGGTGGTTTGTGGAAGTGTGGGGGCATCAGTGTGTTGTGTGGTTGGGGAGCTTGGAGTTGTGAGGGTGTTTGGGGAGGGGGTGGGATAGTTTTTTAGGAGGACGCGGTTAATGGGCCCGACGCAGGGGGGACCCACGTCCTCTTTAAAATTGTTTTTTAAAGTTTTATAGGTGTCCTGTGGGGCCTTAATCATTTTGAGGTGGGGGAAATCCCCTGCCTGGGTGAAGTTAGGCCCTTGTGTTTTTATTAGATTGTTGTTGTACACAATGTTTAACAGTTTTTTGTTTCTTGTATTTATGTATGTGTATGCATGTTTTTGTTTTTGTGTGGTGTTTTTTGTTTGCTGTTGTGAGCTCTTTTGTGTTGGTGTCAGTGTTATGTTTTGGGGAGGGGTTTTTTTCATTTGTGTGTCTGAGGTGTGTTTTCTTTTTTTTCTTTTGATTGTGTGGAAGTGCTCCTCCTCGTCTGACGACGAACTAGGGTCATCTTCCGCGTTGGAGGGGAGGGGTATATTTTCGGGTTGTGTTTGCGGTACGGGTGTTTTGGAAATTGTTTTTGTTTTTTTTTGAGTGGAGGGGATGGGTTGGACATTGTTTTGTTTTGGTTTGAGCTGTGGTGGTTGTTTTTGTAGTGGTAGTTGTGGTGATTGTGTTGGTTGTGCAGTTGTTGGTGGTGTAGGCAGGATTGGGGTTTTCTTATTAAGTTGGGGACAGACAGCCCTCAGGTGACCTCTGGTTCCGCAGAGGTAACACGAGGGCCGTCTACCCTCAACGGTAATGTTGATGAAGGTTAGATCATCCAGTATGACGCGTTCAGGGATCTGGGCGATCCTTTCGGGCCTCATTTGAACTACAAGTTCGAGGCTCGTTCCACTGAACGCGTCACCCGATGCCTTTCCCATGGACACCAGCATGTCATCCTCCAGGTCCAGAAAACCTGTCAAAACCCACCATATGTCCATAATCGGCAGGATGGTGTGGATTTTTATTTTTTGTGTTCTTCTACCCATGTACGTAGGATAGATAGATAGATAGATAGATAGATAGATAGATAGATAGATAGATAGATAGATAGATATATAGATATATTTCTTTATAGATATATAGATAGATAGATAGATAGATAGATAGATAGATATGCATTCATGAGTTGTACATCGAATAATAATAATAATATGATAATATTATTATTCGATTTGTTTTGAAGCAACCAGCCTCATAACGCCATGCGTTTTAGACGACTATCGTAATCGTTTTTTTCTCGCTGTAGCATAGAGAAACAATCGACAATTGTTTCGTGGTCATTACCCTTTGTCAAGATTGAGTATCTCCTAATCTGCTACATGCTAGAACCTTTGACAATATATAGTATTCTCTAAAGTATACATCAGCTGATTAGCCTAATATGCATATCGAGCAACTTTACGGCTGGGTTTGCCGAAAATTAAAAACAAACATTTGTTTTCGCTCTAACATGGAGGACACGCAAATGTATTCGTGAGTTTTATATCTAATAATAATAATATTATAATAATATTATTAATGTGTGATTCGTTTACAAGCAAACAGCCTAATAACGCCATGTATTTTAGACGACTATCGATGTATACAATCTTGACATAATAACCCCGAAACAATTGTTTTCCTGTGCTACCACTAGAACAAAAGGATGCTGATAATCGTCTAAAACAAAGGTTCTCAACCCATTTCCCCTCGAAATCACGAAACGCCCCCTACCCTATTTTTCCATTTTTCAATATACTACTGATTTTGATATCAGTAGATTACTGGGCCAAATCAAGTTATCATAGAATCTTTAAAAAATACTCGTATGAATTAAATACAAAAAAGTTTCAGTCCAAAACAAAAGCAAGCTATTTCAAATTATATATTTTTGAAATAAAAAAAAAAAGATTTGATCTCAGTGGAAAAAGCTATTTTATTTAAAAATTCTATATTTCACTGTTAGCTGTTGTAATATTTTGAGTGGATAGACAATTGAAACTGTAAAGTCAAAATACAAAAGATGCAAAATATGAAGAATTTCTTACCTTTCTCTGAAATCACAAACTCAGGGGAAAAATAGTACCTTGAAAAATAATATACCTCGTAGCAAAATAAAATACTTAGTAGCAAGGAATGAATTGAGAAGCTTGGTGACTGAGAAAGCAATATCTGTATCCCTTATATATATACATAGACAGATACACACACACACACACACACACACACACACACACACAAACTTGTGTGTGTGTGCCTTGGTTTGGGTACAGAAAGAATTTTGACTCCAGTTTTTATTGCCAGGTCAAAGGCCACTGTTCTTTTCAACAACACCAAAATTTACCTAGTTTTCCTTCTTAGTCCGTAGAAATTAACTAGATAAATAATCCTTTAAACGGGGTTAAGTTTAAAATCTAAGTTTGAAGAAAAAATAGATAAATGTTACCAAAAATACCTCTAGTCCCGACTGTTTCCCTCGTACTTTGTGGAAATGTCTAATTGTTGCATTATACATGAGGTTTCGAGCTTATCAAGAGACTCTCTCAGTTAGGACCGAAATTTCCAAAGTGATCGCCGTTAGTAACGAATTCAGAAGGGGTGAAAATCATTATATATATACATATATATGTATATAAATGCTGACACACGAATTTATAAATATAAGTATGCATACATACATTCAATCATACATGCATAAATATATATATGTGTGTGTGTGTATTTAAACTTATTCAGATTTACTTCTACAATCATTTAAATCAAATAAATATATACGTGCCAGTATCTGCGTATACAGTTGGGTGCGGGTGTGGATATGG
Organism: Eledone cirrhosa; assembly: GCA_964016885.1. Lineage (NCBI taxonomy): Eukaryota > Metazoa > Mollusca > Cephalopoda > Octopoda > Eledonidae > Eledone > Eledone cirrhosa. Next base: position 263,936,638 of record OZ024742.1, on the reverse strand, counting down.
ACGTTTATCCTGAAAGACAAAATGGCGCATAGAAGTGAACGAGATTTGCAGACGTTTGCAGTTATCAAAAATGATGTTTTTATACTCTGTAGTTTTGGATGAGAGTTTTTGACTAGACTAATTCTATTTATTAATTACAATGCTGCCATTAATAACAAGAACGCCAATAAACACATTTTTAAAAAAATTACAACTATATCAACGTAGACAACGATCTTACTGATGCCGGTACCGTCATCAAATCTCCACCTCCGTTATTATCACAACTAAAATGATCACCAACAACAACACTAACACCAATACTACTACCACTATTATCATCATCATCATCATCCTCAGTTACTGCCGAAAATATCACCACCGCACTTACCTCATCAACATTATCACCATCTCTCTCATCACCGTTACCACCAACATCCACATCGCCTTCACCAACACTAAAACCATCATCACTATCATCGACACCATTACAACAATCAACACTACCGCTATCATTTCCACCAGTTCTATCTCAGGGCACTTTTATAGTAAATAATGTCTTTAGTGTCTACAAATGTTATCGAGATCTCAAACATAAAAGTAAATACTTTTACACTTCTATTGATTTCGGTCAGTGAGCTGAGATCATACTGGCCTACTTCATTAAATGTTATTTTTTTCAATTGAGTTAAGTTGATCGGCTCTCCACCATATCCAGTTGTTCAACCTACTCACTCTGTAATTATATTGCCGATTTTCCCTTGTACAGATAGCTGCTGTTCATTACTGTCAGTTATTTAGATGTTGTTATTTGCCTTTAACACCACATTACATTTCTTGTTGATAGTGGAGCTAGGTTATAAATCCGCCGTCTTCAGTTCACCTCGCACAAACTACCGCTAAAAAAGACCCGTATCTGGAATTCGTATCGAAAAACCACAGGCCCATTTCGGTATATTAAAACTTGTGTAATGATTTGTTATCCCCTTGCTATATATATATATATATATATATATATATATATATATATATATATATATATATATATATATATATATATATATATATGTAGGAGGTGAGTTTTATTGTAGTACAATAAAGCAATGCAGATATCGGATAAGAAGCACTGTACAGTTTGTAGGACTGGAGTATACATAATATATAAGATCAAAAGATGGTTAAAGGAGTTCCATGTATTTTATTATGCGCATTTCAAAAACAAACATCATCATGCAATAATATTTGTGTTTTCATCAGATAAAACAGGAGGACATGATATGAAGGCTAAAAAACACTTGTGGATAGTGCAGTTTTAAATCAACATATGATATGTTGATTTAAAACTGCACTATCCACAAGTGTTTTTTAGCCTTCATATCATGTCCTCCTGTTTTATCTGATGAAAACACAAATATTATTGCATGATGATGTTTGTTTTTGAAATGCGCATAATAAAATACATGGAACTCCTTTAACCATCTTTTGATCTTATATATATATATATATATGTGTGTGTGTGTGTGTGTGTAGGAGGTGAGTTTTATTGTAGCACAATAAAGCAATGCAAATATCGGATAAGAAGCACTCTACAGTTTGTAGGACTGGAGTATAAATAATATAAGATCAAAAGATGGTTAAAAGAGTCCCAAGTATTTTATTATGCGCATTTCAAAAACAAATATCATGGGATGACATCTGCGTTCTCATCAGATAAAATAAGGAGACATGATATGAAGCTTAAAAAACACTTGTGAATAGTGAAGTTTTAAATCAACATATCAGTGTTTTTAAGCTTCATATGTCTCCCTATTTTATCTGATGAGAACGCAGATATCATCCCATGATGATATTTGTTTATGAAATGCGCATAATAAAATACTTGGAACTCTTTTAACCATCTTTTGAACTTATATATATATATATATATATATATATATATATATATATATATATATATATATATATATATATATATATATATAAAAGAGAAAGCTAATAGCGATACTCCGGCCAAATTCCAACTCACTCAACAAACATTAGGAAATACCTGAGTATATTCCTAACTAAACGTTGTATTGTGTGGAAAATTGGGTGTATCATTTCATATGAGATATATCAAATATATATATGAATGAAAATAGACCGAGAAACAGGAATGTCCATCATCAGTAGTCTGCTGATTATCATTGGTATTTCTTCGCATTAAAAACTAGATACCTAAAATCAGTGCGAGCGATAACTAAATTAAGTTATCGGGACAGAGGAAAGTAACAAACAACATGGTAGTAATGCTAAGGAAAGAGAGGAAAAGAGAGACAAGTCAATGAATCTTGTGGGCTTAAGTCCGACAAATCAATATATATATGTGTGTGTATGTGTGTGTGTGTGTGTGTGTGTGTGTGTGTGTGTGTGTGTGTGTGTGTGTGTGTGTGTGTGTGTGTGTGTGTGTGTGTGTGTGCGTGCGTGTGTGTGTGTGTGTGTGTAAATGTGTGTAAAAGGCAAACAAAATAACAAAGAAACGGTGCAGTATATGGGGGGATGAGATAGAGAGGGAGAGAGAGAGGGTAACTGTGCTTAATATATGATGGTCGCAGTTAGGTTGTCTTTGATTATAGGTCACTTCGCTTAGGACAACATGACAATAACTACTACTACTACTACTACTGCTGCTGATGATGATGATACAATTATTACTACTACAACTACTACTACTACTACTATACTACTACTACTACTACTACTACTACTACGACTACTACTACTACTACTGCTACTGCTGCTGCTGCTGCTGCTGCTGCTGCTACTGATACAATTATTACTACTACTACTATTACTACTACTACTACTACTACAACTACTATACTACTACTACTACTACTACTACTACTACTACTGCTACTACTGCTACTACTGCTGCTGCTGCTGATGATACGATTATTATTATTACTACTACTACTACTACTACTACTACTACTACTACTACTATACTACTACTACTACTACTACTACTACTACTACTATACTACTACTACTACTACTACTACTACTACTACTAGTACTGCTACTACTGCTGCTGCTGATGATGATACGATTATTATTACTACTACTACTACTACTACTACTACTACTACTATACTACTACTACTACTACTACTGCTGCTGCTGCTGCTGCTGCTGATACAATTATTACTGCTACTACTACTACTACTACTACTACTACTACTACTACTACTTCTACTACTATTACTACTACTACTACTGCTGCTGCTGCTGCTGCTGCTGCTGCTGATACAATTATTACTCCAGCTACTACTACTACTACTACTACTAGTACTACTATACTGCTACTACTACTACTACTATTACTGCTGCTACTACTACTACTACTACTACTACTACTACTATTACTGCTGCTACTACTACTACTACTACTACTACTACTACTACTACTACTACTACTATACTGCTACTATTACTACTACTACTACTACTACTATTACTGCTGCTACTACTACTACTACTACTACTACTACTACTACTACTATACTGCTACTACTACTACTACTACTACTACTACTATTACTACTACTACTATACTGCTACTACTACTACTACTACTACTACTACTATACTGCTACTACTACTACTACTACTACTATACTGCTACTACTACTACTACTACTACTACTACTACTATTACTGCTGCTACTACTACTACTACTACTACTACTACTACTACTACTACTACTACTACTACTACTACTACTACTACTGCTGCTACTACTACTACGCTCGATCAGCAGCCAAAGTACACTCACGTAACGCCAAACTCTTTATAAAGGAAGGACACATTTGACAATACAGTTCGATTCTTCCTAGTGGCCGGTGGCCCCTTTTTCCGTCTGATATTGAAAATAAATACGTTAGATAACTTTGACACACATGCACTATAAGTGACAAAATATTTGTGGCTTGACTGCCTTGGAGTTTTGATGTTGACAAGAATGTATTATCACCATCACAACAACAATTTCAATTAATAATGTTGTAACAACTACTTACTTTCACACAAGGAAACACTGACAGCTACAACAACAATGACAGCAATAACCATCTCGATCACAATAGCAACTATATACTATTACAGCTGCATTTACACAGCAAAATATACATGAATAACGATAATAATAAAGACAGCTCTAACAACAAGGAAATCATCATCAACAGCTATAACAACAAGGATATCATCAACAGCAATAACAACAAGGATATCATCAACAGCAATAACAACAAGGATATCATCATCAACAGCTATAACAACAAGGATATCATCAACAGCAATAACAATAAGGATATCATCAACAGCAATAACAAGAAGGATATCATCATCAACAACAAAACCAATAAGGATATCATCATCAACAACAATAACAACAAGGATATCATCATCAACAGCTATAACAACAAGGATATCATCAACAGCAATAACAATAAGGATATCATCAACAGCAATAACAAGAAGGATATCATCATCAACAACAAAACCAATAAGGATATCATCATCAACAACAATAACAACAAGGATATCATCAACAGCAATAACAATAAGGATATCATCAACAGCAATAACAAGAAGGATATCATCATCAACAACAAAACCAATAAGGATATCAGCATCAACAACAATAACAACAAGGATATCATCAACAACAATAACAATAAGGATATCATCAACAGCAATAACAAGAAGGATATCATCATCAACAACAAAACCAATAAGGATATCATCATCAACAACAATAACAACAAGGATATCATCATCAACAGCTATAACAAGGATATCATCAACAGCAATAACAACAAGGATATCATCATCAACAGCAATAACAACAAGGATATCATCAACAGCAATAACAACAAGGATATCATCATCAACAGCTAAAACAAATAAGGATATCAGCATCAACAACAATAACAACAAGGATATCATCAACAACAATAACAATAAGGATATCATCAACAGCAATAACAAGAAGGATATCATCATCAACAACAAAACCAATAAGGATATCATCATCAACAACAATAACAACAAGGATATCATCATCAACAGCTATAACAAGGATATCATCAACAGCAATAACAACAAGGATATCATCATCAACAGCAATAACAACAAGAATATCATCAACAGCAATAACAACAAGGATATCATCATCAACAGCTAAAACAACAAGGATATCGTCAACAGCAATAACAACAAGTGTATCAACATCAACAGAAATAACAACAAGGATATCATCATCAACAACAATAACAACAAGGATATCAGCATCAACAGCTATAACAACAAGGATATCAGCATCAATAGCTATAACAACAAGGATATCGTCAACAGCAATAACAACAAGGATATCATCATCAACAGCTATAACAACAAGGATATCAGCACCAACAGCAATAACAACAAGGATATCAGCATCAAGAGCTATAACAATAAGGATATCACCAACAGCAATAACAACAAGGATATCAGCATCAACTGCTATAACAACAACTAGAACCCCAACAAGGAAAATATTAATAATTGTTTCTACTTTTGGCACAAGGCCAGCAATTACCCAGTATAATACTGGTACTTTATTTTATCGACCCCGTAAGGATGAAAGGCAAAGTTAACCTCGGTGGGATTTGAACTCAGATCGTAAAGGGACGTAACTATGCTGCAAAGCATGGCGTCCGACTCTCTACCAATACTGCCAATGCAATGTCAATTACACCAAGAAACTGAGATAAAGACAAACAATCTTGTTTATCTTCGTCAAATTTTGAAACGAGTCAATATATGGAGTGAGGGAGAAAGCAAAGATGTGTGTGTGTGTGTGAGAGGGGGGGGGGGTGAGAGAAAAGAACGAAAGAAAGAAAGAAAGAAAGAAGGAAGGAAGGAAGAAAGAAGGAAGGATGTTCAGACATTCAATCAAAATTCTCTCGCAATGAAATCTATTTGGAACATCAAATCAGTGTAACATGAACGAAAGGACAATAAAAGACTTGACCTCATCATACACACAGACAAACATACACACACACACACACACACACACACACACACACACACACACATATATATATATATATATATATATATATATATATATATATATATATATATACATATATATATACATCTATACATATATATATATATATATATATATATATATATATATATATATATATATACATATATACATATATATATATACATATATATATATACATATATCTATATATATATATACATATATATATATATATATATATATATATATACATATATATATATACATATACATATATATATATATATGTATATATATATGTGTGTGTGTGTGCATGTGTGTGTGTATATGTGTAAATATGCACACGTAAATAGCACTCTAAACACACTACACACTAAATGTTGTCATGCCATGAAATATATACACACGCCTCTATTTACACAACGACACGCACTATCTCATTTACCTTCAATACACGCTACTACTCTGCTGACCAAATTAACATAGAAAGAGTGTATTTATGTTTGTCTACGTATACGTATATGTATATTTCTGTGTTTCTATGTATGCATACGTGTGTGTATGTGTGTGTGTGTGTGTGAGTGTGTGTGTGTGTGTGTGTGTGTGTGTGTGTGTGTGTGTGTGTGTGTGTGTGTGTGTGTGTGTGTGTGTGTGTGTGTGTGTGTGTGTGTGTGTGTGTGTGTGTGTGTGTGTGTGTGTACGTGTGTTGGGGAGATAGGATTTTTTCATTCATGTGTTTACCAAGAAAGTGCTTTGATCTTTCTTTTGTATCTGAAAATAAATAACAAAAAATATACTAATAATACTAATAGTAAAGATTTCGTTATTGGCCATTGGGTCCGAAAACATTAAAGACAATGTAATGGAAATTTGCATAAAAGTAGTAAACAGAAAAAATGGGAAACAAGGGTAACAATTAATAACAACAGAATTCTCCAATAAGGGGTGCCCGATCCATGGGTAGTTAAGGAATCCCAGAGATAAGAGATCACCCTATCACCATATACGTGCTCCTCATTCCTGTATTCTAGAGTTGCCCATAGAATGTCGCCTTTCTTGTTCACTACCAATCTTCTATAGAATGTTAACAGGCCATTTACACTGATAGCATTGGTCAATTGGTGGAGAGCTAGGAGTGTCTAACATTCCAGGTGCCAGGCAACTAGTCTCGGTCTTTGCTTGACCCAACTCAGTCAACGAAACAAGCTGTGGAAAGACGCATCTTACAATGGACAACCACACCTGTAAATGATCATGTCATCGTATCATTGTGTTGGCTGCATTAATGCTGTTGTTGTTGTTGTGTTTGTGATGTTGGAAATAGTGCAATGAGAGAATTAATTGGTAGATATGCTATCAAAAAATACAGAGGTAGCTCGCAATCAAGTATGACTTGGTAGTATGTACTATGCTTTTACTAAGGGTTTCCATTCCCATGCAGTTGTGAGCAGAGATATGAACCCCACTTGTCCCTCCCTCTCTTGATCCAGGATATAACAGCTTGAAGGAGAGAGAGGATGCACTAGTACTGAACTGGTACTTTCTTTATCGACCCTGAAAGAACGAAAGACAACGTGAACCTTAGCGGGATTTGAACTCGAAACGCAGACACCCAGGTCAAATATCCAATGCTCTAATGACTCTGGCAAATCAACCGCATGCACAAATCCTATAACATTTCTTTATCTTTAGTTTTTGTTTTACCCTCTCTTTATTAAATGCTCTTAACCTGGCATGTTTCTCATTACTGTTTTAAGTTGGTCTAATAGCTTTTATCTCATCATTACTTTCACTATCCTTTCAAGATTGTATCTCCTCTCTAACGAATTGATCTCTTTAAATGCAATCAATGGTTTAACTCTGTTTCTGTATTACTTCATTTACATTAATTTTAGACCCACTTTGGGTGTTTCTATCTCGTTTAGTTTCTATTTCGAGGACAGGCAGCTTTTATAATTTACAGATCCTGTTTTCCCTGAGGGTTTCTCTTCTCTCACTGAAAATACAATTTAATTCCCAATTGCAAAACAAAGAAAGATTGGCAGTATCGATAAAACAGCGGACACCATGTTTTGCGGCATATGTTACGGCCGTTTACGTTCTGAGTTCAAATCCCGCCAAGGCTAGCTTTGCTTTTGATCCTTACAGAGTCGATAAAATAAAGTACCAGTAACATCTGGTGTCGATTTAATCAACTGTCCTCTCCCCCAAAATTGTCGGCTTTCTGTCTAAGCCAGAACTTATTATTATTTTATGTTACAAAAATAGGTGAGTAAAATATGTAGGGGTATACATAGTTATATAAAAATGAAAGGTGCCAAGATGTTATACAGCATATTAGGATGGTAATTGTTCTTTTTTTATGTTTTGCTTTTTTTTTTTAAATTTATACAAATTAGTCAATGAATATACAGCTAGAAGGGAAACACTGCCTGGTTTAAGGTTAGGTTGGCCCAAAGCTAAGCAATACTGCCCCCATCCTTTGCACTGCAAATGAAAGCAAGTTATTTTTAAACGTAAAATATCGAGGACATTCAGATGACATTTTTTTTTTTTTACTTGAGCTTGTGAGTTGCACATGAAAGATAGTTGGGGAGGAAAGTTGTCGGGTTTTTGTGGCGAGTTGCCGAAACACCATTCGCAGAAACAAGCACACCACACACACATACATATGAACCTATGTATATATATAAATATATATCATTCGATTACCAATGCAACGTACTCGCTGTAATAAATAGAACGGAATGGACCTCCGTCGGTTCCGGCGTGAATGTTCCAGTTATTTGATCAGCATAACAGCTTACTCATGGAATTAACATGTAAGTGCCTGAGCATGATAATTAGTGGATAATTAGTGGTTATGAAGGGCTTTGTCTTGATTGGAGTGCGCTGTGGTGCAGTGTTAATACATATACGATCAAATTAATGCTAGAATGATCTGGAGAGCGAAAACACCAGAAACGCAGCGAATCGTTTTCAAGAAGAATGTGGCGGAAGAGTTTGATGAAATGATTAGTCTGGCCGATGTAGAGAGCATTGCACAACGAGCATTTAAGGCAGTGGATCAAGTAACTGGAGGTGCAGCAGAAAGGAATCGGAAATGTAGAAGGTGCGGCTATTTGATCCAATGCGGTCGGTGGTGTTGGTGATGAGGAGACAGGTGTGGCCATGAGACCGGGAGCCAGAGTGGGATCCAAATGGTGAGGTGGTGGTGGGGAGAGGAAGAGGAACTGTGAACCAAGAAGTGATGTAAGTTACGGGCGTGCTGTATTTGGGGTCGATTGGGTTGGGAAAAAGGTAGAGAATGGTTGGGTGGGATTTGACTATGTTCGCCGAAAGGCGTACATTATCTTACAACAGACGGATAAAATGGGGGAGTGAGAGTAAAGGGGTGTGATAGGTGTGGGCGGGGACGTGGTGAGAGGACTAAAGATAGTTTTACTAAAAACACGTCATTTTACTTTACATTTCTACTTACTCCAACGTCGTCATTCTTGCACTGTTATGCAAATTAGACAAACCAATTTAGTTTTGCCCAATAGCGGGGATTATATAAGTAGCTATATGGTTCTGTAACCTCTATCACCAGAAATAAGTAACTGATCTCTGATGAGTATGTGGTGAATGGTGATACCAGTGATTTCTGCTACGTTTTTTTAATAAAGAAAGATATGTGCTTTAACCACGCTGTCTACCTTTTCATAGCTCTCTTTCTCTCTCTCTCTCCCTCTCTCTCTCTCTCTCTCTCTCTCTCCCTCTCTCTATCTATCTATCTATCTCTTTATATATATATATATATATAGCCTATACTTGTGAGCACCTATATTTAAGAGAAGTGGCAATACTGACCTCGGTGGGATTTGACTCAGAACGTAAAGAACCAGCACAAATGCCGCAAAGTATTTTATTCGACGCTCCAACGATTCTGCTAATCTCTGTCCATCCTTCTCTGCTAATAGCCTGGTTGTGACTGGAGAGGGTAGAAGCAGGATGAGGGTGGAGAAGGAGAAAGAGGAGGAGGAGGAGAGGAGGCAGGGGATGGTTGTTGTGGCAGCTGACTGCTGTGAGAGCGCCTTTGAATAGTGGATACAGGGTGTGGCTGGGATTGGTTTGAAAGGCCGGGTGATCTTAGAGTTGATCGTCGGGCGGGGGGGGGGGGGTGATTGCTTCTTAAAACATCTATCTTGGCATTTTTTCTTAGAAGAAATCATCAACATTGACCTTGTTTTTTGCCACAAAGAAGATTAAGAGTTATTGAGATACTAATTCCATCCCTGGCATAAATTTCAGTGTGTGTGTGTGGGGGGGGGGGGGGGTGATTGTTTCTAAAAACATCTATCTTGGTATTTTTTCTAAGAAATCATCAACATTGACCTTGTTATTTTGCCCTTCTGCTTCTACCCCCTCCAATCACAACCAAGCTATTAGCAGAGAAGGATGGACAGATTAATTAACTCTCTTCTCTGAATGAACATGTATGTGAAAATTAATTTTTCTTCCCCTTTTTATTTTTATTATTATTAGAATTGGCGGTGAATTGGCAGTATCGGTAGAGGGTTGAACGCCATGCTTTCTAGCATAGTTACGTCCCTTTAAGGTCTGAGTTCAAATCCCGCCGAGGTTAACTTTGCCTTTCATCCTTACGGGGTCGATAAAATAAAGTACCAGTAATGTACTGGGTAATTGCTGGCCTTGTGCCAAAAGTAGAAACAATTATTATTATCACAATAGGGCAGTCGATTGTCAGTATCGGTAGAGGGTCTGACGCCATGCTTTGTAGCAAAGAGTTGCGGCCCTTTATGGTCTAAGTTCAAATCCCGCCGAGGTTAACTTTGCCTTTCATCCTTACGGGGTCTATAAAATAAAGCACCAGTAATACACTGGGATAATTGCTGGCCTTGTGCCAAAAGTAGAAACAATTATTATTATTATCACTATTTGTACAAACATGCAACTTAACAATATTCTGCATATCCGCAATTGACAATGCATATAATGCTGAAACCGGTATTGTAAATAAATTAATGATTTGAAATTTCACTGAAAAATCTCTTCAACATTTTCTACTGAAAAACTCTTTTTCCTTTGTACTATTTGTTTATATATATATATATATATATATATATATATATATATATATATATATATATATATATATATATATATATATATATATATATATTTATTAAAATAACAGATTAAATTAAAGTTTAAGAAAAGAATCGCTGCTTTCACCCTTAACGGGATCTTCTGAAACTAACAAAGTCAATCTGTAAACGCAGAACTGGATATTTCAAAAAACGTTGCAACCGGAGGAAGACAGGAAGACGATACTTTGGTTCGTGGTAACGTTCGCTGGCAAAGAACGGGAAAAAACGAATAATACGTCATTAATAGGAGCGGTGAAAAACAATTACGCGCAAAGACAAAACCACGTTTATGGTATAAAAGAGGTCGTAGACTAATGTTCTCTTAGGTGGTGCATAGAGACGTTCTCTGGCAATGAACGAAAAAACAAAGATAATAAGTCATATGTGGAGCGTGGAGAACAAAAGCACGCAAAGACAAAACCACGTAAATGGTATAGCAGAAGTCGTAGACTAAAATTCTAACTAGGAGACCAAATGAATCTCCGCTACAGAGTTAAGGACAAAGTAAATAAATACAATACAGAAGTAATAGAAACAAATAAATACATACACGCAAACAGATACGTACATACACAAGCATACGCAAAACCTTACCATAGGTATACAAAACCACGCACATATAAATATGTGTGTGTGTGTATGCTTGTGTACAAATAAATAAATAATTAATTAATTATTATTTATTTATTTGTACACAAGCATACACACACACACATATTTAAAACATTACAATCTAGAAGAGTGGGGAAAAACTTTTATTGCATGACACTTATACGTGTTTCATCGTATGTATTACATATCAGTCTTGGATCACTAATATTTGATTAAATCGAATCCAACTACTTAAATAAGCATATGCAGTCACAACGAATTTTCAAAGTGGAATAAAACCTTTTCGCCTATAGGGATATATAGAATGCACGCAAGAATAAAGGGATCATAAAAAAGAAAAAGAATGAAAAAGAAAAGGGAAAAGTAAAAAAAAAAGAAAACAAGAATGAAAAAGAAGAAAAGAAGATAAATATGATAAGGAAAAAGTAAAAGATAGAGAGAAAGAAATATATGAAAGAAAAGAGAGGATAGTATTTTAGATAGAAAGAAATTAGTAGAGGAATGGGGAAGGAGAAAGAGCAATGAAGAATTTAAGATGGTGAAGATTAGGGGTAAGTGGTGGAAGAGGGAGGAAAGTGTAAGATAGTTGTAGATAAATTAATATAGTTAAAAGTGGGTAAGGGTAGGAACTATATGGTAGTATTAGGAGGACGTTAAATGACAAATGGAATCAGTCTTATAAATTGTTTGGATGGACGTGGGGCGACCAGCGCGTGGGACCCCACTTGCTCATAATATGGGCGGATGAGATGGAGACTATGACAGAGTTCGGCTCTTCCGTGTCCGGATCTGGTGTGCAGCGTCAGTTGTCCGTAGGGAAGCAGTGATTCATACATCTACTATATAAATGGCAATTTATGTCTGTCTGTGTATAACCAGTTGCCGCCTACACCAGTGATCCGATTATATTCAGAAACAGGACTGGCTAATTAGATTTCAATAAAAATCAATAATGGAACCCCTGGGGGCATCTTTAGAATGGAGGAGGAAAGAGAAGACGTTTCAGTGAGGGAGGGGGAAGAGGACATGCTACTACTGTATGTTAAACCCTCCCTCCCACTACTCCCCTTCCTCCTCCCACAACTCAGTCCTCCAAAATGAGGCAACAACTTATTAGAAATATACATAAAGAAATTTCAAAACAAAGCAGACGATTATCTAATTTTGGTTGACGACTGAACAGATGTCTGTCTCTGTGTATATATATATATATATATATATATATATATATATATATATCAACTAGAAATAGATTGACACATATATATATAAAATAAACACATAAAACAATCTCAGGGAATAATTTGTAAAGTGTGTAAGCACACATAGCTAGGTAGGTAACTAATTAAAGTTTAACTAGAACTTCAAATATAGATACCTTTTTAAATGATTAATCTCCTTTGTATATATTTCTTTAAATAAGAAATATATTTCACTAATTAATCAGTAAATGACAGCAGTCAAATCCTGGATGGTCACCAAAGGAGAAGATCCAACCATCTGTGTTTACACAGCAAATGCAAATCTGTGAATGACTCGAACCACGTGTTGCATTTTATAAAAAATACATACATCGCACCGCGTCATCCCAGTGGCGTGAATAGTATTATCAACAGCTAGAAATAGCAGCCAAGTCCATTCAACTGAATTAGCTCTACAATCAAGGGGCCGTATATATATCCAAAATTAAATTAAAGTTGTCATGTCTGAGAGACATGCGCCATATTCATTGCAGAATAAGCTCAAAGATTCCAATGAATAGATCCGAGCATTTTATAAGGTATCTATATTTGAAGTTCTAGTTAAACTTTACTTAGTTACCTACATAGCTACGTGTGCTTACACACTTTACAAATTATTCTCTGAGATTGTTTCATGTGTTTATTTTATATATATATATATGTGTCAATCTATTTCTAGTTGATATAAAATGCTCGGATCTATTCATTGGAATCTTTGAGCTTATTCTGCAGTGAATATGGCGCATGTTTCTCAGACATGAAACCTTAATTTAATTTTGGATATATATATATATATATATATATATATATATATATATATATATATATATATATCACATCTACTGATATGGATTCTGAAAACGTGCACACAGTTAGGTCACATTAAGGTCAACTGCAGGTATCGGTGATACGTTACAAGAAAGTGTGATGATGAGTGACCTGGGAGTTGGCTTACTATGAGATTAGTCTGAAGAATAAAACCCAAATCGTATGTTGACGAATATTCGTACTCTCGGCATGTTAATTGTAACAAGCCATCTTTGGGAGTAGAGTTTATTTTGTTGATATTTCGAGGTGTCGGATCGTGGGAAGATTAACACAAATTAAGAAAATGTAACTCCCCCATTATTGACACTTTGCAACAGTGAACATTACAAGGCCCTCTTTAGGGCCATCACTTCTGATATTTTATCCGACTTATTATGGTGTGTTTTCTCAGGTTATGTCTACTATAGGGGGTAAACGGGGTGGTTTTATTGAATTGCTTCAGTCATTCGAAGGGCTTTACAAACGGTGATATTCAGGGTACTTGAACAGTACCTGAATATGTTTATTCGATTATAATTTCTTCAATAATTGCTATGACTTCTTCAATTGTTCTGAATTTGTTTTTGGGCGCCAAGGCAGTATGTTCGCTATTCTTATACATAAGTTTGTTGAATAAGTTCGATACTTTTCGAGCTCAAACTTCCCCAGCTTATTCACTCTGAATGAAGAAATCTGGATGGAAGAAGGACTGATCACTTCAACAGCTATTGATAGTTCCACACAAAAAAATTGATCTGCCATAAACACACCTGGCAAAGGTTGCTATTGAAAATCCAGTACGGGCATCCAGGGTCGTTAGTATTTTCAGGCGCACTCTGGGAACAGCAAATAACCCCACATTTCCCGGGTATTACCGGGTACTGCAGCTAGAATATATATATAAGTATTATATTATTCACTAAGAGAAACACTTCATATTGGTTGAAATGTACTTATTTAAAACAACAACAAAAATGTGTTGTAGTAGCAGCAGTAGTATAACGACAACTTCAACAAGGATAACAATAACAATTATAATGTTCAATGTACATCCATAAATTTAACAGCTATGTGGTCTTTTCCTGATAAGAATACAGCCGGTATTATTTCAAAGAGGTCGAGAATCGGGCTACAGAGACATGCTCATAATAAAGTTAGCGTAGTAGATTGAAAAGATTAGTGAATAGGTTGTAGGTTCTAATCCCCTGTTAGTCACGATTATAATAAGAGAAAGTTTTAAATTGTTTGTCTTTGCAATTAAATATTCTTTCCTGCCAAGTATTTACTAATTGCTTGCCAGTTACTATATGACAAACCTCGAGAGTACAGATATGGTATATTCTTGTATCAGGTTGATACTTACTAGCTCATCTCTTTCATTGAGGCATATATATATGTATATGTGTGTATATAAATGTATATACATATGTGCCCGTATGTCTATAAATTAACATATATATATATATATATATATATATATATATATATATATATATATGCAAAAGTTTTATTTAAAATTGTTGGGTTACAACAAGTAAATATTTTATAACTGATATAAAGCACTCGACAAGTTTTTGGAGTAGATATACGATATTAAACAAATGGAAACTATATTTATAAAACCATATTTATTTCATTATACATATTTCGGGGATACCATATTAAAAATATGGCATGCCTTCGTCAGATAAAATACAATATATAAACAGTTTTATAAATAATTTTGACGTACGTCAAAATTATTTATAAAACTGTTTATATATTGTATTTTATCTGACGAAGGCATGCCATATTTTTAATATGGTATCCCCGAAATATGTATAATGAAATAAATATGGTTTTATAAATATAGTTTCCATTTGTTTAATATCGTATATATATATATATATATATATATTAATTTATATATATATTAACATATATATATATATATATATATATATATATATATATATATATATATATATATATATATATATATATTAACATATATATATATATATATATATATATATATATATATATATATATATATATATATATATTAATAGCAAGGTTCATGGAGATGATGGAGTGGCATCAGAGGTGATGAAGAGGTGTGATATTGATGATCTCATCCTGGGGTTCTATAACCAGGTACTAGAGAAAGGAGTTGCCCCGAATCAGTGGAGGATCAGTAACATCGTCCCAATATCAAAGAAGGGAGATCTCTCTAACACCAACAACTACAGGGGGATCTGACGTCACTTGTGGCAAAGATCCTCAACAGGGTGATTCTTAACAGGATCCAGCCTGAGATGGAGAAGAAGCTCAGGGACAACCAGAACGGCTTCAGAGAGGGAAGATCAACTACCAGTCACATCCTGATACTGGGGAGGATATTAGAGGGAGCAAAGTGCCCTCGTGCGGTCATGGTTTTCATTGACTTTAGGAAGGCCTTTGATTCTGTGGACCGTCACTGCCTAATGAAGATCTTACAGGCTTATGGAATCCCCAAGAAGATAGTGGACCTGATATCACTGCTCTACACCAACACCAAAGCCCAAGTCATTACACCTGATGGGATGACAGAGTTCTTTGAGATACTGGCTAGAGTGCTCCATGGAGATACATTGGCTCCCTCCCTTTTTATCATCGTAGTGGACTATTGTATGCGCCTTGCACTGGAGAAACACCAGGACTCTGGCTTTACTGTAGCACCGGCTCAGAGCAGGAGAGTTAAGGCGAAAAAGATATCGGATGCTGAATTTGCCGACGACATAGTTTTGGTGACAAATACAGTGAAGGAGGCAGAGGATTTGATGCAGGAGGTTGAGACGTTGTCGATGAGTGTGGGGCTGAGAATGAATGAGACTCAAACAAAATATCTGGTAGAGAATGTTGAGAAGCGAGAGGGCATCACTAATGTAGGCGGGAAGCCGCTAGAATTGGTTGAGGCATTCTTGTATTTGGGAGAAAAGATTGGGATCAAAAACTCAGAGCAGTATGGGAGCCTCCCAAAAAGTCAGCTCAAAAGTGATACAGAGGAGACTGAGGTTAGCTGGACATGCTCACCGACATCCAGAGTTGACATTGCACTCTGTGCTCCTGTGGAAGCCCCTACATGGACACACTGGAAGAGGAAAACCAAGGTTAACGTATGTTGATGCCCTAAGGACAGAGACTGGTCTGTTGGAGACGCACGACATGGCAGCGATAATGAGGGACAGAGACCGCTGGAGAGAACTCGTCCATGGATCTTGGGAATTTTACCCGCCCTAGATATATATATATACTTTAAATAAACCCTATTGTACAGCCGACCACGTTATTCTTCACTCTTTTACTATATATATACCATATATATATGTGTGTTTTAAAACTAGTTAGATGGTTCCAGACGAAATTTTGATATTTGCCTTTCCATTACCACCGTATATTCTGTTGTTGCTGCTCTTTTTATGCGTTATTTGAATTAATCTAATGACGATCAATGATTTTGTAACCTTGACTACAGTTTCGTCTAGGTTGACTAAGGTTCGAAAATGTATTACTTACTCTAAATCTTTTTGTAGGTTAATGTTGCAATCAGACAACTAAAGTTGCATGATCAATTTGGTTAAATACACACTAGCACATTGAATATTCTGGAATAGATATTAAGCATTGCAAATGAACGTTTCCTTCAAAATAATTTGTTATATATATATGTTTAAATCTAGTTAACACAACACCTCTTGTGATAAAGACACAGCGCTAACATTATTAATAACTCAAACGTCCAGACACTAATTGACGAATGACAATCATGCAACTGAAATATTTCCTTCATTATACACATGTGTGTGTGAGTGTGTGTACATACATATATATATATATATATATATATATATATATATATAATGTATGCGCGTGTGGGTGCATATGTATATATGTGTGTATATGTATGTATATGTAGGGGCTCCCAAAGGAGCACGGAGTGCAATGTCAACTCTGGATGTCGGTGAGCATGTCCAGCCAACCTCAGTCTCCTCTGTGTCACTTTTGAGCTGACTTTTGGGAGGCTCCCATACAGCTCTGAGTTTTTCATCCTCAGTGTATACTGATTAATGTTCAGAGCCATCCTCAGCATTCTCGTGTAGCACCCATCCACCATCTGAGTGAGTCTCTTGGTCAGTGTCCAAGTCTCAGACCCTACATGGACACACTGGAAGAGGAAGACCAAGGTTAACATATGTTGATGCCCTAAGGACAGACACTGGTCTGTTGGAGACGCAGGACATGGCAGCGATAATGAGGGACAGAGACCGCTGGAGAGAACTCGTCCATGGATCTCGGGAATTTTACCCGCCTTAGATAGATAGATGTATGTATATAAATATATATATATATATATATATATATATATATATATATATATATATATATATATATATATATATATATATATATGTATGTATGTATATAAATATATATATATATATATATATATATATATACATGTAAAGTTATATTTAAAATTGTTGGGTTACAACTAGTAAATATTTATAACTGATATAAAAGCACTCGACAAATATTTGGAGTATATTTACAATATTAAATAAATGGAAAACTATATTTATAAAACCATATTTATTTCATTATATATATTTCGGGGATATCATATTAACAATATGCTATGCCTTCATCAGACAAAATACAATATAAACAGTTTTATAGATAAATATATTCGACATACCGTAATAAACATCAACTTCATTTGAAGAGGTTTACGCTAGCAGTGAAAATACAGAGAGAAAGAAAGAGAGAAAGAAAAGAGGGAAAAACGAAAGAAAGAAAGACAAAACGAAGAAAAGGAAGAAAAAGAAGAAAAAGAAAAAGAAGAAATGCATGGAACAAAATAGAGAGATGGAAAAATAGATAAAGTGAAGAGCTTCATGTAAAGAGACAGAAAGATATATATATATATAGAGAGAGAGGAAATAGAGATAGATACATATATATATATATAAAATTAGGTAGTGGGAGGTCATTTTGAGTAAGTGTATCAATGATACATTTATTTATTTATTTATTTATTTATTTATTTATTTAGCTCAAGTATTAATGTAAGGGAGATATATAGAGAGATATAGAGAGATATAGAGAGAGAAAAAAATTTAAAAATATCCAGACATATTCGAGGCGTAGAAAACCCTATGTTTTAATGTATTAGTATTTATAAAACTTACACTACACTGTAAATATCAGTATTCCTGAATGAAACAAGTATTCACAATGTGTGAAAATTCATTATCTTATGTTTAGTTTTAAAAATTCATATGTCTATGTGACAACTACAAATCTCAATGTGAATCCAACTGATTCACTCCGCAAACTCTAAGTTATCGGAAAACATTCTCAATGTGGTATAAAAATTTGAGCGTATTATTATTCTTGCGATTACTCTACAAGATTATCTATCAAGCAGAAATAGAGAGCAGATTTCAATATACTAATCGAAAATATGATATACGATATTCTTTGCTAGATGTGATTTGATAGATAATTTTTGGCTTTGTCTTGTAGTGAACTTGGCAATATATTGTCAATTAACTTTGAAGGGTTGTTTTTTGTGGTTTATTTTTATTTTCATTTTTATTTTTATTTTTATTTTTATTTTTATTTTTATTTTTATTTTTATTTTTATTTTTATTTTTATTTTTATTTTTATTTTTATTTTTATTTTTATTTTTATTTTTATTTTTATTTTTATTTTTATTTTTATTTTTATTTTTATTTTTATTTTTATTTTTATTTTTATTTTTATTTTTATTTTTATTTTTATTTTTATTTTTATTTTTACTTTTATTCTTTTAGTATTGTAGTATTCTATAATATTTTTATTTTTATTTTATTTTTTTAATATTTTTTATTTTTTTAATATTTTTATATATTTTTATATGTAAATTTTTATATGTAAATTTTTATATGTATATTTTTATATGTAAATTTTTATATGTAAATCTTTAATACGTAATATTTTTTAATACGTAGTATTTTTAATATGCAATATTTTTATTATGTAATATTCTTTCGTAATATTTTTTTAGTTTTCTATTCTATATTTTTATATATTTTTACTTATTATTATTATTATTGTTATCTTTGTTTATAATATAATATATATTTTCGATTAGTATATTGAAATCTGCTCTCTATTTCTGCTTGATAGATAATCTTGTAGAGTAATCGCAAGAATAATAATACGCTCAAATTTTTATACCACATTGAGAATGTTTTCCGATAACTTAGAGTTTGCGGAGTGAATCAGTTGGATTCACATTGAGATTTGTAGCTGTCACATAGACATATGAATTTTTAAAACTAAACATAAGATAATGAATTTTCACACATTGTGAATACTTGTTTCATTCAGGAATACTGATATTTACAGTGTAGTGTAAGTTTTATAAATACTAATACATTAAAACATAGGGTTTTCTACGCCTCGAATATGTCTGGATATTTTTAAATTTTTTTCTCTCTCTATATCTCTCTATATCTCTCTATATATCTCCCTTACATTAATACTTGAGCTAAATAAATAAATAAATAAATAAATAAATAAATAAATGTATCATTGATACACTTACTCAAAATGACCTCCCACTACCTAATTTTCTATATATATATATGTATCTATCTCTATTTCCTCTCTCTATATATATATATATATCTTTCTGTCTCTTTACATGAAGCTCTTCACTTTATCTATTTTTCCATCTCTCTATTTTGTTCCATGCATTTCTTCTTTTTCTTTTTCTTCTTTTTCTTCCTTTTCTTCGTTTTGTCTTTCTTTCTTTCGTTTTTCCCTCTTTTCTTTCTCTCTTTCTTTCTCTCTGTATTTTCACTGCTAGCGTAAACCTCTTCAAATGAAGTTGATGTTTATTACGGTATGTCGAATATATTTATCTATAAAACTGTTTATATTGTATTTTGTCTGATGAAGGCATAGCATATTGTTAATATGATATCCCCGAAATATATATAATGAAATAAATATGGTTTTATAAATATAGTTTTCCATTTATTTAATATTGTATATATATATATATATATATATATATATATATATATATATATATATATATATATATTATGTCAGGTCACCAGTTGGTGCTACTGGTAACATGTATCCCAGTACAACCTGTCTCATGGTCGGGTCGTTGGCGACTAAACTGGCAACCCCACCAAGGTTTCTGGTGAGGAGGGTGACTTTGGACATCCTGCAGGACTAAAAAAAAAACCTGTCAAAGGGCAAAGGAGCTCTTAAGAGTCAATGGCCATCCAAAATCACCGGGAGAGATGACCCCCTTAGCCTTTGTCAGGGCAGAATTCTAGGATAAGGAAAACTCTTATATAACACCTGCAATGATGTTGACTTTTGGTAAATATCATCTTGGTTAAGAGAGTGGGACTGGCTTTGTGCAGTGCCTTTGCTCACTATAAAAGCTTCACGGCACAGGCATTGCTTTATATCTGGAGATCTCTCTGCACTTGTCACCACAGGGTACAATGGGCCCAGCACTATGAGTCAGTAATTGTCACAAGTGTAGTGGTTGTACCAGAGTTTTCAAGTCGCTGGCTGGACTAAAAAGTCACACTTGTTCAGCGCATCAGTAGGGGTTCTCCTACATGGACAGAAAGTAGTGGCCGTACTCGAAAACGAGTTGGCAGCCACCATATATATATATATATATGTACAGCGATGAAAATATATATTCAGGAATTAATAATTGTTTCTACTATTGGCACAAGGCCAGAAATTACCCAGTACATTACTGGTACTTTATTTTATCGACCCCGTAAGGATGAAAGGCAAAGTTAACCTCGGCGGGATTTGAACTCAGAATGGCAAGGGCCGTAACTCTATGCGTCAAAGCATGGCGTCCGACCCTCTACCGATACTGCCAATCCACCGCCCTGGAATATTCAGGAATTAATAATAAACAACAGTTCTCACCAAGGATCTTATTAAAAATACTTATTGCAAATATTATTGAATCAATTTGGATACAGAAAATATAACGACAGATGTGTTCTTTAAATGACAGCTATATTTCCTTATGAAAACTTTGGATGCGAAGCTAAAGAATCTAATTTATTTGAATTTATATACATATGCCTGTGAGAGAGGGGGGAGAGAGAGAGAGTGAGAGTGAGAGAGAGAAAGACCGAGAGAGAGAGAGAGAGAGAGAGACGGGTGTCTGTGTGCGTGTATATGTGTGTGAGGGTGTATATATGTGTGTACGTGTTGAATTAGTTTTTATTAATGAAATATTAAGTAAGTTTTACTTCTATTTGGTATTGCCAATATTCATTGCCAGTTATATGTTTATTGCATGCCTCTTACACAATTTATACCTTATAATAACTAAATACCACAATGAAGCTATCAGACACAATCAACGATATAGCAATTTCATGTGGTAACTGTGCGTAAGACAATCTGATCGATTCTACCTGTAATTCAAAAGTGTAGGCTTGCCATGCATTCTGTACCGTTGATTTCGCCTGAGAAGTACGTAATACGCTATCTATAGAATACTGAGCGACTTAGACGTGAGTTTAATAAGCATGTAGTTTGAATACTGATCATCGAAACCGACGGACTTACATTTATATATATATGTGTGTGTGTGTGTGTGTGTGTGTGTGTGTGTGTGTGTGTGTGTGTGTGTGTGTGTGTGTGTGTGTTTTGTGTGTGTGTGTGTGACAAATTTCGATGCAATGATCTAGCAACTTTCTCACTAGTTTCTTCTTCTTCTTCTTCTTCTTCTTCTTCTGCCCTTGTTACTTCTAGCAGGTCACGAGACCCGCACTGTTATACGACACTGACAAGAATCAGGGACGAAGTAATAAAATCAATTTATTTTAACTACCCTTTTCCCCCATAAGCGCCGCACCTATATAAAAGAACCCTAGCAATTGTGTCAACAGTAATTCACTACTTGCCGGAAAAAATCGTATTTACTTCTGGAGAACTACACATATTTGACAGAGCTTTGTCGTGTTCAGGATCCTTCACAAGATGTCGCTGATTTGTTACTCTGCCGATGGAGTTCAAGTGTAGGCAGCTATCTAAGATAAGTACTTACAAGATGGCGGAAATTGAATATTAAATAATGTGACGTAGTCACATTAAATTTAATCTATAATGGTATAGATTTATATTTAATTTATATTTATATATATGATGTATATATATATATATATATATATATATATATATATATATATATATATATATATATATATATATATATATATTTTTTTTTTTTTCTTTTTTTTTTCTAGGGTGGGTAAAATTCCCGAGATCCATGGACGAGTTCTCTCCAGCGGTTTCTGTCCCTCGTTATTGCTGCCATGTCCTGCGTCTCCAACAGACCAGTGTCTGTCCTTAGGACATCAACATACGTTAACCTTGGTCTTCCTCTTCCAGTGTGTATGTGTGTGTATGTCCACAGGAGCATTGACTACAATGTCAAATATGGATGTCGGTGAGCATGTCCAGCTAACCTCAGTCTCCTCTGTGTCACTTTTGGGGTGACTTTTGGGAGGCTCCCATACAGCTCTGAGTTTTTCATCCTCATGACTCTGGCTTTACTGTAACACCGGCTCAGAGCAGGAGAGTTAAGGCGAAAAAGATATCGGATGCTGAATTTGCCGACGACATAGTTTTGGTGACAAATACAGTGAAGGAGGCAGAGAATTTGATGCAGGAGGTTGAGACTGTGTGGATGAGTGTGGGGCTGAGAATGAATGAGACTAAAACAAAATATCTGGTAGCGAATGTTGAGAAGCCAGAGGGCATCACTAATGTAGGCGGGAAGCCGCTAGAATTGATTGAGGACTTCCTGTATTTGGGAGCAAAGATTGGGAATGCGGAAGATGATGTGGTTGAGAGGAAGAGCAAAGCCTGGGCGGCGTGTCACCACTTGAGATCAGTGTGGAAGTCGGACATTCGTAAAGACGTGAAAATCCACCACTTCATTGCTGTAGTGAAGTCTGTGCTGCTGTACGGGTCTGAGACTTGGACACTGACCAAGATACTCACTCAGATGGTGGATGGGTGCTACACGAGAATGCTGAGGATAACTCTGAACATTAATCAGTATATATATATATATATATATATATATAAATGTGTGTGTGGGGTGGGGGGTTGTAGAATAGAAAACGAAAAATCAATGATGCATCTGAACTCAATTTATTGTTTCGCCGGCGGACAGCTCAAGGCTATAACATTGAGTGGATCTGTTTGATTCTGGACCCGCAGGTTCGACGGACACGTCTAATGATTTCAGAGTATATTCTCTCACTGGGGTATCTGTCCTTCTGGTCTATATATATGTATGTATATATATATATATGGGGGGGGGGATGTATTATCCTTTTTAATGGAGTTAGCCTTTTTAGAGATGAAATATGTCTGTTCGAGTGAATAAGTTGATGTGTACGTGTGTGTTGTTTTAACAGATATGTAGAATGATATATAAATCGCAGTATTTCACCGGTATATGATTATCGACCCCGAAAGGATGAAAGGCAAAGTTTACTTCGGTGACATTAGAAATGTGTTCATAACGAACCGGAAGTAACATTGGCAAGACATTTTGTCCGATGCTTTAACGATTTTACCAATACACTACCACACCAATCCTCTCATATACTTATATACACACACACACACACACACTATATATATATATATATATATATATATATATATATATATATATATATATATATATATATATATGCGCACATACACACACACATACATATATACACATACACATACGCACACAACTACACACCCACTCATATAACAACTCCCTAAATATATAAACATGTACGTATGTGTATTTTTATATATAAAATACAATGAATTCATCTTAAAACGTTTCTGCAACACCCTATGAAGAAAATTTACAATTAGATGGACAGGCCTCGATCCTGATGATATGGCCAGTCGACCGTGAGACTTCTCGGCTAATATTCTGGAACTAGCTGTTGAAACGGCAAAAGCTCGTCCGTTGGGGCTCGACTCTTTATTATTATATATACACTTTCACACGTTTACACACTCTCTAAAACCATATTACAAAAATAGAATTTCTTTTACAACCCTACTGTTGCCAATCCCATAGAATTTGTCTCTGGCTTACAATTTCCTGCTTCGCACCTCTGAACTCTTGATTCGTCCATTAACACATTTGAGATACACACACATATTGACAGAATATTTCCTTTGTCCCTAAAAACAATTTTGTTCTATGTGAAGAAACACAACTACCAACACTACTGCTGCTACTATCATGACTACACACCTCTCTCTATACACAAGAGCTCGTTTTCCAGTCTCCTTCTCAACAAGGAAGATGGAAAAAACTTACCTCTTAATTTTAAATCTTTCATTTTTAGTTTTTGATTCTCATTAATTCTTTTTAATTGTAATACTCAACATTTGATGAGATGAATTTTACTAATACATCGAAACCGGTAATACTTTAAATACGTTAAATACTTTATACACTTTATGTACATTATACAACTCTTTTTTAAAAAGAATTGTCCCTCTCATTTTTTCAATAATGACACTTTGACGAATCAAAGAAAGAAAGAAAAAAACAGACCCTGAATATATTTTCCATGCTATTTCCAACTTCACCTTTTCTTCATAAATATATATATATATATATATATATATATATATATATATATATATATATATATATATATATATATATATATATATATATATATATATATATATATAAATATATATATATATATATATATATATATATATATATATATATAAATATATATATATATATATATATATATATATATATATATATATATTTATATGTGTGTATGTGTGTGTGTGTGTGTGTGTGTGTGTGTGTGTGTGTGTGTGTGTGTGTGTGTGTGTGTGTGTGTGTGTGTGTGTGTGTGTGTGTGTAAAAGGTAAACAGAAATAACAACACAATCGGTGCAGTATTTGGAAGGAATATATTAGGTTAACGCTTGAAATAGCAGGAAGGGGGTCTTAATGTTTCGGACGCTATATATATATATATATATATATAGAAGGATTTTAATGGATACAGTTTAGTTAAAAGGAATTTATTGACACGTGTTTCTATAACAGTTACATAACCTGAAAACAGCTGCTATCTACAAAGTATTAGTTATGCAGACATTCAATATTTCTATGTTATTATCAACTGTCATTTCATCGGAATAATTTTACTGGGGACCTGTTTGGTTTTTATAGAGAATATTAGGAGGGAGGGGTGAAGTTGTTAGAAGAATAGTTGAGGGGGTGGTTTTTTGATAGCAGTGAGAATTTTTGGTGGCAGTGAGTAATTAGATTCCCATCTGTTGTTTTGACATTTTTATAGAATATATTATTGGTTATTTTTCTAAATCTATAGAAGGATTAGAGATAGTATAGATATGCGTGGTTGGTTTTGTGTTTGCACTTAATTAACATTCAGACTTAAATTTTTCTTTCAAGTGTACGTATCCTTTCGCCCACGCATTCACACACAAACATATATGCACACCTCTACAAAATACATATACTCACATACACATACTTACATGCTCATACTTACATACATATACACATGCATACATATATATATATACACATATATACATATACATACATACGCGTTCATGTGTATACATTTTCATACTCAATTTATCTTTATATACACACGTATAGACACACACATATATACACACATTCTCCAGTCTATGTGTATATATATATATATATAAACACTTTAATACATGAATGCACTTACATCTAACTATACACATCAAACATATATATATATATACTTATTTATATACATTTTCACATATATATACATACTTATGGTCGCTTTATATATATATATATATATATATATATATATATATATATATATATAATACAAATAGTGAAAACAATGAAATTAAACAAAATACAGGTAATTCATAGTAAAACTCATTATTTTACGATGCCCCGATCAATCCTTCATAGTCAGACTATGAATTGTTCAGCTGACATTCGTATAGGTATATGTATAGTTTATTCAGCCACACAACCCAATACCCATATTTAAATAAATATCGAGAGGCTTATTCATTATAACTAATTCTATCTAAAAGTAACTTGGATCTATGCAACGGAAAGAATAAATTTGGAATATGTTCAGACAAAGAATAATCTCCTGGGATATTTAGGTGTTTCTACAACTAGTCTGTTCTTCAACCAGTGTATAAAGAGAAAAGACCCTATGAAACCTTACTAGAAATGCCTGTCCGTCAATATATATATATATCATCATCATCATCATCATCATCATCATCATCATCATCGTTTAACGTCCATGTTCCACGCTTGCATGGGTTTGGACGGGAGTTTTCCCACTTCAGGCAAGAGTGGTTGTCTTGCTCGCATAGGACTGTCTGGCGGGTTTTCTACATCTGGATGCCCTTCCTAACACCAACCACATTTACAGTGTGGGGCTGGGAGGTTTTTACCGTGTTGCCTACACGGCCACATTACAGCGTGGACTGTGTGTTTTTTTGTCGTGACACCTACACGATCTCATTTGTTTCGGCCTGGATGTTGTGGCACCAACATAACTTTACATTGAAAGGGGCGGTGTGGATGGGGTGGGGGGGTGGGACGGGGGTGTATTTTGTTAGAGATGCCTACTGACTGTAGTAGGTTTTACTTTGTATTTAGGTAAGGCGGGTCTTCTCTATTACTGAGTACCGCCATAGGTCTCGGTCCAGTGACATTGTCTTGGAGAGGTGTAAGTGTGTGAGGTCGGAATTTATCAGCTCGTCCCAGGTTTTTCTGGGTCTGCCTACTCCGTGGCTACCGTCTATCTTTATTGCCCTGCACTTTGTTATACAGCTATCGACTTTCATGCGCATCACGTGTCCATACCAACGTAGCCTTCTCTCGAGTAAACAACATCTGCTCCCTCTTATTTCTAATGTTTTCCTTAGTTCGTTTATGCTTTGCCGTTCACGTATATTACTATTACACATCCAGCGGAGCATGCAAGCTTCGTTCCTCTCTAGTCTGCGTATATCCTCTGCACACAATGCCCAGGTCTCACTGCCATGCAACATTGCTGTTCGTATGCAGGCATCATACAACCTGCCTTTAATTTTTAGGGAGAACCCTTTAGCGGCTAATAGTGGTATAAGCTCTCTGAACTTTTTCCATCCAGTTCTGACTCTAGCTACTGTACTTTCAGAGCACCCTCCCCCACTGCTGATTTTGTCACCCAGGTAACGGAAGCTGTCCACTATTTCTATAGAACCCTCTGCGCAGTTGAAGGAGCTAGTATTTTGTGGGCACTTGCTGCTACTTATTGCACTTGAGCACCGGCCACATGTAAAATCTATGTTCTTAGTTAGCTTACCTGTGATCCCACTACATCTTTTATGCACCCATACTTTGCATTTGGGACATAAAATGGAAGTTCTACCTACGCCTTTCCTACACACTGAGCATGGCCACTTCCCGGAAGGGACCGCCGCCTTAATTTCTTTCTTACAAACTAGAACTTTGGTCTTAGCCAGGTTAATTTTAAGGCCTTTTGATTCTAGGCCGTGCTTCCATGTTTGGAATTTCTTCTCTAGTTCGGCATTGATTCAGCTATGAGTGTTAGGTCATCTGCGTATAGGAGTTCCCATGGGCAACCGGTCTTGAACTCCTCTGTTATAGCCTGGAGGGCAATAATAAATAGTAGGGGGCTGAGAACAGAGCCCTGATGGACGCCAACTTTTACGCTAAACTCTTCACTATATTCGTTGTTAATTCTCACCTTGCTGACTGTTTCTTTATACATGGCTTGTATAGCTCTCACAAGCCATTCGTCAACACCTAGTTTTCTAAGAGCCCACCAGATAATGGAACGGGGACTCTGTCGAAGGCTTTCTCCAAGTCGACAAAAGCTAAGTATAGGGGTTTACTTTTAGCTAGGTACTTCTCCTGTAGTTGTCGTACAATGAAAAGAGCGCCTGTGGTACTTTTGCCTGACACAAACCCGAACTGCATTTCATCTAGATCAATTCTCTCTCTGATTAGTTGCGCTATTACTTTTTCCGTGACCTTCATGACCTGGTCGATTAATTTAATGCCTCTATAGTTACTCCTATCTAGGGCATCTCCTTTACCCTTATAACAGTTAATGGTGATGCTGCTACGCCAGTCCTTCGGAACAACCCCATTCTGTACGACTTGGTTAACTATCCGGGTGACCATGGTGTGTCCCACCGTTCCAGATGCCTTCAGCATCTCAGCAACTATTTCCGAAGGCCCAGCCGCCTTACCCGTCTTCATATCTTTGATTGCCTTACTTATTATACTACCCTCGACTAACACTGCTGGTCCCTCTATTGGGTCGATGTGGGGGAGACTGTCTTTCTCCCATTTATTCTCCTCATTTAGTAGCCTTTCGTAGTGACACTTCCAAGCTACCTTCTTATCAGCGTCGGTGATGGCAGGTACGCCGTCATCATTAAGTACACACTTCTCCCCGACAATATCACGGTTTTCCTTGACACATTGCCTAGCAATCCTGAACACCTCACGTTTCTGGTCCTCGCGTTGTAGAACATGCTTGAACTTTCTTTCCTCTGCTTCCCTTCTTGCGAAGTACACTTGTCTCCTAGCTTCCCTCCTGGCCACTTGATAGTCTTCTCTACTTCCCCCATCCCGCCAGACTTTCCAAGCCTGCTTTTTGGCCTTAATTTACCCCTCCACCTTACTGTTCCACCACCATGTTACTCTCCTCCTGCCTACAGGCCTGCTCCAGCCACAGACTTCGTCTGCCGCCATCAGCAGGTTTGCTTTCAGGAATTCCCACTGTTCCTCTATATTGTACGACTCTAATTTCTCTTCCTTACTGTCGAAAGCATCAAGTAGTATGCTTTTAAATTTATTTCTGGCTGTGGGGTCCCTTAGCTATATATATATATATATATATATATATATATATATATATATATATATATATATATATATATATATATATATATATATATATATTAAAATAACAGATTCAATTTTAAGCAAAGAATCGCTGCTTTCACCCTTAACGGGATCTTCTGAAACTAAAAAAATCAATCTGTGAATGCAGAAGTAAATATTTCGAAAAACGTTGCAACCGAGGGAAAACAGGAAGACGATACTTTGGTTTCGTGAAGACGTTCCCTGGCAATGAACGGAAAAAAGCGAAGATAATACGTCGTTATGTGGAGCGATGAGAATAATTACACGCAAAGATAAAACCTCGTTTCTGGTATAAATGAAGTAGTACACTAATATTCTATTTAGGAAACCGAATGATTCTCGGCTTCAGAGTTAAGAATAATATAAATAAATTAGTAGAACGAAAATGACAGCGTTTATTGAAATCAATAATAATTAAATATATACAACACGTATCCATATACGTACATACACATGCATACGCGAAAACACCCACCATGCATATACAAGCACGTACACATAAACACGCGCACACATACATAAACCCGCGCAACACCTGTACCCGCACACTTACGAACGTATACACCAAATACACATAAGAAAATATATGTGTGTGTGTGTGTGTGTGTGTGTGTGTGTGTGTGTGTGTGTGTGTGTGTGTGTGTGTGTATACATATAATTATATAAACGTATATAAATATACACACATAAATACGTATATAACGCACGCACACACATACCTACAGGTAAAAACACATGTTCACCAAACTACGTCAACCAAAACACGATGTACACATATACACACCTTACAGACGTGCAAACACACAAACACACACAAACACAAAATACACATATACACATAACCATATACACATCTACCAGTATATATAATATAATATATACACCTATAACAAATGCAAGCATACATACGTACGACAAAGTATACGTGCGTTCACAAAACATACGAGTATATACTTACCTATGCAAATAAGTAATGGTATAAACATAAAATATACTTAGCTACCACATCAAGACGTAAATTATCCTCATAACGACGTATTATCTTCGCTTTTTTCCGTTCATTGCCAGAGAACGTCTTCACGAACCAAAGTATCGTCTCCCTATTTTCCTTCGGTTGCAACGCTTTTCGAAATATTTACTTCTGCGTTCACAGATTGATTTTTTTAGTTTCAGAAGATCCCGTTAAGGTTGAAAGCAGCGATTCTTTGCTTAAACTCTAATCTGTTATTTTAATAAATATTTGCTCTAGGGTTCTTATATATTTGATATATATTTATCCTTATCGAGCCCTCTTTGGATTTTAGTCTTCAAATTTATTATTATTACTATATTATTACTATATATATATAATATATATATATATATATATATATATATATATATATATATATATATATATATATATATATATATATATATATATATATATATATATATATATATATATATATATATGTGTGTGTGTAGATAAATCTACCAAGAGTTTACGGTAGTGTCCAATCCGTATGAAGAACTCAATGTAATCCGGATATCATGGAAAGAAGAGATGCATTCAAAAATCACTTTCGGTGAAAGATAAACGGAATACAGAGTCAAGATAAAATATTTAAAAAATAATGAATAAAACAATGAAACAGTTCCTTATATTAAACAAAAAAAGTTCATTATTTAACGATCGTTTCTAGGACATATATGTGTTAGAATTGGCATGCATATTCAACAGATCTATGTACAAAATTATACAAAATTATACAAACTATCAAATTTAATATACATACCAACACATATATATGCCGTCTTCAGAAATAATGTGTTGGTATGTATATTAAATTTGATAGTTTGTATAATTTTGTATAATTTTGTACATAGATCTGTTGAATATGCATGCCAATTCTAACACATATATGTCCTAGAAACGATCGTTAAATAATGAACTTTTTTTGTTTAATATAAGGAACTGTTTCATTGTTTTATTCATTATTGTTTTAATATTTTATATATATATATATATATATATATATATATATATATATATATATATTTAGGTTTGTTGGTTCACCACCGGATAGAATTGGTCATACCGTATGGTCAATCTTGATGTAATATTATGGAAAGTACTCAACGTAGTGCAGTTCACCCGTCTTTGTTTGTGTAGTTGGTGGTGCGAATACGGAGTTAATTAATATGAATAAAATAACAGGAGGCTGGACTGGTGTAAATCCTTGAAAAGTTTATTATACTAAGATCATTTCAATGACCGGGTGCCGTATGAATCCGGTGATATCATCAGGTATTCGAAATATAACAAAGGAATATATAAAAATCCATGGGTCCGAAAATCAGAGACAGAGAGAATGACTGACCAACTAGCTGCT
>OZ024742.1:263896825-263899325 GCA_964016885.1 Eledone cirrhosa | reverse complement strand
GATAAGAAAATTAGGATGTTGTTGTAATTCAATCTGGAGCTTTGTAGTTATGTAAGAGGTGTTTCCAGACGTGTGGACAACGTGTGAAGAATTCATTTCTCGTGTTTAGACAATCACTATTGTGTAATCTCTTTAGAATATTTATTCGTTCATCAATACATAGTCCACACGACGGATTGCCCCTTGCGTATGGCTTGGACTTTGTAATGGCTTTCCATTGAATGGAGTAGTCTATACGTGCGTCCTTCAGGGACCATACGTGGCTCGCGAGTTTCGTAGATGAATGTCTATCCGGGTACCTAAAGGTCGACTGGTGGTTCAGGAAGCGTTCCTTAAATCGGCCCTCCGCCATACCCACATAGGATTTGACCTCCTGTGGTTGATTTGGTCGGTTGGAAGTGACCACAGCTTCATAAACTACAGCGGGTGTGTTGCATTGCTGTTGAAGGGGACAAGCTTCGGGATTACGGCAAGAGCACCCTGGTGGGGTGTTGCTCTTAGGGCTGTTGGTGATGTGGGCCTTCATGTTCTTAGCGCAGGAGTATCCTAGTTTTACTTTGTGTCGGTTAAAAATGGAGCGGTATTTATGACCTATGGGAAAGTGTCTATGTAAGAGGGCTAGAAAGTTTTTGCTAACAGCGGCTTCTCGCAATCTATCACTTACTCTCCCACTATCAACAACAGCAATAAGAAAAGAAAGCGTAACAATAGACAAACTATCTGGTTCTCTCCTCCCTTCTCATTCAACGTTAAAACCAATGTAGGCAAAAGATTTCTAGCCCTCTTAGATAGACACTTTCCCATAGGTCATAAATACCGTTCCATCTTTAACCGACACAAAGTAAAACTAGGATACTCCTGCGCTAAGAACATGAAGGCCCACATCACCAACAGCCCTAAGAGAAACACCCCACCAGGGTGCTCTTGCTGTAGGCCCGAAGCTTGTCCCCTTCAACAGCAATGCAACACACCCGCTGTAGTTTATGAAGCTGTGGTCACTTCCAACCGACCAAATCAACCACAGGAGGCAATAGTGATTGCCTAAACACGAGATATGAATTCTTCAAACGTTGTCCACACGTCTGGAAACACCCCTTACATAACTACAAAGCACCGGATTGAATTACAACATAAATCCTAATTTTCTTATCAACTAGAAACTTTTCGGACTTTCGCAGTTGTCCTTCCTATTCCGTATAACCATGTCCATTACGAGCTGAGGATCCGCTAAGGTGAAACAATTGTTCTCGGTATGGTGAACTAACTGTTGTGTAACCACTTCCACCTAACTCGTCCCGTGGACTGAGTGCTCTACCACTACGGATATTACCTTCCAGTGTTCTACCACCATATATATATATATATATATATATATATATATATATATATATATATATAATATTAACAATATCAATAAATGGAAAATATCTTTATAAAACCATATTTATTTTATTATTTTATTATACATATTTCAAAGGTACCAATATTTTAGTACGCTTTCATCAGATAAAATACAATATTTGATTTAAAGATAGTGAATAAATGTTCAAAGCTCTGGATAAATATGCTAATGAGGATAACGTTCAAACTGAAAAGGACTGTTAAGTTTAGATGTTAGATAGCTTGTAAATAATTATCTAATTTTTTTTTTTTTTTAAGTTTGCTATTAAAATTGAAAAAATATTTTAAAGTTAATTTTGGATTATTTATAGAGATACGCATATGTACACCCAAACATATTTAAAGAAAGAATGAGATAATTATATTTATTTTTATTTATTTAATTTTATAATGTGGAAGTATTACTAATATTTAGGTGAGAATTATAAAGTAATGTATTAAATTGAGAACTACTATTTTATTAAAGCAATATAATATGTGAAAGATACCCTCTATTTATATATACGATTGGATATATTTTACGCATACATTTCAATATTATGATGAGTGCAGTTATAAATATAATGTATTGTAGTATAAGACATTATTGTATATCGTTATTAAAAAAATGTATTTAGTAAATAAATAATTATGCGTGAATATAGGTTTTATTCAATTATGAAAGCGCGTAAGATATGTATAGCGATTATATGTATAGGTTAAGACTGTGAAAATAATTATATATTTTTTATAGAGAAGATGTATTATAATATTATGTGTAATCTATTATTGTATAATATAAGGTTAAATATATAAATTTAAACATTTATGTAAAATTTGAATGTATCGTATATGTGAATTGTAAACAAGCTTTTATTAAGGGAAAGATAACTCTAGTGTTTAGTAATTTAAAGAGTGCAAATTATTTAAAGATATATTGTTTAATCTAATGTTTAACCTAATAACTAATTATAATTTGTATTATAATATAATTAAAAATTCCTATATGATTTCAGAGTACCATATAGTAAATATGGTCTAGATAATAATTGTTTCTACTTTTGGCACAAGATAATAATAAAAAGATAAATATTTCTATGTATAGATTTTGATAACAATA
>OZ024742.1:263851825-263891825 GCA_964016885.1 Eledone cirrhosa | reverse complement strand
CGTCAATCACTCAGGGTAGTTGGACTTGATCTCTGTACTACATGCTTCTCCCACGGTCAACTCTATGTTCGTTGGTCATGAGCTGGAGGCAGCAACGATTTATTCATTTGCACACCAAAAACAAATTACACAATGAATATTGTTTACTTTGGGGTGCTTCAAGATTGACAGATTTTCATTTCTAAATTCTATTATCATTACAATTTTTATTTTTTATTTTTTTTATTTTTTTAAATAATTATGAGAAAAAAATATATCTTCATATTTATTGCTTACTAATCTGAAAATGAACATCAGTAACCCGGGCAACGCTGGGTCATTCAGTTAGTATTATATATAAACAATACTGGAATTACCTTCATTGTACCCACAGTTGATCACCACGGAAACACTATGATAAGTGATTCAGTTTATAATTCGTCACCTCTACCTTATTCCCACTCAGACATTTGTCATATTTTTTCCTTTATTTTTTCTTTATAATTTCTGTTTTCCTCTTTTCCTTTCATCTTTTCTTCTTTATACTTCCTCCTACATCCCTCTATATGTATTCTTATTGGTCTCTACCGGATTGATTGGGATATCAATTATATGATTATCTAATTATTACGTTCTATACTTTAAATTTCAACTGTCATTTTCGTTAAGATGCCAGTTTTTTCTAGTCTGACTTCATAACAAATTAATAACATTCAATTGTTAATCACCAACTATCAACATTTAATATTCAATTTTGAATACAGTTTCTATTATTTTATTATATTCGACTGGTGTCTAAATCTTTGATTTTTTAAATTTTTTAGTTTCTAACTTTGTAATTTCTAACTTTTAATTGTTGATCTGTAATTTTTCCAATGAGAAATATATTTGATTTTCTACTTACACATGCTCACTCTAAACATTATAAAGCAACAGTATGTGTCATAAATCCAAGCCAGTGTTAGGCCGTTTGGTATTAAAACGGGTTAATAATATTACAATAGCTGCCACAATGTAAACTATATATCTAATATATATTTGTGAAATGGGTGGTGGTTGAAATTCAGTTGTGCACGGTTAAATGGTAGTAGACGTGGTCGGACGGACATGAAAATTTACACACCTATGTAAAAAGTGCCAAGGAAGCAAATAGAAACTTGAAAAATGGGGTCCCTAGGGCCCCCAAACGGTCCTTTTACTATCGCTTCTGGTGAGTTATTTCCCCCTGTTCTAATACTTGGATGAGTTATTTTCCGTAGTCGCTTTCAATATTAATTGTCTTATTTACAATTTCATACAAATTTTTAAACTCATCAATTTTTTCATAACATATCAAACACAACGTTCTTTCGCTGTTTTTGAAAAATATTCTTCAGGAAAAAAAATATTCTTCAGGAAAAAAAATATTCTTGAAAATTTCAGGAAAAAAAATAAAAATATGCACTATCATTTTTATTTTATTTTTATTCTAATACATATTCATTGTCTTATTTAAAATAACATATCAAAGACAACGTTATTTCGCTGTTAATAAACTGTTGCCTTCTACGGTACGTTTCATTTTCATTTTTCAATTACAGTTGCTCTATATTAAATTTAAATACTTCTATAACGATCATACAGTACCATTTTATGAAATCGATTCTGCAGTAGAATTTTACGAAATGCCAAACCGAAAAAGGTCACTGTTTTCTAACAAAAGAAATAAAACCCTTACATTGCGAACCCCCTGTTCTAATACTGGGGTTAGTTATTTCCCCCTCTTCTAATAAACGTCTAATATATAGAGGCCCCTCTTGCTGACCAGGGCAATCAAAGTATAAACTATCATACAAACCTTCATAATCTGCATTTTCAAACTTGCATATCATCGGCATTGCTATTTCGCTGTTAATAAACAACGCTTTTCACGTCGCTCCACTTCTCATTGTATGCCGTCCAGCCCAAAGTGCATATTTCTATGTTTTTTCCTGAAACTGCTTCTTTATAATAAACTTACAATAATATTTTTCAAATTAACTTAATAAAAAGTGGCCCCGAGTGCAACCGGGCTCAGCTGCTAGTATATATA
The DNA here is from genome assembly GCA_964016885.1 of Eledone cirrhosa. Taxonomy (NCBI): domain Eukaryota; kingdom Metazoa; phylum Mollusca; class Cephalopoda; order Octopoda; family Eledonidae; genus Eledone; species Eledone cirrhosa. Next base: position 263,889,775 of record OZ024742.1, on the reverse strand, counting down.
TATAACATTAAGTTATATTCTCACTTTGTGGTTAATGATCATTATATTCTCTCGCCCCAAACACAGAATTCTGCTGGATACCGAAATTAGTAGTAAACAAAAACTCTGTGGCTGAATTGAACTCTCTGTGACCGTATCAGGTTGCCGGCTGAGGTGGTGGGGGACTGATGTGTGGGGTGACTCACACAGAGTAGTATTAATTTGGATGGTAGTTAAGTGGTCAACTTCCTCCACCTCTGCGTCTCCCAGGGCTGTCGGGATGTTCTGAATTTCACAAGGGGATGGACTATCCCAGCAAAAACATAACTGTTTCTCCGTTCTCTTGAATATAGGATTGTTTCAGAAACGTAACCGTTTACTCAATTTTGCTGTCTGATGAAATCACGAGATTGGTCAACTGACCATCATCGTCATTGAAATATGTATCACAGCTTTGTTAATAAAGGACTCTTTAACATCTGCAACTTCGTATTTTCCGTCATCTTTATTTTGATTAAGTAACATTACGTCAAGTGCTTGAATTGAATTGTGCATATGAGACCAATGCTTTGAAAAAACACCATACTTCGACATTGAGCATATAAAAAAATCGAATTTACAGAAGTAAACTTTATTCCATCATTATGTTTTTCTGTTTTTTTCTGTTCAAATTCTCGCTGTCCGATGAGGTCATAGCTGTTGCATAATGGCTAACACCTAAATATATATAACAGCAAATATGAATAAGCGAAGTTTATTTTAACCTGTTGACTTACACTTCGTGTTACATATATATGTATATACTTTAGTAAAAGTTTGGTAGAAATATCCAAGGGTTAGAGGACTTAGTCCATTAGACGAGGTAAGTATAAATAGTTACAACAGTGGCATATACAGGTACTTAAGTTTTGGGGGGTTTGTACTCCAATTCATTCAGTCTGCTATAAATAAAGATTGCCTCCGGTGGTTGAATTTGGTTTCATTTCTAAAAATTATTCGCGAGTTCAAACAAAGGCATATACTTCAGAAAAGAAACCAAATTCAACTACCGGAGGTCATCTTTATTCAATTTTATAACAGGCTGAATGAGTTGGAGTGCAGAACCCAACGAAACTTAAGTATAGGCTTGAGAGTCCAAATCTTTTGAACATTGAGTGAACCAGTACTACTATATGGATCAGAAACATGGACCCTATCTATTCGTCTTGAAAGACGGCTGGATGGAGTATATACAAATCTGCTCAGAAGAATCAAAAACATAAACTGGAGATTACACGCAACACTTGAAACCATCTACGGAGATTTGATTCCAATATCCCTCAAACTCAAGCAAAAAGAACTAGTTTGCTGTTCACTGTCATTGAGCCGACAAAGAAGTCATTTCATCTCTCCTTCTGTGGCATCCCTCTGGATGTGTCTATTCACGAAAACTGACTTGCCCAGACACCATAGCTCGGGGCTCAGGGCTGGACATAAGGGATCTAGGGACAGCAATGCAGGACCAAACGGTGTGGAAAGGGATTGTCAAGAAAGTTCCGATTGCCCACAGGGGAGTTGAAGGATGATGATGATGATGATGATGATGATGATGATGATATATATATATATATATATATATATATATATATATATATATATATAATCATCATCATCATCATCATCATCATCATCATCATCATCATCATCATCATCATCATCACCATCATCATCATCATCATCATCATCATCATATATCTATATATCTATATATATATATATATATTATATAGTAATAATAAGTGTGAAGACTAAAATCCAAAGAGGGCTCGATAAGGATAAATATATATCAAATATATAAGAACCCTAGAGCAAGGTAAAATACACCTCGAAAATCAGTAAGTGTTCGAATGTCAGTGAAGGGACTGTGTTGAGCTGTTTCAATCATGCCTCTACATATTACTGGTTCATGTCCCGTCTTTGCTTGATCATGTAGGGATCACCATTGTGTAGAGAATAAATGTCATTGTTTGAAATTAAATAAACCTCAAAATGTGTTCATATCAATTACATTTGAAAATGTTTTCTCTTTTCATACACATACACATACACACACATACATATATACATACACACACGCACACACAACACACACACACACACATACACACACACGCGCACACACGCGCGCACACACACACATATATATATATATGATTAATATTTATATATATATATATATATATATCTAACTAACGATACTAACATCCTACTCTCCCCCTACCCCACTCCTCTGACCCCTCCCCATCCACACGCGCACGCACACACCGACCTACACCCCACCCCACACACACACACCTTTTCCTGAACATGGAACCTCGTTCTTCCCCCAACTCTCACATTCAAATACACACACACACACGTACACCTACACACACACACCACCTTCAGCCCTCCCCGCTCGGACACCCCGCCTCCCTCTGCCCACTCCACCCGCCACCACCCCTACACGCCCCACAGCCTTCCACCACTTGTTTATCTTCATGTTTATTTTTATTTTTATTATTTTTTTATATTTATTTTCATTTGTACCCCTTCCACCGCCCGCCCCCCCCCCCCTTCTTTCTAAATGTCTCTCCCCAACTCCCCTACACACCCTTGGAACTCTCTTCCCACACACTTTTCGCCTGAAGAAGGGCTTATGCCCGAAACGCCCCCCCCCCCCCCCCCCCCACACACACACACACTCTCAAGAGCGTGAAACTAATAAACTTTTGTTCGTACTGCCTCTCTGTTTTGTTCCCGTTCCATTTTTCACTATATATATATATATATATTTCTAGGGCGGTTTAAATTCCAGAGATCCATGGACGAGTTCTCTCCAGCGGTCTCTGTCTCTCATTATCGCTGCCATGTCCTGCGTCTCCAACGGACCAGTATCTGTCCTTAGGGCAACAACATACGTTAACCTTGGTCTTCCTCTTCCAGTGTGTCCATGAAGGGGCTCCCACAGGAGCACTGAGTGCAATGTCAACTCTGGATGTGGGTGAGCATGTCCAGCTAACCTCAGTCTCCTCTGTGTCAATTTTGAGCTGACTTTTGGGAGGCTCCCATACAGCTCTGAGGTTTTCATCCTCAGTTTATACTGAGAGCCAAGAAGATCAAGGAGGGCAAGGCTCATGGAAAAGATGGAGTGGCATCAGAGGTGATGAAGAGGTGTGATTTTGATGATATCATCCTGGGGTTCTGTAACCAGGCACTGGAGAAAGGAGTTTCCCCGAATCAGTGGAGGATCAGTAACATCGTCCCAGTGCCAAAGAAGGGAGATCTCTCTAACACCAACAACTACAGGGGATCTCAGTGACTTCACTTGTGGCAAAGACCCTCAACAGGATGATTTTTAACAGGATCCAGCTTGAGATGGAGAAGAAGCTCAGGGACACCAGAACGGTTTCAGAGAGGGAAGATCAACCACCAGTCACATCCTGATGCTGAGGAGGATATTAGAGGGAGCTAGAGCAAAGTACCTTCCTGCGGTCATGGTTTTCATTGACTTTAGGAAGGCCTTTCATTCTATGGACCGCCACTGCCTAATGAAGATCTTACAGGCTTATGGAATCCCCAAGAAGATAGTGGACCTGATATCACTGCTCTACACCAACACCAAAGCCCAAGTCATTACACCTGATGGGATGACAGAGTTCTTTGAGATACTAGCTGGAGTGCTCCAGGGAGATACATTGGCTCCCTCCCTTTTTATCATCGTAGTGGACTATTGTATGCGCCTTGCACTGGAGAAACACCAGGACTCTGGCTTTACTGTAGCACCGGCTCAGAGCAGGAGAGTTAAGGCGAAAAAGATATCGGATGCTGAATTTGCCGACGACATAGTTTTGGTGACAAATACAGTGAAAGAGGCATAGGATTTGATGCAGGAGATTGAGACTGTGTGGATGAGTGTGGGGCTGAGAATCAATGAGATTAAAACAAAATATCTGGTAGAGAATATTGAGAAGCCAGAGGGGATCACTAATGTAGGCGGGAAGCCGCTAGAATTGGTTCAGGACTTCCTGTATTTGGGAGAAAAGATTGGGAATACGGAAGATGATGTGGTTGAGAGGAAGAGCAAAGCCTGGGCGGTGTGCCACAGCTTAAGATCTGTGTGGAAGTCGGACCTTCGTAAAGACCTGAAAATCCGCCTCTTCATTGCTGTAGTGGGGTATGTGCTGCTGTACGGGTCTGAGACTTAGACACTGACCAAGAAACTCACTCAGATGGAGGATGGGTGCCACACGAATGCTGAGGATTGCTCTGAAGATTAATCAGTATATATATATATATATATATATATATATATATATACAACATAGAAAATCAAATTTTTGTTTAATGCATTTAATTGCTAACGATTGTTTTTCTTCCAGACAAATGTCTGGAATCATCGGAGTATACATAATGTTAAAACATATTTAATTTGTATTCCTTAGAACACTCATTAAGATATCTTATATCTGCATGCTCTCTGCTATTATTTATATTCTTTATAAAATGATTTATAAGTAATATTCCTTGCATATATCATATAGCTTCAAAGAGGTTCTCTTTAAAATACTTTTCAATACTTTATTACTATCTTTTTATTATAATGTTCTTTTTCTCTTACTCTTCAATATATTGTAACTGACACTAACAATTATAATTAGTCTTCTCAAATATAATGTATCTTAATGAATGTTCTAAGGATTAGGAATTTATTTGTTTTGTCATTGTATATGTTCCGATGATTCCAGACTTTTGTCTGGTAGAAACGATGATTAACAATTAAATGCATTAAACAAAAATTTGATTGTTTTCTATGTTGTATTTCTGCTCTGTAGTATATCTGATATTTTACATTGAGCTAATTTTCTTACTGGTAATTGGGTAATACACAATCTTACCCTTGTCTTATTTATATATATATATATAGATTATATATAAGATTATATATAGATTATATATAGATTATAATTAGATTATATATATATAGATTATATATATAGAGATTATATATAAGTATAGATATTATTATTATTCCTTGAATCTCAGTCATTGATGTTGGTTAACTGGAAAGTCCGTTGGAATGAATATCAAGCCACTACCTGCAGCCTCAGATATTCAGGACGTATCGGAGGGTTCTTGCTGTTCCCAGCAAGCATGCCTTTTGAAGCGTTCCAAAAAGCGTGAAGGGGCTGATTTTCTTTAACCATCCCTGGAAACCCCTGGTGACAGTCCCCAGTGCGCCTATGACAATCGGGATCACTTTGACTTCATGGCATTTCCAAATCCTTTTTACCTCCCACTTTAAGTCCTGGTATCGGTTAATTTTCTCCCTCTCCTTCTCTTGCACTCTCGTGTCGAATGGGCAGGCCATATCCACAATCAGACACGATCTTTTTTCTTTGTCCACAACCACCAGGTCAGGTCTATTGTGTTCCAGTTTCTTGTCCGTCTGTATCCTAAAATCCCACAGCACCTTCACCTGATCGTTCTCCATCACCACCTCTTGGCCTATGCTCATACCATTTCTCAGAATGTGGTAAATTGTTTACTTTACACAGGTGCCAGTGGATTCACCCTGCCCATCACATCATGTCTCCAGCCCTTATAGTGGTTCTGGGCTAGGTGTTTACACTCGGATACAATGTGAGCCACAGTCTCCTCTCTCTCTCCACAGATCCTGCACAGTGGGCTAGCCTCCTCCTTGTAAATATGGTGTTTCAACCACTTCGTTTTGAGGGCCTGCTCCTGCGCAGCCATTAACATTCCTTCTGTAGCCTTTTTGAGATCTCCTCTTCTCAACCAGTTCCATGTCTGTGGATCTCTAAATTCAGTTTTCTCAAAGAAGGTACTATGAAGGGATATTCCCTGAAGGCTGCTCTTTCTCCTTGATGTTATTTCCTCCTTGGACATCCCCTGGCCTATCGTCCCCTCCTTCAGTACAGTTCTGAGCATTGGCTCCTTACTATCAGTCACGTATTTGTATAGGTTGTTTTTCTCTATCTGAACACAGTCCTCTATGCTGATGAGACCTCTTCCACACTCAGATCTCCTTAGGTAGAGTCTATCGACATCACTCCTCTTGTGGAAAATGTTGTAGATAGTCAATAGCTTCCTAGTCTTCCTATCCATTTCTTTTTGTTCAGCAACATTCCATCTCAGAATTCCCGCACTGTACCTAATAATGGACACAGCTCGGGAATTTACTACGCTTATGGCATTTCTGCTGATCAGATGTGACTTCAATACGCTCCTTACTCTCCGAATGTATTCAGTTCTTAACAATTCCTTCATTTTTTTGTTCTTTATGCCATCAGCCTCCAGAACGCCCAAATACTTGTATCCTTCCTCAGAGTCAATTTCCTTTATCATCTCACCTGTTGGTATCTGGATTCCGTTACTTCTGCTCAACCTACCCCTCCTCATCACAATGACTCCACACTTACTAATACCAAACTGCATACATATATCACTGCTGAAAATACGGACAGTGTCAACAAGCACATCCAACTCCTTCTCACTCTTCCCGAAGAGCTTAAGATCGTCCATGAAGAGGAGGTGATTGATGGTAAGCTCTCCCTTTCCCAACTTGTATCCTGCTCTCACTTTTCGCAGCATAATGGTCAAGGGCACCAGGGCAAGGACAAACAACAGAGGGGACAGGCTATCTCCCTGGAAGATACCTCTCTTGATCTTCACGCTTCCCAAGGATTCTCCAGTTGATGTCAACTCTGTCTCCCAGGACCCCATACTCATGCGCAGCAACTGTCTGATGTTATCTGCCACCTTGAAGATCTCCAGGCTTTTGGTGATCCAAGAATGAGGCACCATGTCAAATTCCTTTCTGTAGTCTATCCATCCCATGGCAAGATCAGTGTGTCTCCTCCTGCAATTCCCCATTACCATCTTATCAATAAGTAACTGGTCCTTTGTACCACGGGACTTCTTTCGGCATCCTTTCTGTTCGTCCGGTAACAAGTTGTTTGTGTGGAGGTGATGGTAGATTTCCTCAGACACAATGCCCGTCAACAGTTTCCACATTACGGACAGACATGTGATAGGTCTATAGTTGGTAACATCATTACCCTTGATTCGGTCTTTCATTATCAGAACTGTGGTACCTTTTGTCAACCACTCTGGCACCTCACCCGACACCAAGCAGTCATTGAACATGGCCGTCAGTTTCGGGTGGTGGTATGTTAAATTTTTAATCCAATACCCCTGCACACCATCTGGGCCTGGTGATTTCCAGTTGGTTAGTTTTTTGGCCTGCCCCTTAAGAGTTTCAACTGTGATACTCAAATCAGTTTGTTGGTGTGCCTGCTCACCGATCTCCCTCAGTACTGTCTCAATCCACCCTGCCTGGTCATTATGTCTAACATCCTGCTCCCATATTCCTCTCCAGAATGTTTTAGTATGTTCCGCCTCAGTCGTTTCTTCCACCATGGCTCTGCTCTTTCTTGTCTGTTGTTTCCTCTCGCTTTTATACCAAGTAGTTTCCTCACTGTATTTGCTGTTGCTTTGAGGATATTGTTGCACTGGTGAAGGCTCCTCGCCTCAAGGTAAGGAGCTTTCATTAAGGAGATCTTTAAGTCTCCTTAGACCTCATCATGTACTCTCGTTATGTAGACGATATCAATATAGTTATAAGAACACCCCCACTAGAGAGTACTAACAAGTTTGATTTAGAACGTAGCACGATGGAAAGCATCCAGCAGATAGCTAATTCCATACACCAGAGTATAACTGTAACTATAGACTTCCCTTCCAAACACCCTAACAATAGACTACCTGTATTAGACACAGAACTCTGGATTAACACTATAGACGAGGGAGCCCAAATTCTCCACTCACACTATGTTAAACCGATGGCCTCCAAATACCTGATACTCAAAAACTCAGCAATGTCCAGTAGTGCTAAGTTTAATATTCTGATCGCAGATTTGGTACGAGTGATGAAGAATGTGTCCAGCATGTGCGACCCAACAGAAATGGAAGGACACATCCAACACTTCATCAACCGCATGCAGTTCTCTGGCTACAACCAAAGAGACAGAGTCAGAGTATACGAAGGAGCCATGGAAAAGTATAAGACCCTCATAGAACTGGACATGAAAGGAATTTGCCCACTATACAGGAGCAAATCATGGAATAGCTTAGATAGGGCTAGACATAAGATAGGGAAGGCCACATCATGGTACGACAACCAGAGATATCAGAGTGTCATGTTTGTGGACGCCACCCCTGGAGGGAAATTAGCTAACCAGTGTAGAAAGGCCCTGAGAAAGACCCACTTAAAAATAAAGGTGGTAGAAAAGCCAGGAACCACCATAAAATCCCTGATCAGCAAAACCTACCCTTTTAAGAAAACCCACTGTACTAATAGGAAATGTATCATATGTAAGGTGAACCCCCGGATAAACTGTAAAACTAGAAACGTAGTCTATAGCATAAGATGTACAGAGGGTACTTGCAGAAACATGACAACAACATACATAGGTGAGACAGCTCGTAGCATAGGTGAAAGGATAGACCAACACTGGGGGGAACTAAAAGGACGAAAAAACGGGTCAGTACTATACGAACATGCTAGACAACAACATGACGGTAACATAGACAACATAGAAATTAGAATAATATCTAAACATAGGAATGACCCAGCAGATAGGCAAATCAGAGAGGCCAGTGAAATAGAAATTAGAAGACCAAAGCTAAACAGAAAGAATGAGTGGAACAACAACACCCAAACAAACAACACTGACCTAAGAGAAGTATAATAAGTAAATAAAATAAAATAAAATAAGATAAATAAATACATACACAAGCACATAAACACACACTAGTCACCCAGCAGACACAACACTATACACACTAGTCACACAACACACACAACACTATACACACTAGTCACACATCACACACAACACTATACACACACGCAAACGCATGCGCAAAGAAGACAAAATAAAATAAGATAAACAAACAAGCAAATAAATAAAAAAATATATAGACAGACTGAACAAAAAAATGGCGTAGACATACAACACAACAGGAGGAACAATGAATATAACACCACTGACGATGTTGCAGATGTGCAACGAAAGATTTATGTAAATTATGTAAACTATATATATGTGTTTGTGTCTATATTGTATCTGTATTATTTTTGACCGCCGGTCAGTCAATGGCAACATTGAGGACCGAGTAAGTTAGATCGCAGATATATATATATAAAAGACAGCGAGAAGCGAAAACCAACCAAACAGTGAGTGTGTTCTGTTATTAATTCTGGCCATATTACGCAAATATGACCCTCCCCAAATATAACAATATCTGTTTCGACACACGATTTCATATAAAAAACCTCGCAAAACTAATTCATCGCCGCTATGGCATTAGCTTGTGCCAAGCTGAAAGGTTATTGAAAGACACTGTTTTCTGTTATATAAAAACTACAATAACAACAGAACAAATCCGCTTCTTAAAACACTGTGTTTCCTCCAAAACATACACAACAAACATATCAAAACAAGTAAATAATTTATTATTGAACAAAACACAAGCTGAACGACTAAAACACACAATAACAGTTAATATGAAAAGAACAACATACACAAAAGTCAACGCACTCTACAGACAAAAACGCATCAACGGTAAGGAAATCCGAAATCTCATCACAGCAAACGAGAGAGATGACTTCATGAGCGTCATCCGACGCGAAACGAAATATGCTCAAAACGAATGCTGTAGGCATTTCAAGAAGAAATTAGAATGGATGAATAAGAAAAAACTACAAGAAAGGAAAATCGAATATTCTCAAAAATACCCAGATAACATCGACAACATCCGTATGAGTGATGTAAAACTACCGGAAGAATTTACCAATGACCACACAGTAAATATCTATGGGAACACTTTAATCAGTGAACAAGAACAACAAATCCTAAAGTTACCACCAAAATTTGCCATCTACAAAAAGATTAACCCTATGGAATGCAAAACGGAGCTGGAAAAGTGTTTCACAAAAATACGTTGGAATGCAAAGGTAAACAACAACAACAATAATAACGGTAGTAGTAATATAAACAATAACTCTGGGTATAGAAATAACAGCCATAACCATAACAATGGCAGGAAAGTGAGAAATAGTGATAATGGCAATAATACTAGCGATAGACAGAACAACAACAACCACAATAATAATAATAATAGAAACGTTAACCACAGACACAGCAACAGTGACCACAGTAGTAATAACGGTAACAATACGAACAACAACAACAACAATAAACACAGTGGTAATAATAGAAATAGTACATGTAACAATATCAACAAAAACAAGAAACATAATAATAGTAACAACCACAATGGTAGAAATAGCAGTAACAACAACAACAATAACGGTGAAGTAAACAACAATACATCTAGCAATCATAACAATAATAATATTAATGCTAATGATAGAAACAACAACAACCACCATGATAACAATAATAGCAACACATACAACTATGACGATAGAAATAACGACAACCCCTTAGAGAAACTATTTTTCAACCCAGCTGACAAAACATATAAGATGGGTAATATCTATCCTACGAGGTTACCCTTTAATAAAAGAGTTTGCATACCACAGCAAATAGATGACGAGACGGAGGCACAGTTCACCATAGCTAGAAATAAGATTAGACAAGTAGTAGACAGGTACACTATGAGACAGAGCAGACCAGAGGCCCAACAACTTGGGATAAAACCTGTAGAAGGCTTGGTTAGCCTCAAACAGCGTACAAGGGATGGTGAGGTAGTGTGTCTACCCACATATAAGTCTGGTAGGATGTCAATAGATAGCATGCCGAACTACATCGAGGCAATGCAACCCCACATCACCAACACGAGCGAAGTTGCACAACTAACACACGATGGGAGAGAAAAAATCCTCAACGCTCACATGATGATGTGGACTGACATCCTAAAGCCAAGCAGACGCACTGCCAACAACTTCCAGGCGTCTAACAATGGCATACCACCCTTGTATGGGCTCCGCAAAGACCACAAGACAGTCGACGACCCGACAACAGGACCACCAACAAGACCCGTATGCGGAGCTAATATAGCTAGCAACTGCAGGATCTCCTACTTCCTCTCAATGGTTATACGCCCCATAATCAAGATGTCCCCAGATGTATGTGAAAGTACAGAGGACCTCCTCAGCAGAATCAGTGAGTGCAACAAAAACAGGAGCCTATCCAACTGCATAATAGGCAGCATGGATGTGGTGTCACTGTACCCATCCATTAACATTGATTTTGCTGTGAAAAGATGTGTGGAGATGATCATTGAGAGTGAGGTGGAGTTCTGCGACGTCGACACAGACGAACTGGGCCTCCTACTTAGACTTACCTACGACACTGACTACCTAGACAGCCATGACCTTAGATGTTTCTGCCCTAGTAGACCTATAAGAGGTAGACCCCCCACCATAACCTCAATGGCTAAAAAGACTCCCATAGGAAGGTGGATTGGGTGGACCAAAGCTATACGGACCCCCCAAAACATTGATCAGCTAAGAAAAATGGTCGCGCATGCAATAGGGGCTAGTATCAAAACTACCCTAAAGGGCCACATATTTAAGTTCAATGAGAACATCTACACCCAAAATGAGGGAGCAGCCATCGGCGTCAGCATAGCTGGTGATGTTGCCAACCTTTTCATGGTATGGTGGGAAAGGAGACTTAAAGATCTCCTTAATGAAAGCTCCTTAGACCTCATCATGTACTCTCGTTATGTAGACGATATCAATATAGTTATAAGAACACCCCCACTAGAGAGCACTAACAAGTTTGATTTAGAACGTAGCACGATGGAAAGCATCCAGCAGATAGCTAATTCCATACACCAGAGTATAACTGTAACTATAGACTTCCCTTCCAAACACCCTAACAATAGACTACCTGTATTAGACACAGAACTCTGGATTAACACTATAGACGAGAGAGCCCAAATTCTCCACTCACACTATGCTAAACCGATGGCCTCCAAATACCTGATACTCAAAAACTCAGCAATGTCCAGTAGTGCTAAGTTTAATATTCTGATCGCAGATTTGGTACGAGTGATGAAGAATGTGTCCAGCATGTGCGACCCAACAGAAATGGAAGGACACATCCAACACTTCATCAACCGCATGCAGTTCTCTGGCTACAACCAAAGAGACAGAGTCAGAGTATACGAAGGAGCCATGGAAAAGTATAAAACCCTCATAGAACTGGACATGAAAGGAGTTTGCCCACTATACAGGAGCAAATCATGGAATAGCTTAGATAGGGCTAGACATAAGATAGGGAAGGCCACATCATGGTACGACAACCAGAGATATCAGAGTGTCATGTTTGTGGACGCCACCCCTGGAGGGAAATTAGCTAACCAGTGTAGAAAGGCCCTGAGAAAGACCCACTTAAAAATAAAGGTGGTAGAAAAGCCAGGAACCACCATAAAATCCCTGATCAGCAAAACCTACCCTTTTAAGAAAACCCACTGTACTAATAGGAAATGTATCATATGTAAGGTGAACCCCCGGATAAACTGTAAAACTAGAAACGTAGTCTATAGCATAAGATGTACAGAGGGTACTTGCAGAAACATGACAACAACATACATAGGTGAGACAGCTCGTAGCATAGGTGAAAGGATAGACCAACACTGGGGGGAACTAAAAGGACGAAAAAACGGGTCAGTACTATACGAACATGCTAGACAACAACATGACGGTAACATAGACAACATAGAAATTAGAATAATATCTAAACATAGGAATGACCCAGCAGATAGGCAAATCAGAGAGGCCAGTGAAATAGAAATTAGAAGACCAAAGCTAAACAGAAAGAATGAGTGGAACAACAACAACACCCAAACAAACAACACTGACCTAAGAGAAGTATAAATAAGTAAATAAAATAAAATAAAATAAGATAAATAAATACATACACAAGCACATAAACACACACTAGTCACCCAGCAGACACAACACTATACACACTAGTCACACATCACACACAACACTATACACACACGCAAACGCATGCGCAAAGAAGACAAAATAAAATAAGATAAACAAACAAGCAAATAAATAAAAAAATATATAGACAGACTGAACAAAAAAAATGGCGTAGACATACAAAACAACAGGAGGAACAATGAATATAACACCACTGACGATGTTGCAGATGTGCAACGAAAGATTTATGTAAATTATGTAAACTATATATATGTGTTTGTGTCTATATTGTATCTGTATTATTTTTGACCACCGGTCAGTCAATGGCAACATTGAGGACCGAGTAAGTTAGATCGCAGATATATATATATAAAAGACAGCGAGAAGCGAAAACCAACCAAACAGTGAGTGTGTTCTGTTATTAATTCTGGCAATATTACGCAAATATGACCCTCCCCAAATATAACTATATATATATATATATATGATTAATATTCATATATATATGTGTGTGTATGTGTGTATGAATAATCACTCGAATATTTCTTGTAATTAAATCTCTGTCTACCCAGGAACGGAAAGTCTGAGAAACATGAAAGCATAGACGCTTCTTTCAAACATGTATCAATACATGCGGAAAGGAGTTTAGCATATCTAGTATCTACCATTTCTAGGCGATGTCTTCCATTTGTAAAATTACATTGACAACATCCAAGGCTCCAATGGCTTTCATGCAGACCATAAAATGCGAGAATCGGAACACTATTGAAATATATAAGCCGTACTCTATTTACTACGTGTCAAGAGCAATGCTGTAAGTCTCGGGATATTTCATAATATTAGTCGAACTGGTGTTTTGTAGTAAGATTGATGGTTAGTGTGTGTAGTATCGTTGTTTCTTTCCGGTCCTTGACGTTAGTAATTAGTATTATGTTGACAGATTACGAAATTAGGATAATTATAATTATTAGTCAAAATCGTAGCAATCTAGAGTGGGTAAAATTCCCGAGATCCATGGACAAGTTCTCACCAGCGGTCTCTGTCCTTCATCATCGCCGCTATGTCCCTCGTCTCCCAGAGATCAGTGTCTGCCCTTAGGGCATCAATATACGTCATCATCGGTCTCAAGTGTGTCCGTGTAGGGGCTCCCACAGGACCACTGAGTGCAGTGTCAGCTGTGAATGTCGGTGAACATGTCCAACTAACCTCAGTCTCGTCTGTGTCACTTTCGAGCTGTTTTCTGGGAAGCTCCCGTAGAGCTCTGAGTTCTTCATCCTCAGGGCATACTGATTAATGTTCAGAGCGATCCTCAGCATCATCGTGTAGCACCTTACCCCCATCTGAGTGAGTCTTTTGGTCAGTGTCCAAGTTTAGCCTCATATAGCAGCACAGACTCCACTGTAGCGACGAAGAGACTGATCTTCAGGTCATTACGAACATCCGACCTCAAACTGTGACACGCCACCAAGGCTTTGCGCCTCCTTTCCACCACATCATCCTCTGTGTTCCCAATATTTGCTCCTGGATATAGGAAGTCCTCAACCAACTCTAGCGGCTTCCTGCCTACATTCATAATCTTCTCTGGCTTCTTAATGTTCTCTACCAGATATGTCGTCTTACTCTCATTGATTCTCAGCCCCATATTGATCCACACAGTCTCCACGTCTCGCATCAACTCCTCTGCCCCCTTCACTGTGTTTGTCACCAGAGCTATGTCATCAGCAAATCACAGTAATTACTAGTAATAAATATATATATAATTAATTAGATCACGTTATTCGAGTTAATCTAACTGTTAAATGAAAAACATATCTAATTACTGTACTTATAGATTTTCAGATATTTACTGAAACTATACATCTGTGAGACAGAGTCGATATATAACATGCATACATACATACATACATACATACATACATACATACATACATACATACATACATACATACATACATACATCTGTGAGACAGAGTCGATATATAACATGCATACATACATGCATTCATACATACATACATACATACATACATACATACATACATACATACATACATACATACATACATACATACATACATGTCAGAAAAATACAGGAGAAGGAGGACATCTACGGACCATTGATGAGGAGTTTACAAATCCAGTATCCAAGATACACCTTTAGCTTCATACCCATCATTATTGGAGCTACGGGTTATATACCAACCCGCTTGGACCAAAGTATGACTGAACTTGGATTTGCGGGCAAAAAGCGCAGCTCCCTAATTCATAGTCTACAAATGGCTGCGATAGCTGGCACCTTCAAAATTTGCAAAACATTCTTGCGATTCAAGGGATGACAATTTCTTTTCTTTTACAACCTTGCCACCAGGAAGGTGGCCGGTCAAAAAAATATACTCGAAATTAAGAGAAAGAGATACATACATACATACATACATACATGTATGGTGGCTGCCAACTCGTTTTCGAGTAAGGCCACTACTTTATATCCATGTAGGAGAACCCCTACCGATGCACTGAACGAGTGTGACTTTTTAGTCCAGCCAGCGACTTGAAAACTGGTACAAACACTACACTTGTGACAATTATTGACACATAGTGCTGGGCCCATGGTACCATGTGACGACAAGTGCAGAGAGATCTCCAGATATAAAGCAATGCCTGTGCCTTGAAGCTTTTATAGTGAGCAAAGGCACTGCACAAAGCCAGTCCCACTCTCTTAATCAAGATGATATTTACCAAAAAGAAGAACAAGTCAACATCATTGGATACCATCAGGGTTGCAGGTGTTATATCAGAGTTGTGATTGTATGTGTGTATGTGCGTGTTTGCTCGTGCGTATAATAATTGTTTCTACATTTGGCACAAGGCCAGTGCCTTAGTGGTACTTTATTTTATCGACCCCGTAAGGATGAAAGGCAAAGTTAACCTCGGCGGGATTTGAACTCAGAACGTAAAGGGCCATAACGCTATGCTTCAAAGCATGGCGTCTGACGCTCTGTCGATACTGTCAATCCCCCATCGCGTACGTATGAGGAATATGTTTAAACTGATCATTTGTATGGTGAACATAGAGTGATCACACTCCGGCTATTCATCGATTTCTTTGCGTAAGTCATCGTAATAGACAGTTATAAATCCAACTAAATTCAAACCAGCTAATCAACCAGCAAATCAGCTAAATTCAAACCTCTTTGAATACATTGACCAGTGCCACTTCGGCAAAACATTATCTCTAATACAACAATATCATTGCAATTGACCATTCCATTTTAGCCAAAGTGACCATTACAACATTAGATATATTGGCCCTTGTGCGTCCTGCTAGTCACGATCGTAAGGTCGTTGGTTCAATTCTTGGACCGGATGGTACGTTATTTTCTTGTTTAAACACTTCGTTTCATGTTGGTCCAGTCCACTAAGCTGAAAATGAGTACAAGCAGTACTCATACTGAGAGCAAACAACATTTTTTTAAATACTTTAGCCAAATTCACTAAAACCACAATGGAGATAACAACAGAAACAATGGAGGAGAGAGGGTGGAGTGGAAGAAAGATTAAATTGGAGAGAGGAGTGGAGAGGGAGTGGGGGAGAGATAGTGAGGTGGAGGTGGAGAGAGAAAGGGAGAGATGGAAGTGGAGAGAGTGTGGGAGATGAGGAGAAGGAAGAGAGAGATTATATGATACAGAAATACAGACTAGTTGTTGTTCAGCCTTAGGTTTGCTCTGAATGAAAAGACCCAGGAAGGAATATTATGGAAAATACATCCATTATCAAATGTGTATTTCATTCTTTCATTCTTTTTAAGAAATGATTTGATTGTGATTTAGCTGTTATATTTGCAGATTATAACATATAAGAATATAACATAGGGGTAGAAATAAGGGTGAATAAATCGTATAGATTATTTGTTGTTGTTACTGCTAAATTCTGGGTTAGACCCAAACGAACAGAACTGTATAAAAGACATTCCAGCCATGAACAACCAGTCTTGTTTTAGCGACATTTAAGTACTATCGAAAGTGTCGATTCCTTATATAAGGCGGCAGGGTGTGATTTGAGAGAAATTTGGTTGTTATTTCCAGCAGACTGCGCGTTCACGTACAGGCTTTTTCATGTATATTATATTGGATGTGCGTGTATATGTGTGTATGTGCGTGCTTTGTGTGTGTGTGTGTGTGTGTGTGTGCGTATGTGTGTATGTGCGTGCTTTGTGTGTGTGTGTGTCTAAGTGTGCGTGTGTGCGTGTTTGTATGAGCTATTTTAGTGTTATGCATGCATGATGTCTGTATATGAGCATGTATGTGTTATGTGTGTATTATGCTTGTGTATGTATTGTACATACACAAGAAGTAGTCTAGTATACAAAAAGTGTGTAAATATATATATGTATATATAATAGAGCAGGTGTGGATTGTTAGTGAAATAGAGAAATAAACTGTGGAATGAGAGAAAGAGAAGTAAGGGAGAGAGAGAGAGGGGGTGAAGAAGAGATATAATGTATGATATGGTTACGTGTGTTATATGCCTTCGTTAGTGTAAAACGAGTAAAACTGGATGTTGGCTGAAGTAAGAAAGATATATGTAATAGAGAGAGAGAGTGTGTGTATCAGAGAGACAGAGGCAGGGAGCGCATGTGTGTGCGAGCATATATATGTGTGTGTGTGTGTGCGCGCGCATATGTATGTGTTTGTATGTGAGACATAGTGTAGATATGTCTGCGTCTCAGAGAGCGAATGCGCATGTGTGAGTGAGATAGAGAACGATAAAGAGAGTGTGAGAGAGAGATGGGAGATAATAGATATGTATATATGTAGTAGGTGTCCAGTATTGAGTTAGCCAACGTCCGTAGATTACATTAGCGACACCAGTGATCGTTTTATTCAATGGCCATAGAAAAACATAATAAAAACAAAACCACCATTATTATTATTTATTTATTTATAAACCACCATTATTATTATTTAGTTATGGCCCTTGCCATTCTGAGTTCAAATCCCGCCGAGGTTAACTTTGCCTTTCATCCTTACGGTGTCGATAAAAAATAAAGTACCAGTAATACACTGTATAATTGCTGGCCTTGTGCCAAAAGTAGAAACAATTATTATTTATTTCCCTTTGCGATCTGAGTTCAAATCCCGCCGAGGTTAACTTTGCCTTTCATCCTTACGGGGGTCGATAAAATAAAGTACCAGTAATATACTGGCTTATTGCTGGCTTTGTGCCAAAAGTAGAAACAATTATTATTTATTTATGTTGTATATTTATTGGCAGTGTCATCGATAGAGCGTCGGATAACAAAGCTTTATTATGACATAGAGTTACGGTCCTTTAAGTTCTAAGTTCAAATCCTGCCGCTGTTAGCTTTGCCTTTCATCTTTACGTGGTCGATAAGATATAATATCACTAACGCACTGGGATCGATTTAAACGACTTTCCCCTCCCCAAAAATTGTTGGTTTTACGCCTAAATCAGAAACCATTAAACATTGTGCGTAAATCCGTGGGGGGGGGGGGTATGTGTCTGTGTGGGAAAGCGCATGACTTCGTAACTATAGCGTTGGGTTCACAATCATGAGGTTATGAGTTCTATTCCAGAACCGGCCGGTGTCTTGTTTGAGCAAGACACTTTATTTCATGTCGCTTCAGTTCACTCAGCTGTAGAAATGAATTTTGCGTCACTGGCGCCAAGCTACGTCAGCCTTTGTCTTTTACTTTGGACAACATCGGTAGCGTAGAGAGGGGAGGAAACTGGTCTTCCACAAAAATACCTTGCCCGGCCTTGTGTCTCGTCTCGGTGGGGAATTTTCTAGGTGAAAATCCTATGGTCAGACCTGAACGAAGGGGGTCTTTATATATATATATATATATATATATCCTAAGCTTTCACCACAGACCTCTCTCTTTCTCATGGTCACACACGAACCCGAACATACATACATACATAATGGCTGCCCCCTCGTTATCGAGTATGGCCATTGCACGATATACCATTATTAATAATTATTAACTAATTCTATCGTTCAATGCCTGTGCGTGAAGATTTTTTTTTTAAGTGAGGAAAGACTGTGCACTGAGCCAATCCCACTCCTTGAAGAAAAGATCAACATCATCGGTAAGTAGTGAGCTGCAAGTTTTATGTCGGAGTTATCCCAGTTTCCTGAGTTGCCTTCCCCTAGAAGAATGCCCTGACAAAGGCTAGGGTTCCTTCACTCCCAGTGATTTAACCGCGCGGCCGGGCATCCAGCCCGACCATTTCTCTGTCCCCGCGCATATAGACACACATGCACACATGCATATACACATATATATATATATATATATATAAACATACATATGTACATGTGGATATACATATCTACACATTTTTGGATAGCCGTTGACTCTTTGTCAGGTTTTGATTTTTGTCCAGGAGGGTGTCCAACATCACCTCCCTCACCAAGTAAACTTGGTGGGGTTTCCGGTTTAGTCGCCGACGACCCGACCATGCGACAGGTTGTACTGGGTTACATGTTACCAGTAGCACTCAAGAGTGACCCGACATAAAATACATACATACATACAAGCATATATACATGCATACATACATACATATACATACATACGTACTTACATACATGGTGGCTGCCAACTCGTTTTCGAGTACGGCCACTACTTTATATCCATATAGGAGAACCCCTACCCATGCGCTGAACGAGTGTGACTTTTTAGTCCAGCCAGCGATGAAAACTCTGGTACAAACGCTACACTTGTGACAATTACTGACACATAGTGCTGGGCCCATGGTACCATGTGACGACAAGTGCAGAGAGATCTTCAGATATAAAGCAATGCCTGTGCCTTGAAGCTGTTATAGTGAGCAAAGGTACTGCACAAAGCCAGTCCCACTCTCTTAACCAAGATGATATTTACCAAAAAGAAGAACAAGTCAACATCATTGGATACCATCAGGGTTGCAGGTGTTATATCAGAGTTTTCCTTCTCCTAGAATTCTACCTTGACAAAAGCTAAGGGGTCATTTCTCCCGGTGATTTTGGATGGCAATTGACTCTTAAGAGCTCCTTTTCCCTTTGACAGGTTTTGTTTTTAGACATACATACATACATACATACATACATACATACATACATACATACATACATACACGCGCAAAGAGGGACCTTGCAAAATGTTTGGAGAACGTGGCCTAGAATATAAACAACTGAAGCGTCAACTCAGTCTTGATGCAGATATCAGTAGTTGGACAAGCACATTCTGTCAACGCGTATACGTCTCAAAGGCTGGTTACGTTAATCAACTGAAGTCACATGAAAGAACAAACAGCCGCAACACCACTAAACAAAGACCTGGTGAAACAACAAGTTTATGATTTTTTAAACCCTGCAGGATGAAAAACAAAACCCGTTAAAAGGGTGAGGGAGCACAGGAGAGTCAATGGCTATCCAATAAAGTATTTTGTTTTTGAGGGGGTAGTGGAGTGAGAGACTTCTAATCTTCATTAAGACATCTCTCTAGGAGAAGGTCACTCTGATATAAAAAGTGCGACTTGCATCCAATGATGTAGACCAGTTCTTTTCAGAGAGTCGGGTTGATTCCGTGCAAAGCCTTTCCTCACTTAAAAAAGATTCAAACACAGGTAACGCTTTATATGTGGACTAAAAAGCCACATGCGTACTGCTCATGTAATATCATTACTCGAAATCGAGTTGCAGCCATCATGTATGTATGTACGTATGTATGCAGTAGTGGACTGGCCAGGTCGTCATCTTGCCTGATGGCAAGTGGGCCCCTCGGGGAGGGAGCACAGTAGTACTTTCGGGGCCAATGCAGAAACTTTGTTTTCAAAGAAAATAGAAGTCCTAGAGAAACGAATACATTATAGTTCTGACAGCTAGAAGAAATGCAAACATACATATATACATAAATACATATACATACATACATACATCAGTCAAAGCGATCAGTCGCATATTTTGGCGTGGGAGACTATTTATTAAATTTAAGATGAATACTATCTCCGACAGTAATGCCACAACTACAGTCAGGTTGAATAACTGGTTATTCTTCTAACTATCCCTTCTGAAGACACCTTTTATTCGAATTCGTAGAGATATCCGACTAAATACATAATTCATTTTACAAGGATTTGCTACAAACAGCATGGCTGAACACAACATCAACAAAAAAATTAAGGAAGTATCGAAGACAAATAACAAAGAAGGTAATCAAACTTTATTTAGTTGTAGCTACAGAAGAAACCGAAATTATAAATCGCATTTCTCTTGGAGTTGCGAACTTAATAATGATTTATTTAATTGTTATAAAATGGCAAAAAACAATCCCTCCATTGGCTATATGAATAGAATGAAGCTACACTGGGACGAAATGCACCCAGAGCTAAATTATTTCACAGCGAAACAATTACGCCAACAAGCGACGTTTGTTGAACGTAAAAATAAGATAAATATTAATTGTAAGTCCCCCACAACAAATATGGAATCAACAACACGTGCTACAGATCGCCATGCTACTAGACTTCCTAGCAGCCAGGTTGAACAGCGCCTTGAAACAACTATGCCCGTAAGAAACTTGACACCACCTGTACCATCTAAGTCTACCTCGAATGCTGGGGAAAACACTATCGTTAATAATAATAATCGAAGAAATAATAATAATAATCGAATAAATGTGACACCACTTATACCATCCGAGTCTACCTCGACTGTTGTGGAAAATACTATCGATAATGATAATCAAAAGTATAAACAATTGAAAATTTCCCTCAACGAAATCTTCCAGAGAGAAATTAACTCATGTATAAATATCTCTCTGGCTGAACGTGTTAAAATGACAATGGTGAATAAAAAACCAAATAATGAAATACTACGTGTTATTGACGAAATAGGGGATGAATATTTACGACGGATAAAAACCCCAACATTTTGGCAAATCAACGCCTGTTTATATGCCTTAGCAATGACAGTGAAGCATTATCTTGGTGATAGCAGAGATATTAACAAGTACAAAACACCACCAAAAATACCATCATATATAACTAAAATAGAAAAAAAGAGTGCTGACCTACGAAAAAACATAGGACATGTGACAATGCTCCTTACATGCAAACAAACACAACAAAACCTCACTCGTCACCAACAAAGAGTGAAAAATAAAATAGAGACGATGTTTGGTAACAGTAGAACCAGAACTCTCCAATATAAGCTGATCACCCTCAAACAAGAATTGAGAGCTGTTAGCGAAAAACGCCGACACCTGAAGAAGGTAGATGAGAGAAAAATGCTTAATAAAAGATTCAGACGAAACCAAACATCAGTCTATAGAGATATGAAGGGAAAAATAATAAGTGTCACTGAGGCCCCATCCCAGAAAGACATAGATTCCTTTTGGAGAAAAATATGAGGTGAAAAGAAGAATTTCAACCAAGATGCAGTGTGGCTAAGAGAAATCCGAAAGATCTATTGCTCCTACACTGCAACAAAAACATACGAAATAAGTGAGGGTACCCTTGAGACTGTGATAGGAAAACTCCAAGATAAGAAAACACCAGGAGGAGACATGATTGTCGGCTACTGGTACAAAAAACTAATATTCTATCGGAGGTATCTTACTGACCTCTACCAACAAGTTCTTAAGGGAGATACACTTATACCAGAATGGTTGACAATAGCACAAACGTTACTGGTCCCCAAGAACAAAGACACCCACTTGGCAAAAAACTACCGACCCATTGCATGCCAGAACCTGATGTATAAGATGTATACAGCCTGCCTCAACCTATTCCTCCAAGATCACTGTGAAAATAATAACATCATCACAGATGAACAAGCAGCTGGAAAGAAAAGGGTTTGGGATGTGCTTAACAACTCCTAATCAACAAAACTGCGATGTCGGAGGTGCGACAACTTAGGAGGAATATGACTACAGTCTGGCTGGACTACAAGAAAGCTTTCGATTCTGTTCCCCACTCTTGGATGATAGAGGCCCTCCAACTTGCTAAAGTCCCAGACATTATTGTCAGAGCCATAGAGAGGATGTCTTCTTCTTGGGCTACTATCCTAAGGTTAATAACAGAGAGGGAGGACACTATTTTCACTGATAAAATAAAATATTTCAGGGGTATATTTCAGGGGGAGAGTCTCTCTGTGTTATTGTTCATCTTGTCATTAAACCCCTTGTCCTTTCTGCTCAAGAAATGTGAGTGATACATCATTGGCTCACAGGAGGACAGAAATACGAACCTAACCCATAACTTCTTTGTGGACGATCTGAAACTCTATGCCAAGAACATGGATGGGATGAAGAAAAATCTTGACCTGGTTACAACGTTCTCAAAGGATATAGGAATGGAGTTTGGCCAAGATAAGTGCTCATACATGACTGTAAAGCGGGGAAAAACAACAACCCAATCTAGCAACATTGTCATCAATGGTCTAACTGTTTCACCGATATCTGATGAGGACTGCTACAGATACCCGAGGATAGATGAGAACATATCCTATAATGGTATATGTAATAAAGAACGCGTAACCAGGGAATACTACACCCGATTAAGAAAGTTCTGGTCATCGGAATTCTCTGCGCAAAACAAAACACTGGCTCACAATGTGTTTGCTGTGCCTGTCCTAACACCAACGTTTGGAATACTCAATTGGACGATAGACGAAATCCGAGCAGTTGATGTTGGAACTCAAAAAATACTAAACAAGACCGTAAACTTCCACATCAACATTGACATAGAGCGCCTTTACTTGAAACGTAAGCAGGGAGGCAGAGGTCTAACATCAGTCCCGACAACATTTGAATGTCGCATCATATCCCTTCGACAACATCTACGAACCTCTAAGCGTAGGAGCCCGCTTCTCGAGCAAGTCTATCTGCATGAAACAGATAAGATCATGAGAGTTGGGAAGGAATTCCTTGAGAGATATTCCCTGTGTGATAATCAAAAACTCACACCCAGGGATGTCGCTAAGCAGTATCGCAGTGAATCCATGGATGAAAAACTGCATGCCTATCAGCAAAAAATCATGCATGGATATGTTGCCAGGAAGCTCCAGAGTGAGAGCAAAATAGATAAGGAAAGTAGTCTATGTTGGACCAACAACCGCTATATTGGCTCCCACTTTGAAGGATACGCTTTTACAATCCAAGAACAGGAGATTAGCACGAAATACCTGATTCACAAAAGAGATAGAGATGCAGGCAAAACACCAAGATATGATAACAAGTGCAGACTCTGCAGAACTAACATCGAGGATATCACCCATGTCATTAGCAGCTGTCCAAAGATCTCATCGCGGTACTATCTACCTATGAGGCATGATGTAGTGGCCAAAACACTGTACAATGCGGTTCGTAAAAAAAGATAGCCCCGATAATAAACACATTAAAAGCTACAACAATGTGGAAGACATCCATGTACATAATATGGTGGAATGTTCCAGTAAAAATCCCAATAAAATGCAGGCATAACAGACCAGATATTATGATATGGGACAGGAAGAAAAAAATATGCACAGTAGTGGAAGTTAGCTGCCCAGCAGATGCCAATATAATATCAAATATTAGTGAAAAGGAGAATATTTATACAGAACTGATGAGAAATCTGCAGATACTCCACCCTGGTTACACCTTCAGATTTATGCCTGTGATTATTGGGGCACTTGGGTATGTTAGTAACTACCTCAATACAAATCTTGAGACGCTAGGCTTCACAGGAACAGAAAGAACACAACTAGTTAGGAAATTACAAGTACAATCCATTAATGGAACAGTAAAAATATGTAAAACATTCCAAAAATGTTGCATCTAATAACTGCATATACACATGTACAGATACAAAGCATATACACATGCACACATACAACTCAAAACAAACACATCCACGCATACAATAACATCCATATCTACACATGCATGCATACATACATATCTACCTAGTTGATGTTGTGTAAATTCCAATGGGAGAGTTTTGTGTCTATGTTAGAAACCGACTCTCTCTCTATTGGTAAAACTTTGTGAAATTATAAAACCAGAAGAACATACATACATACATACATACATATATACATACATACATACATACATACATACATACATACATACATACATACATACATACATACATTTTAAAAGCTACAACAATGTGGAAGACATCCATGTACATAATATGAAAGAGTACTGGTGGAATGTTCCAGTAAAAACCCCAATAAAATGCAGGCATAACAGACCAGATATTATATGGGACAGGGAGAAGAAAGCATACACAGTAGTGGAAATTAGCTGTCCAGCAGATGCCTATATAATATCAAAGATTAGCGAAAAGGAGAATATTTATGCAGAACTGATGAGAAATCTGCAGATACTCCACCCTGATTACACCTTCAGATTTATGCCTGTGATTATCGGGGCACTGGGGTATGTTAGTAACTGCCTCAATACAAATCTTGAGACGCTGGGCTTCACAGGAACAGAAAGACCACAACTAGTTAGGAAATTACAAGTACAATCCATTAATAGAACAGTAAAAATATGTAAAACATTCCAAAAATTGTGTATCTAATAACTGCATATACACATGTACAGATGCAAAGCATATACACATGCACACATACAACTCAAAACATAAACATCCACACATACAATAACACCCATATCTACACATGCAGAATTGCATACATAATCTACCTAGTTGATGTTGTGTAAATTCCAATGAGAGAGTCTTGTGTCTATGTTAGAAACCGACTCTCTCTCTATTGGTAAAACTTTGTGAAATTATAAAACCAGAAGAATATACATACATTCATACATACGTACATACATGATCAGCTTCATACAAACATCGATGGTCAGCTCTTTGTTGCGCTGATGCCTCTATATGGATGCTCGAATATTTGTGTTCGGATAAATGTCGCTAAATCGAAACCATTCAATGTGGAAGTTGGCCTCCGCCAAGAGTACATAGTGTCACTTCTTCTGTTCATTAGTGGATTGGCAGTATCAGTAGAGGGTCGGACGCCATGCTTTCCAGTATAGTTATGTCCCTTTACGATCTGAGTTCAAACCCCGCTGAGGTTGACTTTGCCTTTCATCCTTACGGGGTCGATAAAATAAAGTACCAGTAATGCACTGGGTAATTGCTGGCCTTGTGCCTAAAGTAGAAACAATTATTTGCATGAACAGGATTGGCATGCGTAGCCGGGTTGGAGGTGGTGTCACGACTGGTGGATGTAAAATCGTTGGCTGGAATTTGCAAACGAGTTGGTGTTACTTAATTCGACAGAAGGTGATCCCCGACTTGCACTTGATAGGTTTGATGCCGAGTGCTGCATGGCTGGAATGAAAATTAGAGCTGCAAAAACTGAGACATTCGTCCTCTCAAGTGCACTCTACACGTGAGTTTAATCCACTGAAGCAGGTGGAGAAGTTCAAGTACCTCGAAGACGTGTTCACGAGTGATGGAAAGCAAGAGGCTGAATTAAGTGCAATAATCACAGGTAATCAGAAGAAGGGAGGTAGGTGTAAAAGCCAAACTTGCTATCTTCAATTCGGTATTCCTGCCAACCCTTACCTATGGTCATGAATCTTGGGTAATGATCGAAAGTATATGATCGCGAATACCAGCGGCCGAAATAGGGTTCCCCAGAAGAGCCTTAGCAGTAACGTTACTAGATAGAGTGCGTAACTCGGAGATCAGAAAGTCACTCCAGGTAGAGAGATCACAACTCTGATACTACGGGCATGTGGTTAGAATGTCTCAGGCAAGAATCACTGGACAGATTTTACGAACAAAACCAACCGGCAGGAGACCCACAGGTAGACCAAGAGGTAGACCCGGGCAAGAAAGTTTGGTAACAATGAGCTCGTGTGGTGACGCTTGAGGATCCATGATGCATTGAGTCATCGAAAATGAAAGACCGCCTTGAAATGATTCATTCGGAAAAATAAAACATACAATTAACACTGACATGTTTCACGTTTTTTAAGTCACCATCACATTTAAATTCTTTTAACATAATAAAAAGAAATGCCACATTCAATTGAAAAAGGTATTATTATACCAACTATAAAGTAAGTCATAGAAACTGTTATGAAGGTTATTTTTGTGAGAAGGTTATTTTTGTGAGAAACATTACAATAAAATGCCGTATCTATGAAAAGGTAGATGTGTAAAAGACGATAACTTCAAAACTTCATTAGAGTAAATTTTCAATTCAGCTGGATGTGTCAACGTTTAACGATTTTAATATTATCATGGCCCGTTGAAAATATTTTTGTCGCAGTAAAAAATGAATTGCTGATTAATTTATTCTTGCAAAATAGCTTAAATCTGAAACGATTATCTTTTTTTTTTATTTTGTTTCTCTAGGTTACATTAAGGATTTACATATCTGTGGAAAGCTCAGTCTCTTACAGGTTAATTTTATGAGCAAGCTGTTCCTTTGATCGGAAAACTGGAACATCCATTGACGAAACCGATGGAGATCCATCGATAGAGTTGTATGCCATATCTACTCATGACGTCTAAAAAGTAACTGCGAAAATAGTGGTTTCTAATTTAGATACGAGGCCAGCAATTTAAGAAAAACGGAGGGGGTATGTTGATTATATTAACCCTAGTATTTGACTGGTACTTTATTCTATCAGCCTGGAAAGTATAAAAGGAGCTACTCTCCTACTCTCAAGACGTTGTCTGCTTTACGTATGCAAATTCTATCTAGAAATTCACTTCGTTACTTGGTTGTTTGCAGATATTATCGAAAGAACATGATACATTATCAACTGTTCCGTCGTTTTTCGTCCCACAGGGTGTCCAAAATCACCCTCCTCACCAAGCAAGCTTGGTGGAGTTGCCGGTTTAGTCGCCGACGACCCGACCATACGACAGATCCTTCATCGTCTAAATCGATGGAGATCCATCGATTGAGTTGTATGCCATATCTACTTATGGCGTATAAAATGTAACTGCGAAAATAGTGGTTTCTAATTTAGATACGAGGCTAGCAATTTAAGAAAAACGGAGCGGTATGTTGATTATATTAACCCTAGTATTTGACTGGTACTTTCTTCTATCAACCTGGAAAGTATAAAAGGTAAAGTTGAACTCGGCAGGATTTCAACTCAGAACGTTAAGTAGTAATTAAATACCACAATGGTCTTGTGTTCGACCAGCTACCAATTGTTATATATTGACTTACATAGTTAGTTATGCCTACTTATTTCTGGATAAGTTGGCATAGCTTGTAACTTATGATGGAGTCGTAATGGTGCATGTATTGGACACTTTGAAACTGACAGAGCCCATCCTTCTCCGGGTTTGAGCGCAGTCGATTTCTTCTAAAGAAGAAGAGAGAGCGGGGACAAAGCCCATCCCAGTACCTGACTGGTACTTTATTTATCGCCCAAAAAAAGATGAAAGATAAAGTTGACTTCGGCAGATTTTTAACTGAGAGCGCTGGAAGCCGGAATGAATACCCCGATCCTTCTACCCGACTTTCTAACGAATACGCCGACTCACCCCCTTAGCTGGATAGAATAACAATAAAATAACTGAATATTAAAGTTCTAGTATAAAGATCTTCAACTATTGAGAACGTATCTGACATAATGTTTCTAATCTAGATAATTATTAACCTCTTAAAATTCGAATTATAATCCATAAATATTTACTGTTAAACAAATAAATATTTACTGTTAAACAAAAGAAATAATGTATTCTAAGGCACAAGACCAAAATTCGGAGAAAAGAGAAAGTCGATTTCATCGAATCTATATTTGACTGGTATTTTATTTTATTGATCCCGGAAGAATGAAAGGCAAAGTTTAATTAGACCATAAAGACGCAGAACAAATAACGCCTCGGTCAATCCACCGCCCTAAACAAAAGAAATAATACTTTGAAATTTGAACATGTGTGAATCCCAAAGACAGAATATATAACGGCTATAGGAATATTTTATCCAATTTTCTGAGCCATTATTTTTGGCGGTCAACTTATTGTTATAGTTATTTTCTGTGTTTGGCATGTACACACTTTCAAATTTCAAATCACTCAGCACTTCGGTGATTCGTAAAATAATACCATTTTTAATTCATAATTATATAATACAACCTGAAGGCGGGTGTATTAGTGGTTAAGGGGGTTGGATCATGATCATATAGTCTTGGGTTTGATTCCCGGCGGGGTATTGTGTCCTTAGGCAAGACATTTTATTTCACATTGCTCCAGTCCTCTCAGCTGGAAAAACGAATTGTATCTGTAATTCAAGAGCCAGCCTTGTTACACTTGTGCCATGCTGAATCTCACTGAAAACTACGTTAAGGTTATATATATATATACTAGCAGTGTATCCCGGCGTTGCACGGGTAAGAAGATTGGTAATAGCACCTCCAACGAGAAACGTTTATTTGTGGGTGCCTGTTAAAAACTCACGAAAATATACCGACAGGAAACTTGTTTTATTTGGGGAAAATTAAGAAGTTGAAAGTACAGTTCAGCTGTCTACGTGCATTGTTCATAGAAATATTGTTGAGCCCCTTCTTTTCATACTCCTCTGTTTTGGCCTTTTGGAGTAAATGTGAAAGAGAAAGTCACAGGTTAAGTTAGCTGAAGGTTCCAGTATCATAGCAGTAAGGTGTAGGCTACTTACCTCAAAAGTTCATTCGCACTCTTTCCACTAAGTTACTCTTTCTCTCTATCCCTCTCGGTGTAGTCCCTTGCGAATTTCTCGCATAGGCCTGGTGTAGATTTTCACCCGTTCCATCTACCCGATGCACAATTCCGCTTTGTACGGCCTTTGGAGGAAGGAGTGACCAGCAATACGTTGCTCGGTATATAAACGAGAATCCCGCGTGAACTAATAACTCGGGAGGAAACGGCTTACCTCGAAGATTCATTCGCCATCGTTCTTGTCAACGTTCCGTTTACTTGGTATTTGTTGGTCTACAGTTAGATGAATGGCGCACAGAGGGTTAATGTTTATTCGCAAGAGGTTTTTTGAATAATACAAGACGGGTTAAAGCGACATACAATGCATCTGTGTGTGTATATATATATATATTAACCTTTTAAGGAATTACACCAGTCCAGCCTCCTGTTATTTTATAATAATTAACTCCGTACTCGCACCACCAACTACACAAACGAAGACAGGTGAGTTGCGTTACGTTGAGTGCTCTACATAATATAACATCGAGATCGAGGTTTACCATACGGAAGGACCAGTTCTATCCAGTGGTGAACCAACAAACCTAAATACATATATATATATATTTCGTTTCTGAATTTGTTTAGCTAGATTCTTTATCTGAAAACGTGTGTTGAAACTGATATTGTTATAATTTGGGAGGGTCATGTTGCCAATAAGAAACACACGCACCAGATGCTTTCACTCCAATTTATTATGAATTAAATTATAAATTTCCGGTTGGTTGATTGGTTCCACAACCGGACGGTTGTTCATATATTGTCAAAGTTCTTTCGTCGCACATTCTGTGACCGCTTCAGTGACTGGGGATTCTTTTCTTTGTTTTGTGCCACTCCAATGTTCTGTCCTACGCCATCTTGTTTTTGTGTGTATTGTGTGCTTAGTTTGCGCATGTGTTACATCAGGGTGTCTGTGTGTGTATTTATTTGTTTATTTACATGTTACTGGTTGGTTGTTTGTTCTATGTGTGTGTTTTCATTTTGTCCTTAATTGTAAGTTGTGATGTTGCTATTCCATTCATGTTTTCTATTTAATTTTGGTTGGAGTTCATTTATGTTTATTGCCTCTGTGATTTGTCTAAACATTGCGTCTGTTCTGTGTGTAGATTTTATTTTTAATTCTATGTTCTCTAATTTGCCCTTATGTTTTATTTTAGCATGTTGGTGGAGTATTGATGATTCTTTTCTATCTTGAAGCTCTCGCCAGAGCAATGTTTAATTCCGTGGGATTGATACCAGTGAGCTGGGACTCCTACTTAAACTTACTTATAGTAATGATTATCTAGATACGTATGACCATAGCAACCTCTGCCCCACAAGGCCAGCAAGAGGCAGACCACCTACCATTACCTCAATGGCCAAGAAGACCAACACAGAAAGATGGAACGGGTGGATCAGAGCCATACGGACCCCCGAAAACCATGATGAACTAAAGAAAATGATTGCACGTGCGGCGGGGGCCAGTATAAAACTAACCCTTAAGGAACATATGTTCAAATTTAATGGAAAAACATATGCCCAAGAGGAGGGAGCAGCCATTGGTGTTTTCATTGCAGGTGACATAGCTAACCTATTCATGGTATGGTGGGACAATAAACTTAAAGAACAATTAGAAGACAGCAACCTCTTAACCTTGATAATGTACTCTCGCTACGTTGATGATATAAACATCGTAGTAAAAACACCTCAACTAGAGAACAGTCAGGAATTAGAGAAAAGCACCATGGAAAGCATCCAGCAAATAGCTAGCTCCATCCACCAGAGTATCAAATTTACTATATACTACCCAAGCAAACACCCCAACCATCGATTACCTGTACTAGACACAGAGCTCTGGTTAGAAACCATTAATAACAAAAAACAAATCCTCCATTCCCATTATGCCAAATCCATGACTTCCAAATATCTGATCCACCGAAACTCAGTTGTTTCGGATCACACCAAAATCAACATACTGATTGCGGATTTAGTACGGGTGATGAGAAACGTGTCCCGCATGTGCAACCCCCCAAAGAACTAGAGACACACATACAACACTTCATGCACCGTATGCAGTTCTCTGATTACAATCAGAGAGATAAAATCAGAGTATATAGAGGAGCCAGAACCAAATGGGAAAAAATGGTAAGTAATGATACAAATGGGACCTGCCCCTTGTTTAGGAGCAAATTTTGGAATAGAATAGAAAGAACTAGGAATAAAGTTAATAGAATAAACACATGGTATGATAGCAATAAACACCAGAGTGTAATGTTCATCAATGCAACCTCTAGAGGTGAACTAGCTTACACATTTAGAAGGGCCCTAGATAAACTTAAACTAAATATTAAGATAGTAGAAAGACCAGGTACCTCCATAAAAACACTTATTAGCAATACATACCCTTTTCAAAGACCTCCCTGTATAGATAAGACATGCATAATCTGTAAACTAAGCCCCCATATTAATTGTAAAACTAGAAACATAGTATATAGCATAAGATGTACTGAAGGACAATGTAAAGATAAGAATATAGTGTACATAGGTGAGACAGCTCGTAGTATAGGAGAACGAATAAATGAACACTGGCGAGAACTCCAAGATAGAACAGACTCATCAACACTCCACCAACATGCTAAAATAGAACATTAGAGCAAATTAGAGAACACAGAGATAAAAATAGAATCTACACACAGAAAAGACGCAATGTCTAGACAAATCACAGAGGCGGCAATAAACATAAATGAACTCCAACCAAATTTAAATAGAAAACATGAATGGAATAGCAACATCACAACTTACAATTAAGGACAAAATGAAAACACACACACATAGAACAAACAACCAACCAGTAACATGTAAATAAACAAATAAATAAACAAATAAATAAACAAATAAAAACACACACAGACACACGGATGTAACACATGCGCAAACTAAGCACACAACACACACAAAAACAAGATGGCGTAGGACAGAACAAAGGAGAGGCACAAAACAAAGAAAAGAATGCCCAGTCACTGAAAAGGTCACAGAATGTGTGACGAAAGAACTTTGACAATATATGAACAACCATCCGGTTGTGGAACCAACCAACCAACCAACCGGAAATTTATAATTTAATTTATAATAAATTAGAGTCAAACAACTGGTGCGTGTGTTTCTTATTGGCAACATGACCCTCCCAAAGTATAACAATGTATATATATATATATATAAATATGTGTGTGTGTGTACATATATTTTTATGTGTATATTTATATATATGTATATGTGTATATATATATATCTATATATATGTGTTTTTGTACATGTATATATATGTGTGTATATGTGTTTGTATATATATATATATATATATATATATATTCTATTCTAGGGTAAAATTCCCGAACTCTATGAACGAGTCCTCTCCAGCAGTCTCTGTCCCTCATTATCGCTGCCATTTCCTGCGTCTCCAACAGTCCAGTGTCTGTCCTTAGGGCATCAACATACTTTAACCTTGGTCTTCCTCTTCCAATGTGTCCATCTATGGGCTCGCACAGGAGCACTGAGTGCAATTTCAATTCTGGATGTCGGTGAGCATGTCCAGCTAACCTGAGTCTCCTCTGTGTCACTTTTGAGATAACTTTTGGGAGGCTCCCATACTGCACTGAGTTTTTAATCCTCAGTGTATACTGATTAATGTTCAGAGCCATCGTCAGCATTCTCGTGTAGCACCCATCCATCATCTGAGTGGGTTTCTTGGTCAGTGTCCAAGTCTCAGACCCGTACAGCAGCACAGACTCCACTACAGCAATGAAGAGGCGGATTTTCAGGTCTTTACGAAGGTCCGACTTCCACACCGATCTGAATCTGTGGCACGCCGCCCAGGATTTGCCCTTCCTCTCAACCACATCATCTTCCGTATTCTCAATCTTTGCTCCCAAATACAGGAAGTCCTCAACCAATTCTAGCGGCTTCCCGCCTACATTAGTGATCCCCTCTGACCTCTCAACATTCTCTACCAGATATTTTGTTTTAGTCTCATTCATTCTCAGCCCCACACTCATCGATACAGTCCTGCAGTTTTGTCCTGCAGAAGAGCCATCAAAATGGTCACTTTGAATGTGAGGACTATTCGGACGCTGAAGAGAGAGGAGTTGGGACATCTGTTCGAGGAGAGTGGTATACAGTTGCTTGCGATCCCAAAACACAGGATCCTACACGTTGCCGTGAGGAGTGTGATGATTGGGAAGATGAGCCAACTCATCACAATTGGCAGTGAGGAACATGACCAATGCTGCAGTGGGAGGAGTGGTTTTGTTTTCAGCACAAAAACCAGTCTATTGGTGAGTGAAATAATACCTGTCTTCCCGCGATTATTGAGGGTGACCTTCAATGGAAACCCAAGACTGACAGTCATCTCAGCCTATAGTCCAACCGAGGGAGACAGTGATGTGAGTGCGGAAGAGTTCCATGAGGAGGTGTGTAGAGCTGTCAACACCACACAAGCACAAAACATCCTGCTTGTTTTGGGGGACTTCAATGCACATCTGCGTAAGGAGGGCAGTGAAGATCCTTGCTGGTACTTCCATAACAACACCCAACCAAAATGGAAGACTACTGAGAGACACCCTGCTGGAGGCGAACTTCATAGCGACCAACCTAAGGTTTGGGAAGAATCCGGGGAAGATGTGGACCTACATCTCAGATATGTACCTGTCCAAGTCCCAGATTGAGTTCATTCTGGTGAGGAAAAAGTGGCGGTATAGTGTTCTGAACACAGAACCATACAACTATTTCAGTACACTGGGTAGTGACCACCGGTTTGTTATGAGTGAGGTCCGGGTGAGCTTAAGAAAGAGCAAGGCTCAGCCCGGAAAGCAATCTATGACTGGGGAGCTTTCAAGGAAGATGATAAGCTACAGGAGAGGTTCACAGTGGAAGTGAGGAACAGGTTCAGTGCTCTGTGTGGAGAGACAGAGGCGAGAGAGATTGGATGGACTGAGAAGAGTGTGACGAGGAGGTACGGGCACTTCACCACTGCAGTGGCGGAAGCAAGTGAGACCCTGGTACCGAGGGAAAAGAACAAAAGGAAGCACGTCAGCTCTGCAGACCCAAAAGTGTGTGAAGCCATGGAACACCTGAAAGCTGCCAAGGACCAATTCTATGCTGATCATACGGAGGAGAGGATGGAGACTGTGGAGGTGATGAGGGAAGAACTCTGTACCGCTTACACTGAGGCCAGAGAGGAGGCACTGATAGAGAAGATCAGAAGTGTTGATAGGTCTGGATGTAAGGAGAATTGGATGATCATCAACGAGATCACAGGGAGGAAGAGAAGGTCCTCGAATCAGGTTCAGGGAACAGGGCCCGAGGATAGGAATAGGAAATGGCTAGACCATTTTAGGACCCTACTAGGAGAGCCGCCCTCCACAGCACAGAGCACTGGGGAGATCAGGCGGCTGTTTGAAAAACTGGATATTGAGATAGAGCCCTTCACCAGAGAGGAGCTTCAGAGAGCCAAGAAGAAGATCAAGGAGGGCAAGGCTCGTAGAGAAGATGGAGTGCCATCAGAGGTGATGAAGAGGTGTGATTTTGATGATATCATCCTGGGGTTCTGTAATCAGGCACTGGAGAAAGGAGTTGCTCCGAATCAGTGGATGATCAGTAACATCGTCCCAGTGCCAAAGAAGGGAGATCTCTCTAACACCAACAACTACAGGGGGATCTCATTGTCGTCACTTGTGGCAAAGACCCTCAACAGGATGATTCTTAACAGGATCCAGCCTGAGATGGAGAAGAGGCTCAAGGACAACAAGAACGGCTTCAGAGAGGGAAGATCAACCGCCAGTCACATCCTGATGCTGAGGAGGATATTAGAGGGAGCTAGAGCAAAGTGCCTTCCTGCGGTCATGGTTTTCATTGACTTTAGGAAGGCCTTTGATTCTGTGGACCGTCACTGCCTGATGAAGATCTTACAGGCTTATGGAATATATATATATGTGTGTGTGTGTGTGTGTGTGTCTATATGTGTCTATATGTATGTGTATATGTATATATGTGTATATACATATATGTATATATAAGTATATATGTATATATATATGTGTGTGTGTGTGTGTGTGTGTGTGTGTGTGTGTGTGTGTGTGTGTGTGTGTGTGTGTGTGTGTTATAAATTTTGATAGATACTGTTTAAATGCTGACGAAGTAAAATGTTTTAAAAGATTCTTAACTGCTTGAATATATATTATATATGGGTATTAAGACGTCTTAATATAACGTGAAAATCACTTCATTGGCTCCATAATTTCACAATAAAGCTCCTTCACGAAGACTACTAATTTGTTGGGCTAATAATAAACGAAAGACTTGAGACATATTCCTCTGTAAGTAAATTGCATATACGACTACATGTAAACACAATTTCAGCGTCACTTCTGTAAAAGTACACCGCCCCGTCTCCTTTTATCCACTAAAACTAAATCTGGCTAAATTAAAAAATGATTGTTTCTGTTATTGTGTCTATTTCTATTTTTACAGATACTGCTTTTATCGTAAACTAGCAGTAAAGCCCGGCGTTGCTCGGGGTCGCTCAGTAGCTGTGTTAAAGTTACAATGTTAAGTTTCTTTCTTGGCTTAAAAACTGTAGTGTCTACTGTGCAGACTTGCATGTGGTGTTTTTGATTAATATTCCCTCAACCAACAATATGCCTTATGAAGTTAAGAAAACATAACGATAACCCGAATGTTATAACAAAAGAGGATGCTGGGGATAGAAACTGCACTGGTTATTTATTAACAAAGATCGAAAATGTAAACACTGCAACGCAGAGAAAAACATTAGCGTAACCAAATTATCAGTTATGTCTGTCTGCACGCCTATATCACCTCTCTGCACGACTGTCTGTCTGCACGCCTATATCACCTCTCTGCACGACTGTCTGTCTGCACGCCTATATCACCTCTCTGCACGACTGTCTGTCTGCACGCCTATATCACCTCTCTGCACGACTGTCTGTCTGCACGCGTATATCACCTCTCTGCACGACTGTCTGTCTGCACGACTGTCTGTCTGCACGCCTCACGACGAAATATTTGCTTGTTTTACGTAGTCTTTAAATAGACTTGTTTTCAAGTAAAAATATTGTTTTAAAATGCTTTTAAATGGAAATGAAGCAAAACGGAAGCTTAGTGTTCGAACTGATGAATTTTGCAGGTCAATATTTTGCTGGCTCGACAACTGTTCGTGTATTGTGTTAATGTCATTTTAAACGCTGAGAAAGCCAGCGTAATTTTTTACGTAAGACGCTCAATGTAAACAGAACAAAGGGAAATAACTGATAACTTATGCTCAAAAATCGATACATTATATTCGATTTCGTCACATAGGGTGGGTCAATTTGAAATATTTTTTTTCCGATGTCTTCGCTAGGGCTCAATGTACAAGTATAGCAATTTCGGTGCAATTCCGTGAGAGATTCTAAGAGGAGATGTGTGCCAAAAATCGATAGACAGACAGACAACCACAGTTTTATATATATAGATTACATGATAACACATAAACATATAAGCTATGATTAATTCTCTTAAACACGTCGCCTTTCTCCGATTAATCCATGATAATAGATAGCAATTTTAATGTTTTATGAAATTATTATTTTTGTACCTTTTCTTTCTATTTTCGCAGAGAATATAAGATAATAACATGTATATGTAGCGTCCCAGATTAGGGATTTACCTACCTCAAATTGAAAGAACGTTATCTCGTCTGGGCCCTTACCATCACCACAATCGATGCTAACTGGCCCCAGTTGTGACAGTTGGCCAGCCGTGTCGAAGTTCCTTCTGATTATGGCGTTCAGAGCGGTGAGTCGTGGGGATTGATCTGTGTTATTGCGCGGCAACGGAATTTGTGTGGCTCACACACGCGCAAGCAGTGACGTTGGGCCATCGATGCGGGAACACTCATCGAGAAGGATATCAGTGGATGAGAAAGTCACCGAATTGAACCATGCGCCGCTGTTTGGCTGCGAAACAGAAAGGAGGCAGGCAAAATGATGATCTAAGGAAGATTCTACCAGCTTAAAGTTGACCTGCAGTTGCGTTGGACATCTGCATACTGCGGGTCGGCGAGGCCTTCGTCGATCCAATCAGCCAGCGCTGAGTCCAGTTACAGTCTGGCGGAGGACTTCGCTAATGAATGGGAGAAATCAAGGAGTTATGCATTGATAATTACTTTTCCGGCGAAAAACATAAAATAATGGGAAAGTAATCA
>OZ024742.1:263786825-263844325 GCA_964016885.1 Eledone cirrhosa | reverse complement strand
GGAACTACAACTTTATATATAAATGGTAATGGGACAGTGTGTCTATGTGGACGCGCGTATGCGTTTGTGTGTCTGCGTTATTAAGTTAGAGACATGTGTGTGTGCCTCGGCGTTCTTCAACTATTTCTTTCTCTCTCAAGTTAACGTAAGCATACAATATGTACGTTTTATTACAATCAAACACTAATTGGATTCTTTGCGAAGGAATCAAAATAAGTTGAGGGCACAGAACTACATCTAACTTGGAGATGTCATCAATTCTGAAGGTGACCCAAGAAATGTTAGCCAGCCAGTTATACCACCATCAAGCTTCACTGGAGGATCATGTTACGAACGTATGCAAGTTGCAATGGTCCAAGTCAGAAACTTTGGTACATTTGGTACATTTTTATTACATTTACATTTGGTACATTTGGTACATTTTTATTACATTTACATTTGGTACATCTTTATTACATTTACATACAACTGAAACTGGACAGAAATATCAAATCTATATATTAATTTG
The DNA here is from genome assembly GCA_964016885.1 of Eledone cirrhosa. Taxonomy (NCBI): domain Eukaryota; kingdom Metazoa; phylum Mollusca; class Cephalopoda; order Octopoda; family Eledonidae; genus Eledone; species Eledone cirrhosa. Next base: position 263,843,817 of record OZ024742.1, on the reverse strand, counting down.
AACAACGTCAGTATTCCCTGTGTCATAATTCTCGATTATCATTGGTTCATAGGTTTCAAACGACTCCGCCCACCTCAACGACGCCAAAGTTAAATTAATATGCATAATGCCAATGAGGGAGTGAGAGGGGAGAGTAAGAAACAGAGAGGTAAAGTGAACGCTATAACTATTACCATGTGTCCGTGTGTATGTACGTACGCGTATGTTTATGTGTGTGTGCGTGCGTGCAGTGTTCCACAGAAAGTAAAAACTATCAACATGTGTGAGTGTGTGCGTGTGTGTAAGTGCACGGGTGCGTGTGTAAGTTTGCCTGCGTGTGCGCGTTTCCATGTGTGTATGTGTGTGTACGTGGGGCGTTCCACAATCGCCACGCAGTTTATCTGTGCCTGTCTGTCAGTCTAACATACACAGAGTTGTGAAGGGGGTAAATAGGGGCCTTGTTATACACTGGCGGACATCTTTTATATTTATTATTGTATCATTTTTTGACAATTGCTCGAAATGAATACTGATAATAAAAGCATTTCGACTTTATCAAACAGTGAACTACAGGGGCCACGGCGTGCAGCCAGGAATGAAGAAAAACGGGCCGAACAGCGCCATTGGAACGCCGAACTTCAGAGGTGAAGACGTGCCGCCATGAATGAAGAGGAGCTGACTGAACAACGCCAACGAAACACTAGAGCCAAGCAGCGACGGCGTGCTGCTATGGTTGAAGACGAACTGGCTGAGCATCATCTTTTATATTAATTATCTATATCTATATCTACACATAATATAAAAGATTGGAACTTTCATCATCCTTTTGAGAAACGTGGAACAACCACGTTTATGCAATGATACACTTTTTACAGCCAGGCAGAAGATGACCCATCTCCCAGAGGTCACTATTCTAGGTGGGAGCACGTTCATATACTATGCACAGACGGTACAACGAAGAATCTGGTATATCTGGAAGATTTACTGTTTTTTGTATCACACAGACACCACGGATTCGCCTCATACATTCGCAGACAAACATCCAATACAGTCATTTTCTCTTTTACCTGTTTTCTCTCATTATCTGTTTACCCGGGCGAAGCTGGATACGTCAGCTAGTGAATTATTCTAAAATCAAAAACCGAAAGCTCGATAAGTTCTCATTGCTCTGGTTTTCCATGAAAAGGCAAATAAAACATTTCTTTTGCTCCTAAAAGAAGGAAGAAACTTTGGTGAGCTTAGTGCCTGGATGACCATATTGAATGGCGGAAGAGAGGTCTTCCTCACTCTCACACACTAATCTGGTGCAAGGAGAAGATAAGACCAGATGATGTTGTTAAGATCATTTCAGCGAAGTTGCCTGATAAAGATGGTGATCCAGAACTCTTTGAATCCATGAAGACCAAACTCATCTATGGTTTATGTGGAGCCATCAATCCAGCCGCTCCCTGCAGGAAAGATAAAAAAATGCAACAGACATTATCCTGGAGCTGTTATTCATGAAACTCGGACTGACAATGATGGATGCCCCCTTTATCGTGGGCGTAAACCAGAACATGGAGGCAATACTACAAACCTAACAGTTCGAGGATAGGCGCTGACCATAGACAATCGACGGTTAGTCCCATGCAAAAAATTGTTGTGCAAACGTCTAAAGGCTCATATTAATGTTGAGTATTGCAGCTCTGTCAAAGCAATTCTATGTCATCAAGGCAGTGACATGGCTACCTTTGTTACTGGCAAGGAACTCAATAATGGTGGGATGGATGATGTCAAACGGTATTAGACAGGTCGATACAACTCCAGCACTAACGCTATCTAGCGGATCTTTTGAAGTGATATCGACGCCAACCAACAGTGGTCAACCTATCAGTCCATCTGGAAAATGAATAGAGAGTGTACTTCCCTGAGACCACTGCTCATCAGTTGGCACAAGCACAACCTGACTCTATTCTAACTGCTTTTTTTAAACTCTACCAGAATGATGAATTTGCTCGATCCCTCCCTATGCTAACATCCCAACCTACTACACCTGGACCAATTATAACACCTGATATCGAAGGAAGCGGGATCATTTAGTGGAAGGTCATGAAGTCAAGGCAAGTCCTGTTATTGAATGTGTTTACATTGTCTATCCCAACAACAACAGAGTGTTTCTAATTACGGCCATATCTGCATATTGTTCGTGAACCAAAGCCATTTAAGGATCTCGGGGGGGGGGGGGGGTCGGAGGAATGGTGTGCGCAACATGCCAAGAAGCATGTAAACAGAATGGACTCCTGCATGACAATGGACATTGAAAGAAGACCCTAGAAGCAGGAGTCACTCGAGTAGTCAGTCAAATAAGACAGTTATTTGCTATTATGCTCACAGCATGTGGAATTGACGAAGCTTATCTACTCTGGTAGGAGTTCAAAAACAATCTACACCTAACCTGAAGACATCATGACAATATGTATATGAAATATAACGCCAGAATTTACAATCAAGCTCTCTGTAACCTGTCCCATCGAGTTTAGGCAATGAATAACACATTAGCAAACAAAGGGTGCCAGAGCCAAATAAAGAATTGGAGGTAGTTCAAGAAATTTTTCAGGAGATAAACTACGATATAAAGCCTTGCGTAGATTTGTGGATGAAAATAAACCAGAAATACGCCTACCACAATATCATGGAAAACATTGAAAATGACAGGGGACGACTTATCTTCATCGATGCTCCTGCTGGCACAGGTAAGACATTCCTCATAACCTTCCTGCTTACAAATGTTCGCCAAGAGCAACATATAGCTCTTGCTGTGGCTTCAAGTGGCACTGCAGCAACACTTCTGGATTGAAGAAGAACTGCACACACCATGAACAATTTTTTGGCACAATCAAGAACTCGCCCAAGGACAAGCTCAGGCAAACATGCAAGACGATAATTTTGGATGAAGCCACCATGAACCATAAACGATCAATTGAAGCTTTGGATCGGACAAGGGATCTGAGAAAAAAAGCTTGCATAATCGGAGGAGTGGCAGTAGTTGTTGCTAGTAATTTCAAACAAACTCTGCCTGTAATTTCCTGAAGGATCCAAGCTGATCAGATCTGAAAATAGCTGACTTGTCTGAAAACATCCTATCTCTGGCCCCACTTTCAGCGACTGAGCCTTACAACCAATATGCGAGTGTACTTGACTGGTGATGAAGGCGTCAATGAGTTTGCAATACAGCTACTTAAATTAGGAAATGGACTTCTTGAAAAGGACTTCAACGACCAGATTCAATTGTTATTTGGCCAAATGATTGAAACAGAACAAGAACTGATTGCTAGGATGTTTCCGAACTTTCAGATCAGACAATGTGATTCCAAAATGTCTCTGTGAACAATCTTAGCACTGAAAAATATTGCTGTGAAAGAAATCAACAGAAGGCTGCTGGACATGTTACCAGGAGAGAAAAGATGCTACAAATCAGTTGATACAATCACTTCCAAAGACCAGGTTTTAAACTATCCAACTGAACTAACAGGAATTCCTCCACATAACCTGATACAGAAGCTTCGAGCATCGGTTATGCTAGTTCGTAATCTGCATCCTCCAAAACTTTGCAATGGCACAATCAAAAATATGATGCCCAATGTCCTAGAAGTCGCAATCATGTCAGGAAATTTTCTGCTGACAATTATTTCATTCCCAGAATGCCTCTAAAGCCAATGGATTTGCTATTTGCATTTCAAATGCTTCAATTTCCTATCAGACTCAGTTTTGCCATGGCCATCAATAAATCTTGAGAGCAATCATTGAAAGTCGTTTGGTTGAACCTGGCAGATCCTGTCTTTTCACATGGTCAGCTATATGTTAGTACAACAAGGGTTGGAAACCCTGATTGTCTCTTCATTATAGCACCACAGGGAAAAAACAAGAATGTTGTTTATCCAGAGGCTTTGGAATGAGCAATATCGTAATTCCTGCTTCAATGACAATACACACAGATCCTTCTTCCTTAGTTATATACTTTGAAAGGAATTCTGATGTCGCAACTTTACTGCATAGTGTTACTTTGGGAAAATATGCAGACATTCTTGGGTACGTCTGCTATATAAAGTAGTATAAGTGACATTTTTGTGTGGTAGCCAGCTAGATATGTTAGAAATAGCAGCCAAATTTCCTTCAAATCCCAACCTACTGTCGCATGTATATATATATTTATGAAGCAAAAAGGAAAGATTCATGCGTACGCATGTATGTATATATGTATGTCTCTCTTTCTCTTAATTTCGAGTACATTTTTGACCGGCCACCTTCCTGTTGGCAATGTTGTAAAAAAAAGAAATTGTCATCACTTGAATCACAAGAATGTTTTGCAAATTTTGAAGGTGCCAGCTATCGCAGCCATTTGTAGTCTATGAATTAGGGAGTTGCGCTTTTTTTTCCACAAATCCAAGTTTAGTTATATTTTGATCCAAGCGGGTTGGTATATAACCTGTAGCTCCAATATTGATGGGTATGAAGCTGAAAGTGTATCTTGGATAGTGGATCTGCACACTCCTCATCAATGGTCCGTAGATGTCCTCCTTCTCTTGTATTTTTCTTACAACGTTAATATCAAGTGGGCAGCTGATCTCTACAACAGAACACGTTTTCAATGTGTCGTCCCAAACAACAATATCAGGCCGGTTGTGCTTTAATTTGGTGGCAGTTTTTATTTTCAGGTTTCACCAGTATTCTTTAGTGCCATCTGTCTCAACATTCCTCGTCATTTGGTTTTTTAATTTTGTTTTCCTAAGTGCTCTCCATATAGTTCTAGCTATCACATCGTGTTTCATAGGGAGGTAGTAACAAGACAACATTATTTTGCAGTTGGCAACAGTGTGGCTAACATCTTCGATCTTTGTTTTACAAAGCCTACATTTATTGTCGACTAATGGCCCTCCTCTATGTGTAGCAGATATTTGGTAGGGATTTCTTGTTCCTGTATTGCATAGAGATATCCTTCAAGGTGGGACGTCATAAACTTGTCAGAACTCTATGCCAGGCTTTTTGAATGATTTATCCCCTCCATGGTCCGTGTTTTTCGTCTCAGGTGCCCATGCAGAACTTTCTCTGTTCCATTTTTTTAATCTTGTTCGAACATTGAATAGGATCTTCCAATTTCCCTGGGAGAGAGATTTATATCAGGCCATATTCCATATCTCTCCTCCAGATCAGTGGCTATTCTTTTCTTCATGCTCATAAACATGGGCAAGATGGTTGCTGACCTTTTTCTTCTGCTGAAGATGTTGCTTTAGTGTTACTATTCGGGTCTCGTATGAATTTTAGACCCCGGCCACCTTCCTTGCGTGAGAAGTATAGCCTATCCACATCACCATTGATGTTAAATTTCCAGTAATACTGAGAAGCTTGCGACTTCTTACATCCATCTCACTTAGTTCTTGCAATGACCAGTTCAGCAGACCAAATGTTGGTGTTAGGATTGGCATAGTATAAGTGTTGTGGGTAATGTATTAGTTGTACACTGATAGTTCTGATGACCATATTTTCTTTACTCTCCTGAGGTATTCAGTTCTGGTTCTCTCCTTATTTATGGGTCCATCGTATCTGACATTCTCATCCTGTCCAAGATATCTGTAGTTGTCTCCTGACTGTAGAGGTTGTATTGTCAAGCCGTTCATCTCTAGATTTCCAGAGAAAGGCACAACCCTACCATGTCTTACTGTCAAATATGCACATATGGACTCACAAAATTTCATTCTGATGTCTGCAGAAAATTGTGTCATGAGGACCAATTATTTTTGAATATAGTTGATATTTGGCCCATACAACTTCAGGTCATCAACAAAGAAAAGATGGGAGATACTTCTGGACCCACTTCCATGACCACTTTGTTTTGTGAGCAGGTATGAGAGTGGGTTTAGTGAGAGGACGAAGAGCAGCACTAGTAAGCTATCACCCTAAAAGATGCCTTTCTGGTAGTGTATTGTATCAGTCTTAATTTGCTCCTTCTCACCCCTAAGGATCAAATTGGTGTACCAGTTCTTGGTCAGGCGTTCAACAGCAGCTACCAGTGGTTGTGGGACTTTGGTTAACTGTAAAGCCTTAATAATCCACCCATGGGGTACACTACAAAAGCCTTCTGATAGTCCAACCACACCATAGTCATGTTCCTGCTCTTCTTTGCTGTTTTTTCCTGTATCATTCTATTTGTTAGTAGGTGATCTATGCAGCCCCACACATCCTTCTTTCCACCAGCTTGCTCAGATGTTATAATTTTGTTGGTTGCACACTGATCCTGTAAGAACAGATTAAGGGACCCAGTGTATAATTGATACTTGATGTTCTGGCAGGCTCCTATGCGGTAATTTTTAGCAAGGGTGGTCTGGCTACTTTGGGGATGAGGAGAGTAGTGCAGTTGATAATCATTGGGCAGTTCTTGTGTGCTTTTAATGGTTTCTCTGAACAGCTGTATGAGATCTTGCCGATAGAATGTGAAATTCTTCAACCAGTATCCTGTTATGAGGTCCGGGCCTGGTGATTTCCTATTCGACATTTTCTGCAGAGCTGTTTTCAGTATTGACCCATCTATGTTATATTGTTTTGTCTGGACATGCTGGCAGTATTCCTGTTCCAGTTCTTTTAGTCATTTAGTTTGTTTTCTAAATCCGTCGCAATCTGTTCTTTTGTAAGTGTGTCATTTACAGAGATTGAGCTTTTCCCATTGAAGCTGCGATAAACTGATTTAGGATTTCTGGCAAATAATCTATTTAGCACTTGCCGTTTATGTGCTATTTACTCTTTCTGCTGCAGCTGCGAGTTGTTGTTTCAACTGGTGTAGGTTGGAGTGTAGAGTTTTAAATCACGTATCTCCAAATCGCCTCTCTAGTTTTTTTTTTTCTTACGTCCTCTTGATGTCGTGTGAAGTTGCTCTCTATGCTGCATTTCATAATTAGTGATCTGTGCGATACTTCGTCTCGGGTACTAAATTTTGATTTTTTAATTACGCATCCATGCTGGTTCAGGCTTTCTCTTTGTATCTTAGTTGCGTGGTTTTAGTTGTTTATGATAGGTTAGCAATGTGATAACTGAAACATATGACAAAATATTAAGTAATTCATATGTCGTTTCGACACTTTTGGATCGTCTGGCCTTCAGATAATTGTCAGCTATTTCGTTTACTGCTTCCAATTCCAATTTAGAGGGTTGTTTCCTGATTCTGGTGTTGTATGGTCTGTTATTCACATTAAGGCTGAGTATCTCTTGAAACATATCATCCCATATAACTTGTAATGTGTCCACAAGTTTTTGGTGTTCTGTTTGTACAGTAGAATTATGGATTTCAGCTACGTTGTTGGTGTGCTGTTTACTGCTAGATTCAGCTGACCATTCTCTCTGTTCATAGGTGGAAGTGGAATGATTGTCTTCAATAGCTGTCTTTATAGTGTCACTCAGTTCCGTTAGATGTATCAATTTACATCTAAAGAGACGTTTGGCCTGTTCATTTAAATGTTTTGGGGGAAAGTCTAATTCTGGATGTTTGGAGTTCCACAAAGTTTTTAGCCTCTGCTTAAAACCAAAGTTTTGGGAGTCTGATTGTTTGTATGCTTCATATAAATCTTTGTTGAGATCGTAGTTCCATTGTATACAATTGTTGTAGTTGTGATTTGGTCGAAGGAGACTTATACGTTTTGCCATGATGAGTTTGTCTATTCACTAATATTTAGCAATTATTTTTCAAAATACACGATGATCTTCAAAAGTTTCGACAAAGTTTTGTCATAATTAAATTTAAAGTTGTTTACAGCTTGGGTAATATTTCCTCTCAGCAAGTTTTTAATTCTACAACTGTTTTTAATTCTACAAAGGTTTATATTTAGCGTTTTCTTTTTTTCCCTTTTTTTTTTTGATGAATCGTTTTGTAACGTTACTTAGTATATTTCTTTATGAATGTAATATAACAACGCTGTATTTATATGTTAAATGCTATGTAACGTTTATATCTTAAAATCTATGTAACGTTCATATGTTAAAATGTATGTATCGTTCATATAAATAGATGTGTTGCAATATATTTACAGTTCAAACACTTATGTAGAAATATTGTAAGTAATCTTACCGCAATTTGTAGCTCAACTTTTCCAATATATGGTATGTTAGAGAAAATCAATGAAGAATGACATGATGCTGAATGAAAACAAAAGCAATATATACAAACACACACACACACCGACCACAACTAAATAAGGAATGGTACGCGATGGGGCCCCGCCACATCCCCGGCGGTCAGAATGGAGAAGGTGTTTCCCCGGAGGATAGCAAGGGGGACGCACTGGAAAAGCCTCTCCAACTCGCGGGGCTCACACCTGCGGCTGGCCAGCTCAGCGCCTATGGTGTTGAATAGGGAGGTAGCCCTAGGGCCAAGGACACCAGAAGTCTCCACTGTCAGGGGTTCAACCGCAAACCTCTCGGAGAGCGACCGGTATTTGAGGAGTTTATCCTCCTCAGCCCGACGTGCAGCAGAACCCGGGTTAATCGCAGACTGCACCAGGTTGCGGCTGCAGTAAGTGTCGGTGCAAGTGGCATCCCAGACGAGGGGTTTACCACCGCGAAACGAGATGATGGTCATACCATCTGGCCTTTTGTCGTCTCCTCGGTCCATCCCCACCGGCTCGAGCTGGGAAGGGAAGCCTGCAGCATCCAAGCCATGCTTTATGACCTCGTTGAAGGCAGCATGGCGTAGAAGGCGGCCGGCACTGTGGCGACAGGAAAGCGGGTGGAGGCCAAAAGGGTCCACGGTGGATCTGTGGCGACATTGGTGTGGCTCGCAGATCCGGAGGCCGAGCCTCAAGGAAATGCTAATGCGCAGGCTATTATTGTCTAGCTGCATGCCAGTGGAGAAGGAGGGCAGGGCATGGAGCCAGGCACCACTGTGGGGTTTGGAGGCCGCACGAAAACAGGCAAGGCGGTGCTGGTCGAGCTGGCGCCTGAGCCTATCTGAGGCCAGGCTGCACTGGATGGTATCCCAAGTGCTTTGGGGGGACTTGACATCAACAGGGGGAGAAGGAGGAGGGACGTCTACTGGGTTGAGTCCCAGCCGCTCCCACGTCTCACAAGCGGCCTCACGTTCTCTGAGCACAGAGGGTTCTATTGTGTTTTGGAGAACCCTGCTGACGAGGACGCGGCAAGAGGTTACCGACGAAAGATACGTCGACAAAGCCAGTGATCTCAGGGACCGGATGCCAAGGCCACCATACCTGACAGGTAAAGTGGCCTGTTGCCATCCAATGTCGTCAAACATGACGTTGCATATCTCCTCGGCTGCTTCTCGGATACAAATATCGAGGTCAGCGAGGAGAGATGTGTGAGTGTAGCACGGAGCGCTGCGAAGGGTATAGAGGAGCTTCGGCATGGTGAAGCAGTTCCTCAACAGAAAGAGGGCTGGGTGGCCATCGATCAAGCACAGTCGGCTCGTGAGAGTCTGGAGTTGTTGAAGGCTGGACTTTATGGTGGAGCGGGTGGCCGGCGGGTGAATCGGTGACCCGATGATGAGGACATCCTCTTTAGGGGTCACCGGTACCTGGTGGAGAATGGACCGCACGTCCGAGACGGAGCTGCAAAGCTCTCAGCATCGTGGCTCACATTCACCACCTCCGATTTGGCCGTAATTGCATACGTCCAATCATCGGACTGACCACAACGGTCAACGTGAGCGTTTTTATATATATATATATATATATATATATATATATAGCGTTTATGTATGCATGTATGTATGTGTGTATGTATTCAAGAAAAATGCATTGAGCAGCGCATGGACTTAAACCAAGTTTTTGTCCATCTGACCAAGACATTTGACACCGTTAATCGGAAGGCGTTGTGGGTTATTTTGGAGAGATTGGGCTGTCCTGAAAAGTTTGTGAACATACTGAAACTCTTCTACGATGACATGCAGGCATGGGTAAATATTGGAGGTAAACTGTCTGAGACAATCTCGGTTGAAAATGGTGTCAAGCAAAGTGATATACCTGCACCGACTCTGTTTTCCTTGTATTTCGCAATGGTGTTCTTCATAGCCTTCAGGGATTGTCAACACGGTATCTATCTCAGATATTGCACTTCCGGCAAGCTGTTTAACCTTAGGCGTCTCACTCCCAACACTAAGGTACTGAGTACCTTGATCCGAGAATTTCTATATGCAGATGATTGTGATCTCTTTACACACTCCAAGAGTGACATACAACACCTTATGAATTCTTTTTCCAATGCGTGCAGTGCTTTGGGACTGACAATCAGTCTGAAGAAGACTATCGTCATGTACCAACCTGGTCCGGATAAAGTTTTCAATGAACCCTCCATTACGTATACGGTCAAAAACTGATGGCTGCTGACTCATTTGTGTATTTGGGGAGTACTCTGAGTGTCACCTGCTCTCTGGATGCAGAAGTTGGTCTACGTGTTAAGTAAGGCAAGTGAGTCATTTGGAAGGCTCAGCAACCGTCTTTGGTGCAGACGAGGAATCACAATGAGGACCAAGGTGAGAGTGTATGCTGCACGTGTACTGTCAGCTTTCCTGTATGCGTGTGAGACATGAGTTGCCTACAAACGGCATATCCATAGACTGGAAAGGTTTCACCAGTAGTGTCTCAGAAAGATGCTCGGTATCAAGTGGCAGATGCATGTGAGTGATGTTGAGGTCCTTGAGAGAAGTGAGTGTCGGATCATTGAGAGTATCATCCCCCAACGGCGTTTGCGATAGACCGGACACCTCTGCAGAATGAACGATGATCGAATCCCAAAATAACTCTTGTAGGGCGAGCTTTGTGAGAGTAAAAGACCACCTCATAAGCCAAGGCTCCGATTCAAGGATTGTGTAAAGGACTCATTGAAAAAAACTGGTTTGATCATGGCTGACTGGGAGATAGAAGCTCTTGAAAGAGAAACTTGGCGTGGAATGGCGAAGGATGGTGTTCATAATTTTGAGGACGAGAAGATCAAACTGGATGTGCGTAAGCAATGCCCTGGTGTATCTCTCGAAATACCGGCGCCTCCATTGAATTTAAGTGTCCTGAGTGTGGAAAGATTTGCCTGAGCAAATCTGGTCTCAGGAGCCACAGTCGCAGTCATGTTCAAAGAGAACTAGTGAACTATGATCTCCACGGTATTGATGCAAGACCTCAGGCCAAGGAGATCCATAGTTGTCGTCAGTGTGCGAAGGAGTTCAAGTCTCTAGTAGGCTTGAAAAGCCATATCCGAGCGTCATACATCTGAATCTGACAAACGATTGCAATACTCTTAGCAGAGTGTGTTGCTATCATGTATGTATGCATGTATGTATGTACGTATGTATATATGTATGTCGGGTCACTCTTGAGTTTTACTGGTAACATGTAACCCAGTACAACCTGTCGCATCGTCGGCGACTAAACTGGTAATCCCACCAACTTTATTTGGTGAGGAGGGAGATTTTGGACCCCCTGCAGAACAAAAAACAAAACCTGACAAAGGGCGGAAGAATTCATGAGTCAACGGCCATCCAAAAATGTGTAAATATGTATATATATATGTATGCATGTATATATATATATATATATATATATATATATATATATATATATATATATATACATGTATGCATGTGTATGTATACGCGCGGGGAAGTAGAAATAATCGGGCTGGATACACGTACACGATCGCGCGGTTACACCACTGGGACTGAAGGACCTCTAGCCTTTGTCAGGGCATTCTCTCGGAGAAGGCAACTCAGGAAACTGGGATAACTCTGACATAAAACCTGCAGCTCAGTAGTTACCGATGATGTTGATCTTTTCTTCTTTTCGGGTTATAGCTACTGTCGCTCAGAGAGTGGGGTTGGCTCAGTGCACAGTCTTTCCTCACTTAAAAAAAATCTTCACGCACAGGCATTGCACGATAGAATTAATTAATTGTTTCTACTTTAGGCACAAGGCCAGCAATAACCCAGTGCATTACTGGTACTTTATTTTATCGACCCCGTAAGGATGAAAGGCAAAGTCAACCTCGGCGGGATTTGAACTCAGATCGTAAAGGGACGTAACTATGCTGGAAAGCATGGCGTCCGACCCTCTACCGATACTGCCAATCCACCGCACGATAGAATTAATTAATAATTATTAATAATGCTATATCGTGCAATGGCCATACTTGATAACCAGGGGGCAGCCATCATCATGTATGTATGTATGGCAGAAGAACTCAGGAGATTCAACGACCATCTAATAAAGTTTATTTTTTGTGGTGCGAGAGAATCCTAGTCTTCATTAAGACATCTCTCTAGGAGAAGGTCACTCTGATGTAAAATCTGCGACTTTGTTTGCATCCAATGAGGGAGACCAGTTCTTCTGGGGCAAATTCATTCGATGTTGAGAGAGTGGGATTGGCCACGGGCAATGCCTTTCCTCACTTAAAAAGGCATCGCTTGATATGTGACATTTTTTGTGATGCATGGCATTGCTGGCCATAGGCAAGTCCCTAGCAGGACGAAAACGCCACGTCCGTGCTGCTCATTAAATATCTATGTATGTATTTCAGAGGCTCTGATTGTTCAAAAAAGAAAAAAAATCGAAATGTATTTTTGGGTTATGCCATTTTCACTGAAAACATACCTAATGATTTACCTAGGTGTGAAGCATTATATTCTGCTATAATTCCTACTTTAGTAAAAATACAGTAATCATATTCCATTGGTCAAGTATCATAAAATATCCGGACATTGCCTGGTATCTCTGGTAGTGTATATATATATGATGGCTGCCCCCTCGTTATCGAGTATGACCATTGCTCGAGGAGAAAAAAAAAAAAAATAATAATAAATAAATAAAAAATAAAATAGAATAAAAAAAAAGAAATATATATATATATATATACACACACACACATACATACATACATACATACACACACATATATATACATACACACATATACATTAATAACAATAATAATAATAATAATAATAATAATAATAACAACAACAATAATAATAACGACAACAACAACAATAATAATATACATATACATATATATATACACACACACGCACACACATAAACATATCTATACACACACACGATAGCAACTAACAGCGCTGCGATCGAATGTGGTTTTTCTAGCCCAGCCAATGTTCTAAAATGTCTTGCACAGAGTCGGCAACCAAAACATTCAGTGGGAATAGCCGGCTGTGGTTGGAGTTCGTGTACTTTTGCATGTCGTTTTAGCCCTCCTGCTGATTTACATTCTCTACCACAAGCTGCTGTTGGAGATGCTACTCATCGTATATATATACATATTTATATATATACATATATATATGTTTCTTTTATTTGCCACAAGGGCATCAAAAGTGGGACAAGTACAATGGGGGGGAGTTTACAAAACAAGGCGTCCTCAATAGGGAGGAGGCAATAACAATATATAAAAATATAATAAAATATAACAAAAAATAGAATTATAACAAAATCCTCAATAGAGGATCTTGCTATAAAATATAACAAAAAATAAAATTTATAACAAAATCCTCAATAGAGAGGAGGCGCCTTGGGGGGTCGCACCCCCCCCCCCCCCGAAAAAAGTGTGCAACCCTTTTCCTCAGGAGCACAGAGAGGGGGTGCTCCCTCGTTCCTTCCTCTTCTCCACCTACAGGCTCATGTAAAGAGAAGGCCCATTCACACGGGCCATTCTCGCCACTTTCACCCACCTTTCATAAAAACGACTGGGGTGCAGCACCTCTCTCTCCATCCTGATCCTTCTTCCGAAATGATATCGGAAGAAACGGACCAGTTGTTGACCAGAGAGAAAGGTGCCTGACCTTAGTCCCTTCAGACGCGTCCACCATACAACCTCTTTTGCCATGGCTATTACGCACAGAAACACCGCCTCTGCTTCATCTTTGAAGGGGGGAGGCAGCTTGATCATTACAATAGACTCGGTGGTCAACCGGATCGGTCCCACCCTTGACAGCAGTTGTTCGACATAGCCCAACAGATCGGCTACGCCCGAGCAGTGTACCAATGCGTGTGCAACGGTTTCCTCGTCGCACACGCATCTGGGACAGATCTTTTTGGCGGGGTCCCTACCCGGGCGCCCGTGTCTGTAGAGCCTTTCTCGAACGGGTAAAGCTCCTCGGTAGCACTGCCAGGCCAGGGACTTCTGGAAGTTGTCCATAGGTCCCGGGCTGAATGTCCTACCGAACAGGCTGGCCAGTTCGTCCTCCTCCATGTCTAGGGCTTCTCCGAGGGCGTCGTCGCACCTGCTGCGTACCAGCCCTCTATAGAATGTTGCGGTGGAGTCTCCACTGATAACCGGATCCGCCTGCCAGAGGGCGGTGAGCGCCTGGGCACACTCAGTGTGCCAGGCGCCCAGTTTTCTCGGTCTTTGCTTGACCCAGGATTGCAGCTCGGTGAGTGAGACGAGTCTGGGAAAGGTTCGTCTCACAAACGAGGCCCACACCGGTTGTCCGGTGAGGAATACGTAGAGGTGCCGTAGCCTTAATGCGTGTTTACGCATCATTAGCCATGGCATCCCCAGCCCTCCTTTCGAAGGGTGTTGACAACAGATGGATCTCCTCACCATAGGAGCCCGCCTCTTCCAAAGGAATTGGAAGAGCGCGCGCTCCATCTTGGTGAGGGTTTCCCTTGGGCAGGGCACTACGGTCAGGCGGTAGTAGATGACGGACGCTATGTAGGTGTTCGCCACCTCCGCCCGACCTTTCAGGGATAGTTTGCATCTGGCCCACTTCTGGGTCAGTGCAAACACCCTGTTCGTAACCTCCGCCCAGTTTTTCTCCACCTGGAGGTCCGGTCCGAACCAGACCCCGAGCAACTTCACCGGGCCCTCCGTCCAGCGTCCGACGACGCCATCGGAGGGCATCGGTCTGCCCCTCCACGTGCCGAGTTGCAAACCGATCGACTTGTCCCGGTTCAGCTTAGCCCCTGTGAACTTTTCGTACTCCTCCAGTAAGGTGCCGACCGCCTCGATTTCGGAGGCCGTCGACACCATTACTGTCACGTCATCGGCATAGGCCGACACCGCTTTCCGCAATCCCGGTTCCAAAGGGATGCCCTGCAACAACTCCAACTTCCGCAGTAGTGGCTCGAGAGTCAACACATACAGAAGGGAGGAGAGAGGGCACCCTTGTCGGATGGACCGCGCGATTTTGAACGGCTCCGAGAGGTAGCCGTTCACCTTGACCCTAGAGCAGATGCGGCTGCTGTGCATAGCAGTGATCCAGCCCCTGAAAACGGGTCCGAAGCCTGCCGCCGCTAGCACCGCATCCAGGTAACCATGGTCGACCCTATCGAACGCCTTAGATTGATCCAAGTTGATCAGAGCCCCACCAAAGCCGGGTTCGTTCCCAACCCTCTCTATGATGTATCGCATGAGGTGGTGGTTGTCATGGATGGACCTGGACGGGATAGCGCATGTCTGCGCATCTGCCACCAGGTTGCCCACGACAAGCGCCAACCTCTTTGCTAGCACCTTGGCCAAAATCTGTAACTCTGTATTTAGCAGAGTTATGGGCCTGAAATTATCGTCCCCCTTGTTCTCGTCCTTCCTCACTAGCGTGACTACGCCCTTGGTCACAGTACAGGGAATTCTCCCGTTCTGTTGCCAGTTGCAGTAGACCGCCTCGAGGAGATCGGGGAACAAGTCCGGCATAGCTAGATATAATTCGTAAGGAAGACCATCGAGACCCGGGGATTTGCGTTTGCCGCATTGGCTCAGCACGTCCTCTATCTCAGCGGCCGAAATCGGCTCCTCGCAGGACTTCGCCTCCCATATGGATGAATATATGTGGATGAATTTGTATCCTGATTCTCTTTTGAGATGAGTTTGAATTATTTTTCCTAAATCTTACGTTAACTACTTTTCCCATCTTGGCGACATAGTCGCATATATGTTATAGAATACTATTAGCTTCTCGCTAAAACAATTTCTATACCTTTCATTTATACTTATACTCGGATTCTTTTCCAAGAGTGCTTAAATTATCTGTGAGTAATCCCGGTTTTTTTTTATAAAAACTGCGATAATATTGCTTCTTGCTGAACTTCTTTTGTAGAGTCTTTTTCAGAATGTATTTGTTATTTCTTGTAAATAAATATTCACTTTCATCCTGACGTCACTACCCCCGTTTTTCCTCATGTGCGTTTTTCATAATCACGCATGACGGTAAACTAGCAAGTTTTAGAATTCCTTTTTTGGCTTATAATTCTGTGGTAGCCCTGGTTATCTGTTGAGCTCTGCTGACGATTGAAATCCAACCTTGACCATCTCCACTGAAAGTTTTCATGAAATAGTCTTTAAGACTAAACCGAGCATTTGATGTTTTTCCAAATTGAAGGATAAGTATTTTAAACTTTATTTTATCATGAGTTAAGGTTCTATTGATTTTTCCCTGGATTTCACTAAATTCTGTGGATGAATTTGTATCCTGATTCTCTTTTGAGATGAGTTTGAATTATTTTTCCTAAATCTTACGTTAACTACTTTTCCCATCTTGACGACATAGTCGCATATATGTTATAGAATACTATTAGCTTCTCGCTAAAACAATTTCTATAGCTTTCATTTATACATATATATATATATACATATATATATATATTATACACACACACGCACACACACATTTATATATGTATGTATATATATATATATATATATATATATATATATATATATATATATATATATATATACACACACACATATATATATATATATATATATGTATGTATGTTTGTATCTGTGTGTGTGTGTGTGTGTGTGTATTTATGTATGTATTTATGTATGTATTTATGTATGTATGTATAAATATATACACACATAATTTTATATATATATATATGTTTGTGTTTGTGTGTGTGTGTGTGTGTAGTCATAATGTTCGTCTGATCCTTGCGTTATATTTGACGGGCTTGACAGCTGCAAATATTTTAGAAATAGTGTGGAGAGGGTGTTGGCTTTACTTCACGAACGACGATTATGAAGGTGGTGGTGCATGCTGGTTGCAGTCAAGCTTGTAGCTGTTTAGACCAATGCGGGACAGGCAGGCCCGACTGCAGCGGCTGCAGCTGAAGGTCTGGTCAGGGTTTGATTACTCGGTGTTGTGGTTCTTCCACCGGTGCCTTTTAACTTTGAGAGAAGCTCTGGGGATGTTTTCGAATAAGGAGACGGCATGTTTGATGTTGAGACGCAAGGCGTCACGGTTCTCAGCTGGGGTGGACCACCAGCGATGGTCAAAGTGACAGACACCAAGGTATTTTTTCAAACATTCCTTGTATAGCTTCCTTGGTGTCTCTCTGTCACTATGGCCAATGGAGAGCTCGCCGTACAGTGTGATCCTGGGCAGGCGATGACCCTTCATCCTGTAGGCGTGCCCTGCCCAGCGTAGTTGAGACTTCAGCAGCATGATCTTGACGCTGGTCACCACCGCCCTTTCAAGGACTTCAACATTGGTGACAAACTCTCTGCCGTGGATTTGAGGATGGTGTGGGGCAACATTTGTAGAAGCGCTCGAGGAGTTGAAGGTGGTGACTCTAAGTCATATAGGAGGGTGGTAAGGACTGTACACTCTTCGGGTGTTTATTGCTCCACAAGTGTTTGTACAGCCTGCCAAATGCACTGCTCACCTTTGCCAGTCTCTTGCTGATTTCCCTGTCGATCTTGGCATTTGATGTGATGGTGCACCCCATGTAGGTGAACTGATGGACTGGTTTCAGTTCAGTCGCGCCTATGAGGTGAGTAAGCTGGTGGCGTACCTCCGTCATATTTTAGCTGAAAGTGATACGCTGCAATGCTTTTTCTGTGTGAGCAACAAGAGCAACATCATCCGGGCAAAGAGGAGATCTGAGATCAGTTGCTCCAGGGTCTTCCTGTGGACCTGTAGTCGACGAAGATTAAAAAGACTGCCATGAAGATGGTATCTGATGTAAACTCAGTCCTCATCATCAAGATCTTATGTGGCCATACTGAAGAAAATGGTGAAGAGAGTCGGTGCCAGGATGCCACCCTCCTTCACTCTGTTGATGATCGCGAAGGATTCTGAGAGGTCATTGATGAGTCTGACTTGGCCACGCTGGTCTTCCTGTAGCTAGATGACAATGTTCAGGAACTTTTGGGGGACAGTCGAATCGTTCCATGATCTGCCGCATTCCTTTTCTACCCACTGTATCGAATGCTTTAGTCAAGTCAACGAACGCCATATACAGCCCTATATTTTGCTCTTGGCACTTCTCTTGGAGCTACCTAAACATAAACCCCATGTCTGTGGTGCTCCTGTTGACTCTGAAGCTACATTGGTTCCCTGGGAGATGTTCTTCTGCAATGCTAGGTACCAGCCGGATTAGCAACATCCTTGCAAGCATTTTCCCCGTGACAGTGAGCATAGTAATCCCCCAATAATTAAGATGGTTGAACTAAGTGACTCGGGTAGGTAGATGTCTTCTTCACCAGCAATTCCTGAATTTCCTTGTTGTTTTCATCAAACCAGTCTTTGTTCTTCTTTGAGGTGAACCGAACGACTTCCCCAAATGTCTGCAGAATGGTATTTTTCAGATGTTCCCAAAGTGTTTCTCGAGAAGGATCTGTGGGAATGCTCGCATCTTCAAGCCTCTACTGAAGGGTTGCCTGGAAGTCAGCTTTCACTTCAGCTGACTGGAAACTGCTAACCTTGAACATTTTCTTGGGAGGTAGGGGGCTCCGTTTGTTGATTTGAGTTTAAAGTGGAGCTTGAGTTTGCAGCGTACGAGACGAAGGTCGGTCTGGCATTCCGCACTGGGCATCACTCTAGTATACAAGACGTCGTTCAGGTCACTCCGGCGCTCTTGGATATAATTAATGAGGTGCCAGTGTTTGAAACGAGTGTGCATCCAGATTGTTTTCAAACTCTCTTTCTGCTGGAAGAGGTGTTCGTGATGACGAGTTGATGTTCTGCGCAAAGCTCTAACAGCGAGCATCTCTTGTCATATAAGTTACCATCGTCATGTCTCCCAATCACTCCCTCCTAAGTTACAGAATCTCTACCCACTCTGATGTTGAAATCGCCAAGGATTATGACCGTGTTGTCCACAGGGGTGCACAGTAAGTGACTGTGGGGATTAGACTAAAACTTGTTCTTTTACGCAGGATATACTTGAAGAGTAGGGGAGCACACACTGAAGACTGCGGTACATTGTTGATTACTCAGTGGAATGTACATCGAGATGATGTGGTCAGAATGACCTGTTGGTCGGTTTTCAAGTTTGGAAGAGAGAGTTCCTGGAAATGAAGCACACTCCTAGTTTTGCCTGACCAGTAGCGGGTGTATCTGGTGCCATGCTCTTGTAGGCTGCCTTCCTCTGGAAAGCAGACTTCACTAATAGCAATGATGTCAATATTCAGTCTTGACAACTTTTGTGCAATTAGAACAGATTGACGTACTGGACAACTGTTGTTTACTGTGTCTAGCATGGTTTCGATGTTCCATCATGCGAATGTCAATCCATTCACACCCTTGAAGGTGGGTGTGTACCTTTTCTTCCTTGATATCATTTACTCACATAAGAAGATGGACGTTGACCGCGGTTTACCAACTGGTGGGTTTAGGCCACCTTTTCTAGACCCCTCTCCACGTGGAGCAAGAACTGCTGTCCCTTGAGAAGACTGCTTGGTAATTCATTGTATGCTGAATGATGTCGTTCTCGGGTCAACATCAGACGACCAAATCCCTGAACCGCCTGAATGCAGGATCGGGACGACGACGGCTTCCAGTATCATCTTTTAACTGCCGTTCTCACCCCTTTCCCTTCGCTACAGGGCTTGAAGTGGTTGGTGGTCACGACCATGACCTTCTGAGCCTGCACAGTGGAGTTGTTAGTTTAAGTGCAATATACGCTGAACTGACCACACCTTTACACCCGGGGTCAATCAGTCTTGGCCTAGCAAACTGGGACGGCGTAGCTTTTACATCAGAGTGTCCCCCTAGCCTCTGGCTCAAGAACCTTCCTCCTGGACACGTGGGCAATTACTCGTGCTGGGGCGTGGATGCTGGATGCTACCAAACATGTCGGTAGATTCAGGATCTTGGAACGACGAGCTTTGTCACTAAGACTATTTAACCCATAGGTGGGACTCTGGCAGATACTACCTCCCGGACCGGAGCAGATCTGGGAGTAATTGGTTCCTAAGAGGTAACGGCATACCCCCAGAACCCTAGAATTCTCGAACTGGAGCCTCAATATGGCTATAGTCTGGCTGGACTACAAGAAAGCTTTCGATTCTGTTCCCCACTCTTGGATGATAGAGGCCCTCCAACTTGCCAATAATGTCCCAAACATTATTGTCAGAGCCATAGAGAAGCTGTCTTCTTCTTGGGCTACTATCCTAAGGTTAAAGACAGAGAGGGAGGACTCTATTTTCACTAATAAAATATAATATCGCAGTGTATATTTCAGGGGGACAGTCTCTCTGTGATATTGTTCATCTTGTCATTAAACTCCTTGTCCTTTCTGCTCAAGAAATGTGAGGGATACATCATTGGCTCACGGGAGGACAGAAATACGAACCTAACCCAAAATTTCTTTGTGGACGATCTGAAACTCTATGCCAATAACATGGATGGGATGAAGAAAAATCTTGACCTGGTTACAACGGTCTCAAAGGATATAGGAATGGAGTTTGGCCAAGATAAATGCTCATACATGACTGTAAAGCGGGGAAAACAACACAAAACAACACAATCTAGCAACATTGTCATCAATGGTCTAACTGTTTCATCGATATCTGATGAGGACTGCTACAGATACCTGGGGATAGATGAGAACATATCCTATAATGGTATCTGTAATAAAGAACGCGTTACCAGGGAATATTACACCCAATTAAGAAAGATTTGGTCATCGGAACTCTCTGCGCAAAACAAAACAGTGGCTCACAATGTGTTTGCTGTGCCTGTCCTAACACCAACGTTTGGAATACTCAATTGGACGATAGATGAAATACGAGCAGTTGATGTTGGAACTCAAAAAATACTAAACAACACCGGAAACTTCCACATCAACATTGATATAGACCGCCTTTACTTAAAACGTAAGCAGGGAGGCAGAGGCCTAACATCAGTCCAGACAGCATTTGTATGTCGCATCATATCTCTCCGACAACATCTACGAACCTCGAAGCGTAGGAGCCCGTCTCTCGAGCAAGTCTATCTGTATGAAACAGATAAGATCATGAGAGTTGGGAAGGAATTCCTTGAGAGATATTCCCTGTGTGATAATCAAAAACTCACACCCAGGGATGTCGTTAAGCAGTATCGCAGTGAATCCATGGATGAAAAACTGCATGCCTATCAGCAAAAAATCATGCATGGATATGTTGCCAGGAAGCTCCAGAGTGAGAGCAATATAGATAAGGAAAGTAGTCTATCTTGGACCAACAACCGCTATATTGGCTCCCACTTTGAAGGATACGCTTTTGCAATCCAAGAACAGAAGATTAACAAGAAATACCTGATTCACAAAAGAGATAGGGATGTAGGCAAAATACCTAGATGTGATAACAAGTGCAGACTCTGCAGAACTAACATCGAGGATATCGCCCATGTCATCAGCAGCTGTCCAAAGATGTCATCGCGGTACTATCTACCTATGAGGCATGATGTAGTGGCCAAAAGACTGTACAATGCAATTCGTAAAAAGGAAAGCCCCGATAATAAACACATTAAAAGCTACAGCAATGTGGAAGACATCCATGTACATAATATGAAAGAGCACAGGTGGAATGTTCCAGTAAAAACCCCAATAAAATGCAGCCATAGCAGACCAGATATTATGATATGGGACAGGTAGAAGAAAGCATGCACAGTAGTGGAAATTAGCTGCCCAGCAGATGCCAATATATTATCAAAGATTAGCGAAAAGGAGAATATTTATGCAGAACTGATGAGAAATCTGCAGATACTCCACCCTGATTACACCTTCAGATTTATGCCTGTGATTATTGGGGGACTGGGGTATGTTAGTAACTGCCTTAATATAAATCTTGAGAAGCTAGGCTTCACAGGAACGGAAGGAACACAACTAGTTAGGAAATTACAAGTACAATCCATTAATGGAACAGTAAAAATATGTAAAACATTCCAAAAATGTTGCATCTAATAACTGCATATACACATGTACAGATACAAAGCATATACACATGCACAGATACAACTCAAAACATACAGATCCATATCTACACATGCATGCATACATAATCTACCTATTTGATGTTGTGTAAATTCCAATGAGAGAGTCGTGTGTCTAATGTTAGAAACTGACTCTCTCTCTATTGGGAAAAAATTTGTGAAATTATAAAACCAGGAGAACATACATACATACATACATTCATATATACATACATACATACATGGTGACTGCCAACTCGTTTTCGACACTACTTTATATCTATGTAGGAGAACCCCTACCGATGCGCTGAACGAGTGTGACTTTTTAGTCCAGCCAGCGACTTGAAAACTCTGGTACAAACACTACACTTGTGACAATTATTGACACATAGTGCTGTGCCCATGGTACCATGTGACGACAAGGGCAGAGAGATCTCCAGATATAAAGCAATGCCTGTGCCGTGAAGCTTTTATAGTATCCAATGATGTTGACTTGTTCTTCTTTTTGGTAAATATCATTTTGGTTAAGAGAGTGGGACATACATACATACATACATACATACATACATACATACATGATGCCTTCCGCCTCGTTATCGAGTATGACCATTGCACGATATAACATCATTAGTAATTATTAATAAATTCTATCGTGCAATGCCTGTGTGAAGGGTTTTTTTTTAAAGTGAGGAAAGACTGTGCACTGAGCCAATCCCACTCTCTGAGCGACAGTAGCTATAACCCGAAAAAATGAAAACATCATCGGTAACTACTGAGCCGTATGTTTTATGTTGGAGTTATTCCAGTTTCCTGTGTTGCCTTCTCCTAGAAGAATGCCCTGACAAAGTCTAGAGGTCCTTCACCCCAGTGGTTTAACCGCGCGATCGGATATCCAGCCTGACTATTTCCATGTCCCCGCACGTGTACATACATATGTACATGTGTACATACATATTTACATATTTTTGGATGGCCGTTGACTCTTATGAGTTCTTCCTCCCTTTGTCAGGTATTGTTTTTTTGTCCTGCAGGGTGTCCAAAATCACTCTCCTAGCCAAGTAAACTTGGTGGGGTTGCCAGTTTAGTCGCCGACGACCCGACCATGTGACAGATTGTACTGGATTACATGTTACCAGTAGCACTCAAGAGTGACCTGACATACAAACATACATACAGAATCCTCTGACAAAATTATGGAGGCACGTATCTTTCGTAACATTTTTCTTGATCTATATTAAGCTGGTAGTAAGAGCAGATTTTGTTCAATGGACAATTGACTCAGACAAGGTTGAACCATATATAGTTGAATCTTAACCCATTCTTCCATCAATATCCGTTCCATCCTGTTGAGTGACGATGAGGAGAGTCTTAAGTCTGTCTGGAGCCCGAAGGCTCATCAGGCCGGTGCTTATTACGTTTTCCGTGGCATAAAGCGACTGAGAGTACAAAACTCCTCTTTACACATGACACCTGCCTATCGCAAAGTTAAACCCCAGCTATTGCTAGTACTCATTTTCAGTTAGGTATACTGGAGCAACGTGAAATGAAGTTCAACACTCTTACCACTGGGTCAAGCACCTCCTAATTAATTCGGGTTTTTTTTCTTACTGTTGACCCTAAAGAATTGATGATGTTGAAATGTAGTAATTGTATATGCAGTAAATAAGTTTTGAGCCAATCTACCTAATTGTATTGGGACATTTTCTTCCTCGATAAATTCTTTACTACAGGAGAACACTATTTGTACCGGATATTGCATATTGGAATTGATTAAGGTGTTACACGAAAGAGTAATCAAATATCACTGCTCAGGCCATCATATTCAAGGTATTTCACTCTCTGGATCAGTCACGATCAAAGGTTTGCTGCGGTGATTTCAACAATTAATTCCTGGCAGAAGTTGAAGATATCAAAAATGAGAACTAGTACGTATGTATTGCTTTCTTCCAATACTCCATCACCCACCTTGTATTTTTTTAATTAACCGTACCATTTTCTGGTTTTGTGAAGCTCAGATTCTCAAGCTTGGTACCGAAGCAATTACTTACACATTCAAGTGCATAAATAATTATAAGCATAAAATTTCAGTTATATTCTAGGCGGATTATCAACAGATTTCTCGTTAGTTCTGTATTGATACTTTCTTTTTTCACTTTTCCGAACATTCTTATCATCTGTTGTATAACTAATCTTAACCACTCAAGATTATTGTCAATTTGAAGATTTCTGAAAACTTAGCTATGTTGAGACAGTTGAGCAACATCTCTGAGTGTGTATCGATGGTCATCAGTCAAAGACTACATTTCAAGGAGCTACTCTCCTACTCTCAAGACGTTGTCTGCTTTACGTATGCAAATTCTATCTAGAAATTCACTTCGTCCTTTGGTTGTTTGTAGATATTATCGAAAGGACATAATACATTATCGACTGTTCCGTCGTATTTCGTCCCACAGGGTGTCCAAAATCACCCTCCTCACCAAGCAAGCTTGGTGGAGTTGCCGGTTTAGTCGCCGACGACCCGACCATACGACAGATCCTTCATCGTCGAAACCGATGGAGATCCATCGATTGAGTTGTATGTCATATCTACTTATGGCGTCTAAAATGTAACTGCGAAAATAGTGGTTTCTAATTTAGATACGAGGCTAGCAATTTAAGAAAAACGGCGGTATGTTGATTATATTAACCCTAGTATTTGACTGGTACTTTCTTCTATCGACCTGGAAAGTATAAAAGGTAAAGTTGAACTCGGCACAATTTGAACTCAGAACATAAAGTACTAATTAAATACCACAATGGTCTTTTGTTTGACCAGCTACCAATTGTTATATATTGACTTACATAGTTAGTTATGCCTACTTATTTCCGGATAAGTTGGCATAACTTGTAACTCATGATGGAGCCGTAATGGTGCATGTATTGGACACTTTAAAACTGACAGAGCCCATCTCATATATATGGACATGCGACATTCAAACGATGTTTGAATGCATGTTATACCTCTGTCTCCTCGATTTCGTTTAAGTTAGAAGCTGTCTATATCACTATTGATGTGCAAGCGTCTCGTATTATTTACTAATGCACTGGGTAATTGCTGGCCTTGTGCCTAAAGTAGAAACAATTATTTACTAGTTTCCCGGTTCTAGAACCAACGGCCTTGATCTTTATAATTTTTTGCGTCCAATCGAGTTGCCCAAATTTGGGTGGGAACTGGTACAGAAAAAAATATTGTAAGCCACTAATTTACTGTATTTGAAGACCATAAGTATGCATGAATGTATGTATAAATGTATGTATGTCAAAGGACGGAGGAACTCAGCAGAATAAACGGCCATCCAATAATTTTTTTAATTATTTTGTGGAGCGAGACACTCCGAGTCTTTATTAAGTTTTCTCTCTAGGAGAAGATCACTCTGATATAAAACCTGCGACTTCGCTTGCATCCAATGATGTAGAACAGTTCTTCTTTGGGGCCAAATTCATTCGATGCTCAGAGAGTGGGATTGGCTCCGTGCAAAGCCTTTCCTGACTTAAAAAAGCTTGAAGCACAGGCATCGCTTGATATGTGACATTTTTTGTCATACATGGCATTGCTGGCCATAGGCAAGTCCCTAGCAGGACTAAAAAGCCAGATCAGTGATGCTCATGCTTAAGTATCAAGCGATGGCATTACTTGAAATCGAGTTGCAGCCATCATGTATGTATGTATGTGTGTATGTATGGGTTCTAGGAATATTCCCAGTTGGAAAATTGCCAGCCGGAAGATTGCCAGGTGGAAAATTGCCCGTGGAGAATATTGCCATTGACAAATTAAAAGACACACATACGCATACACACACAGACACACTGACACACTGACACACACACACAAACACACATACACTGACACACATGCTGACACACGCACACACTGACACACGCACACACACACACGCACACAGACACACACACACTGACACACACACACTGACACACACACACACACACACACACACACACACACACACACACACACACACACACACACACACACACACACACACATTCCAAAGCACTGTCATATAAATAGATTCAAAACCTTAAGTAAACCTAAAGCACTGGCAATATTCCTCACTGGCAATTTTCTCAATGGCAATTTTCCCCACGTGCAATTTTCCGCCTGGCAATCTTCCGCCCGGCAATTATCCAGCTGGGAATTTTCCATGCACGGTATGTATGTATCATGTATGTATGGATGGATGGATGTGTGAAGGCGCGTGGCTCAGCGGTTACAGTATTCGGCTCACGGTTTTAAGGTCGTGAGTCCGATTCCCAGCGGCACGTTGTGTCCTTGATCAAGACATTTCATTTAACGTTGCTCCAGTCCACTCAACTGACAAAAACGATTTGTACCTATAATTCGATGGTGGTGTAGGTTTTGCAGTGCGAGATCCTCTTGCACAACATTTAAAGTGTCCCTCTAGAATCAGTGACCGTATAATGAAAAGGACATGTGAAGGAAGGCTGCAGAATGTTTGAGGAAAAACGTCTATATGGTGAAAAACTTAAACGTCAGCTTCAGAAAAGCCGTATAAACCTCAATAAGCAGATAGGGAGCTGGATTTGCGGTGGTTTACTGCTCTCTAAATCTGGGTGCATAACTCATTTAAAATCACATGAAAACCCAACTTTATGCAGCACTCTCCCTCCAATACTAGGTGAGACAACATGCGTGGTGTACAAAAAAATTTGCAAATCAATTTCTCGTCTTAAAAGGCATATGAGGGTACATACTGAGGGCGCAAACTGACCCAGCCAATTCATTAGAGGGCACATCTTTTGTCTCTCACATTTGCTGTAGACCGTACAAATCTGCAGTTAAACTTAAGAGACGATGAAGGAACGTTTGGAGCTGGTGACGGTTAATGGGGTTGCATATGAAGACGGCAATCATCTGCAAAGATGAAGCATTCACCATGTATGTGTGTGTGTGTATGTATGTATGTATGTATGTATGTATGTATGTATGTATGTATGTATGTATGTATGTATGTATGTATGTATGTAAAATGTAACCCAGTACAACGTGTCGCATAGTCGGGTCGTCGGCGACTAAACCGGCAACCCCGCCAAGTTTACTTGGTGAGGAGGGTGATTTTGGACACCCTGCAGGACAAAAAACAAAACCTGACAAAGGGCGGAAGAGCTTATAAGAGTCAACGGCCATCCAAAAGTGTGTAAATATGTATATACATGTGTACATATGTATGTATATGTGTATATGCGCGGGTACATAGAAATAGTCGGGCTGGACACCCGATCACGCGGTTAAACCACTGGGAGTGAAGGACTCCTAGCCTTTGTCAGAGCATTCTATGAGAAAACAACTCAGGAAACTGGGATAACTCCGAATAAAACCTGCGGCTCAGTAGTAACCGATGATGTTGATCTTTTCTTCTTTTCGGGTTATAGCTACTGTCGCTCAGAGAGTGGGATTGGCTCAGTGCACAGTCTTTCCTCACTTTAAAAAATATCTTCATGCACAGGCATTGCACGATAGAATTAATTAATCATTATTAATAATGGTATATAGTGCAAGGGCCATACTCGATAACGAGGGGGGTAGCCATCATGTATGTATGGATGTGTCTGCGTTTATGTGTATATGTATGTGGATGTATAAGTGTATATATGCTCGTATGTACGAATACTACTTTGACGCTAAATTTTGGCAGTTGCAGACTGCGCATAACATGAGATATTTTTCTCCACAAAGTTCGATCACCAACAGCAGAGCTTAAAGAGCAAAAGATCAAGTCCAGTACTTAGGTTGACATTATCAAGCCATTGTTTTGGCTACCGGCTTCTGCTTCTCTTACCAGCCAACCTTCCTTCCAGGCATAACCTACTCACACCACGAGTTGATCTTTTTACATGACTGCATAGTTTGAGTTCTCTTGACTTGACATAATGGGTCTAAGTCTAGTAATGTTGAGCAGTTCACTGATACAGATACGGCCGCTGAGCCGCTTGCCAGTCATAAGTCTCTTCGATAATTACATCCTACCAGTTGTGTTATATGGTCGTCTTGACTGTGTTAATTGGACGACAGGGTCACTTCAGAAGCTCTCTGCGTTCCAGAACCACATCATGAGACTTATGTATGAATGTGTGAATGTATGTGTGTTTGTGTGAATGTATGTGTGTGTAAAAGGAAGGAAAGAGATACACACATATATGTCTCTAACTTTAAAACAGTGACACACATACACACACACACACATGTCTGTAATTTAAGAACGCAACAAAATCACGCGCGCGCACATACACACACTTAAGAGCCTTGGCCCGGGCAAACATCCCTTCAATTTTGGAACCGTCTGGGTTGTCCAGAATTGATGGGAAAAGACTTGACGGTCTTACTCTGTGCTCCTAGTCAGGAGGCAGGTGTCTTACTTGGGACGTCACAGTTAGTGACTATTTTGCTTCTTCCCATATCCTGGATGCAGCGGTAAGGGCGACAGCAACCGCATCCGCAGCTGAATGGAACAAAATCCTAAAATACCGTGTTCTGTCAGCTAACTACATTATCCAGCCTGTGGCGTTCGAGACGTTTGAGGGAGTCGCGTTACTGACAGCGAGGTTCTTATCTTCACTGGCGGCTCGCCAAACAGAAGTAAGTGGTGATGATCGTGAGGGCACTTGGTTGTTCCAGCACCTCAGCCTCGCCATCCACCCAGGTAACGCTGCGAGCATGCTGGCTTGCCTCAAAATTTATTAGAGAGGTTTCCCAGTGCTCCTCGCGATATTGCTATCTTTTGCTCTGGTAGCGGCTCGTTTGTTCCTCCTCCCACCTTTCGCCTGCATATTTTTCTATGTGGTCTAAGATGTGTGTATTAGATGCTTGTGTATTTTTTCTCTTTATTTTTTCCTGTCCCTTTCCTTAGTATATATTATATTTGTTTGTGTTTTCGTTCTTTAAGCTTTATATAAAATTTTTATACAAATGAGTTTTAAAAAAAAAAGAGTTAAACTGTGTTGTTAATAAATAAATAAAACATTGTACTTGTTTTACCCTTCCATTTCCAAATCATCGAACGCTGCTATCATGACTGTGTGTGTGAGTGTTTGTGTAAATGTATATGTGTGAATGTGTGTTTGTGTAAATGTATATTTGTGAAAATATGTGTATTTGTGTGAATGTATGTCCGTGGGCGTGTATTTTTATAAGTTTGTGTTTACGCGATTATAGTTATATACTCATACATATAGATGTAATAATAATAATGATACTATCTATAGTTATGCATATACTATAAACAACTATAAACAGGAAAGGTCAGTAATTTCTTACTACCTTATTACCAGTAAGAGAAATAGCTCAATGTAAGAACATCAGATGTTTTACCGAGCAGAAATCTAAATTACACAATTATCAAAGTTATGTTCAACTCATTTAATTGCTGCAATCGTTTCTTCCAAACTTTCGTTTGGAATCATCGGAGCATTAGCAATGTTTGTACATATAATTAACCTCCTATTCAACTGAACAATCATATAGATACATATATATTGACGTTGTGAGCAACAGTTTCGTATTTACATGGTGTAATTGATGCGACATATATTATACGAGAATTGTACAAAAATTCAAATTAAAATTAAAAGCACAGAGTGGAATACATGCGACAGATAATACAAGAGAATATGTAATACTCATATAGATGTATGTATGTGCACGTAAACACACATGCGCGTCAGCGTGCTTAATATCATAATCACTCTATCTTTCTGTATCTCTTTCATCACACACTCTCTTTTCTATATAGTAGTTGAAGTGGTGGTGGTGACGACGATATACCGGAAGTGTAGAAATTTGAAACTTTGAAAATAAGTCAATTTTGAATAAGCAATAAAATTATATTAAATTTCATTTTAAAAATTACGAAATTTAGTACATAAATTATGTAATATTCATTCATTACAGCGTAGTTACGTCCCTTTACGGTCTGAGTTCAAATCCCGTCGAGGTTAACTTTGCCTTTCATCCTTACGGGGTCGATAAAATAAAGTACCAGTAATACACTGGATAATTGCTGGCCTTGTGCCAAAAGTAGAAACAATTATTTATTCAAAGTAATCCAACTTTGTTACTAACTGGATTAAAAGAAATAAACCGTACGCAGTCCCGCACGCCTTATTGTAGTTAAGATTTTAAATATATGGATTCATTGACAGAAATTAATAGACGTATTTATGTCATGCTCACGATAAACCAAACAGGAGTTGACTTTATCTTTTCAAGGAAATGTTTGGGTAGTCATCTTTTAAACCAGTTCATAACTATGATTAGTAACGTATAGTCCTTTCTTAGAATAGCATATTTTATTATAAGCTGGTCAACCATCAAAATTTCTCTCCCAGATAATAAAGCATACAAAATCTGCAGAAAAATAATCATCCATACAAAGGATTAAACTATATTATACGAAAAAAATTTGAACTGTTTCAAAGTGCCAGCATGAGAGTCGGTATTTAACGAAATTTTTCCAATTACAGATGTGTTAAAAAAACTGGATCGATCTCCAACGAGGAAACATTTTATAAGCATTTTATAAACACTTTATTCGAACATTTTACTAAGATAATCTCAAAATGCCTCGATCTTGTATTTATTTTGAAGGATTATTGGTGTGAAAACGTGTGTTGAAACAGATAGTGTTATACTTTTGAGGCATGTTGCTAATAAAAACACAAGCAACAGTTGAGCTTCACTTCGGATTATTATTAGTTAAGTAACTAATCCATTCATCGGTTAGTTTAGTAACAGGATGATTGTTTAATTGCTAACTTTTCACAGGTCTTTTGTCACATACCTGTGACCTTCTGAATTACTATTGTTGCTCCTCTCTGGCTCCTCTTTTTTCTGATCTTGCTCTATTTACTCCATATTTTGTTTTTATAGTCTACGCACACGTCTGTGTTTCTGTCTGTATGGGTGTTTACCAGTCTGTGTGTGTGCGTATGAATGTATGTGTATGTCTGTGTGTGTGTGTGTATGTGTGTGTATATCTTCGCGTGTGCTGCTTAAAATAATGTTTATAATCACCAAAATCATTTTGTTTTAACATTTATTTTACATAATTTGTTTTCTTAATTGTCACAATTTTCATCGTTTTTGCTTTTTTCATGTTTACAGTGCATATACTATGTTATATATAATTCATTAGATATTTCATTTTATATCTAATTATATTTTGTTACTTATCAAACATCATTTTATATATTCAATTTCATTTAACTTATTATCCTATATTCCTTTAAACGTTCATTCTTTTTATTTATTGATATATTTATTTATTTTGAATTCTTCTATTATTCCATATATGTTTTATACATATTGATAGCATTGAGTATTGTATTTATATATATTTTAAATGTTTATCACATTTTACATTCCATTGTTTTATTGTTGCTGTTGTTTTTCTTACATTATATTTCCAATAATTAAATTCTATATAGTTATTTCCTTTCATTTTATTTCATTAAATTCCATTTCTACTGCGCATAGATATACTGTATATTGACACATATTTATGTTTATATATATTTGTGAGTACATATATGTTTATATTTGTATGTATATATATATATATATATATATATATATATATATATATATATATATATATATATATATATATATATATATGTGTGTGTGTGTGAGCGTGTGTGCGTTTGCATGTTTGTGCGTATGAGTGTATGTACGTGTGTATGTATTCAACCTAAAGTCCAACCCCTCCTCAACGTGGCAGGGCGGTGGCAACGGGTAGTGTCATAGCTATGCCGTCGGGAACTTCGGTTCCTGGTAGGGCCACCCAAGGCAGATTCATCTGGCACCCAGAGGTATTAGGGCCGCAACCCTGCAAAAAGGGCTCTGGTGAAAATCCAAGAGGTGTCTGTTCCGGCAACCGGCGGCTTCGGGTCGTTTCTGTTCCTGCGTCTGTGGAGAATCTGCGGCAAACAGGGCGTTTTTTCCCCTCGTTCGGGATATACATGCGGGTTTTGGGGGGACCGCTTGTGAATTCACTACTCCCATGACACTTCTTCCATGAATCCTACAAATACGAACTATGAATACGAATTGCCTTCCCGCTACGAACGCAATGCAAAGCAACAGCACTCCTACCGCTATGGCTCTACAGACTACTCCCGCAGTAGTCCCGCTCTTCAGACGAAGGAAGGAATTGAGGGTGGCGTGCTGTAACGTCCGAACACTTCGTGACGACGGTGTCCAGGCACTTACAATGAAGGATCTGCACAGGTACTGCGTTAGTGTCGCTTGCCTTTCAGAAGTTCGACTTCCCGATGTTGGTCATCTTCCGATCAAAGTTCCTGGCAAGGACATCTCCTACCACTTGTACCATAGTGGCGTGACTGACAACAGTGGCCTTCACAGGGCCGCTGTAGCGCTCAGCCCCGACGCGCAAGCGGCTCTGCTGGCGTGGCAGCCGATCTCACACCGCTGGTTTGATTGAAGGGTCAAATCTCCACCGTCAGCGTAATTGCCGTCTACGCTCCCACACTCAATGCGGACGAGGCGGACAAGACGCAGTTCTATGCCGATCTCCAAACAACCGTGGATGGCGTCCTTCCAGTGATGTTCTTATTGTCGCTGGGGACTGGAATGCGCGGACGGGGCCGGCTATGATACAACACGGCATATTCTAGGATGCTTCGCCCTAGGCGTACGCTGTGACAATGGTGAACGGCTCGTGTCCTTCGCGGATGCCAATCGACTTATCGTCATCAACACCCGGTTCCAACATCCTCGGCGTCACCTCGTCACGTGGCGATCCAATGACGTGGTTCCAACGGGACAGGGCGCAGCCGAGGTCAAGCCGCATTCTTCGCTGCCGACGCGTTGATCGGGTACCTACCACCAGTCTTCGTCTTCGCCTGAATCTTTGACCCCTTCCTTCAGTGCTTCTGCAACAGCGCTTGAGATGGTTTGGTCACGCAGCCCGGCGCCCTGAGGGTGAGCTGATCCGCGCTGTTCTCCTCCCACCTCCACTCCCTAACTGGCGCAAGCGCGTTGGCAGGCAGCTGAAGACCTGGGCAAAGACGATCAAGGAGGACCTCTCCGAACTCTCAGGTCCGCAGGTGGTCGGCCTGCGCCGATGGAACCGTGACTGGCTCGCTATCTCCAGTGACCTAGCCCGGGACCGTCGTGCGTGGGCTGCCATGTTTCGGGATGCCGTCAAGACAAGGGAAGAAGCTGGCTCAACCCGTCCAGGGTGAATGTCGACACAAGTACAAGTATGTGTGTATGTATGTATGTGTGTATGTATGTATATATGTATGTATGTGTGTATGTATGTGTATATATATATATATATATATATATATGTATATGTATGTATATATGTGTGGATATATATATGTATATATATATATATATATCTTCCGGGAGAATTCTAGGAGCAGGAAAACTCTGATATAACACCTGCAACCCTGATGGTATCCAATGATGTTGACCTGTTCTTCTTTTTGGTAAATATCATCTTGGTTAAGAGAGTGGGACTGGCTTTGTGCAGTACCTTTGCTCACTATAAAAGCTTCACGGCACAGGCATTGCTTTATATCTGGAGATCTCTCTGCACTTGTCGTCACATGGTACAACGGGCCCAGCACTATGTGTCAGTAATTGTCACAAGTGTAGTGTTTGTACCAGAGTTTTCAAGTCGCTGGCTGGACTAAAAAGTCACACTCGTTCAGCGCATCAGTAGGGGTTCTCCTACATGGATATAAAGTAGTGGCCGTACTCGAAAACGAGTTGGCAGCCACCATGTATGTGTGTATGTATAGGTGCGTGTTAGTGTATGTACGTATATATATATGAATTTTATGTAGGCATAATTACAGTATATAAACCAGACGCAGGAAACGTTAGCAAATAGGCGCAGACATGTCTGTATAGGTAACAAGATCACCTTGCAACCACGTAGCTTTGGGTTCAGTCCCACTGCAATGCATTTTAGGTGTCTTCTACTATAGCCAAGAATAGACCAAAGCTTAATGAGTAAACGTTGGTTTATATTATATACATATATAGTGGCGTGGTTCCATTCCTGCAGACGATTCTGTTTATTTTCTTCCATTCGAAAAGATTGATTTCTTGATTTTTAAAAACGAAATTGTAGATAATATTCCTGTTAGCAGCAGCCATAGTTGAACTTCCCTAACAATGTCTCTCCACGATTCACGACTCCAATGTGTTTGCTGTGCCTATCCTAACACCAACGATTCGATGATAGATGAAATCCGAGCAGTTGATGTTAAAACTCGAAAAATCCTAAACACCGGAAGCTTCCACACCAACAGTGACATAGACCGCCTCTATTGAAATGTAAGCAGGGAGGTAGAGACCTAACATCAGTCCAGACAACATTTGAGTGTTGCATCATATGCCTCCGACAACAGTTACAAAGCTCAAAGTGTAGGAGCCCGCTTCCCGAGCAAGTCTGTCTGTATGAGACAGATAAGATCATGAGAGTTGTGAAGAAACTCCTTGAAAGATACTCCCTGCATGATAATCAAAATTCACACGCAGGGAAATTGTCCAGCAGTACCGCAGTGAATCAATAGATGAAAAACTGCATGCTTATCAGCAAAATATAATGCATGGGGATGTTGCTAGGAGGCTCCAGAGTGAGAGTAATATTGATAAGCAAAGTAGTCTATCTTGGACCAAGAACTGCTATATTGTCTCTCACTTTAAAGGATAGGCTTTTACAATCCATGAATAGGAAATCAACACAAGATACCTGATTCACAAAAGAGATAGGGATGGAGGCAAAACACCTAGATATTACAACAAATGCAGACTCAGTACAATTAACATCGAATACGTCACCCGTAACATAGGTAGCTGTCCAAAGGTGTGATCACGGTACTATTTACCTATGAGGCATCATGTAGTGGCCAACACAATATACAATGCAATCCGTAGAAATGTACTAAAAGTTAGAACAATGCGAAAGACATGTACATAGATAATATGGAAGAGTACAGGTGGAATGTTCCAGTAATAAACCCCAATAAAATGCAGGCATAACAGACCAGATATTATGATATGGGACAGGGAGAAGAAAGCATGCACAGTAGTGGAATCTAGCTGCCCAGCAGATGCCAATATAATATCAAAGATTAGCGAAAAGGAGAATATTTATGCAGAACTGATGAGAAATCTGCAGAGACTCCACCCTGATTACACCTTCAGATTTATACCTGTGATTATTGGAGCAGTGGGGTATGTTAGTAACTGCCTCAATACAAATCTTGAGAAGCTGGGCTTCACAGGAACAGAAAAAAAACAACTAGTTAGGAAATTACAAGTACAATCCATTAATGGAACAGTAAAAATACGTAAGACATTCCTAAACTTCTGCACGTAATAACTGCATGTACACATACAAAACATATGCACATGCACACATATAACGCAAAACATACACATCCACATATACAATAACATCCATGCCTGCAAACACACGCACGCATGCAGACATGCATACATAGTTGGTGTTATATAAATTCCAATGAAAGAGTCTTGTGTCTATGTTAGAAACCGACTCTCTATCTCTCTCTCTATTGGTAAAAATTCATAAAATTATAAAACAAGAAGAACATACATACATACATACATACATACATACATACATACATACATACATACATACATACATACATACATACATACATACATACATACATGGTGGCTGCCAACTCGTTTTCAAGTACGGCCACTACTTTATATCCATGTAGGAGAACCCCTACCGATGCGCTGAATAAATGTGACTTTTTAGTCCAGCCAGCGACTTGAAAACTCTGGTACAAACACTACACGTGTGACAATTATTGACACATAGTGCTTGGCCCATCGTACCATGTGATGACAAGTGCAGAGAGATCTCCAGATGTAAAGCAATGCCTGTGCCGTGAAGCTTTTATAGTGAGCAAAGGAACTGCACAAAGCCAGTCCCACTCTCTTAACTAAGAAGATATTTACCAAAAAGAAGAACAAGTCAACATCATTGGATACCATCAGGGTTGCAGGTGTTATATCAGAGTTTTCCTTCTCCTAGAGTTCTGCCTTGACAAAGGCTAAGGGGTCATCTCTCCCGGTGATTTTGGATGGCCATTGACTCTTAAGAGCTCCTTTGCCCTTTGACAGGTTTCCTGCAGGACATATATACATACATACATACATACATACATACATACATACATACATACATACATACATACCTACATACATACATACATACATACATACATACATACATACATACATACATACATGGATCACTGGGATATGTTAATAACTGCCTCAATACAAATCTTGAGAAGCTAGGCTTCACAGGAACAGAAAGAATACAACTAGTTATGAAATTACAAGTACAATCCATTAATGGAACAGTAAAAATATGTAAAACATTCCAAAAATGTGCATCTAATAACTGCATATACACATGTACAGATGCAAAGCATATACACATGCACACATACAGCTCAAAACATACACATCCACACATACAGTAACATCCATATCTACACATGCATGCAGACATACATATCTACCTAGTTGATGTTGTGTAAATTCCAATGAGAGAGTTTTGTGTCTATGTTAGAAACCGACTCTCTCTCTCTAATGGTAAAACTTTGTGAAATTATAAAACCAGAAGAACATACATACATACATACGTGATGTGTGCCTCATTTTGTGAGATGATAACTGCCTCAACATCACTTTAACCACTCCTCCAAGTTTACACTCTCCAATACATAAATAGATGACATTTCAATATAGCTATAAAAGGTCTAGACGAAGGTCCCACCCTCATGCACTATCAACACTGCAACATTGGACACGTCTGTATGGGGGACTGTGGAACCGTAACTACTCCCGCCTATACATCTCTTGAGGTGACGAATCTAGGGAAGAGGCAGTATTTCATTGGCGCAAATTTGCATGACACCGCCAATAACTGCAGCAATGTGCCTAATGCCTATATGTT
This sequence comes from Eledone cirrhosa, assembly GCA_964016885.1. NCBI lineage: Eukaryota > Metazoa > Mollusca > Cephalopoda > Octopoda > Eledonidae > Eledone > Eledone cirrhosa. Next base: position 263,806,623 of record OZ024742.1, on the reverse strand, counting down.
GCTAATAATTCTGTATCCTGGCCTGCATTGGTTCGAGAGATAGAATGATATATGTAAAGATCGCAAAAGAGACATCTGTATATCTTTGGATTATAGTGAGAAAAAATTGTACAAACCCCTCTAAGTCTCAATGATTATTATCTAATGACAAGTCTAAGCAAGACGATCAGTAATCACGTAAACCTCTGGCTATATGAGATGCAAGACTGTCGGAATAATTTAGTAGAAAGTAGATTGAGAAGATTACTCCCACCCCGGAAATCCATGATACACACACACACACTCATACATACATACATACATACATACATACATACATACATACATACATACATACATGCATACATACATACATACATACATACATACATACATGGTGGCTGCCAACTCGTTTTCGAGTACGGCCACTACTTTATATCCATGTAGGAGAACCCCTACCGATGCGCTGAACGAGTGTGACATTTTAGTCCAGCCAGCGACTTGAAAACTCTGGTACAAACACTACACTTATGACAATTATTGACACATAGTGCTGGGCCCATGGTTCCATGTGACGACAAGTGCAGAGAGATCTCCAGATATAAAGCAATGCCTGTGCCGTGAAACTTTTATAGTGAGCAAAGGCACTGCACAAAGCCAGTCCCACTCTCTTAACCAAGATGATATTTACCAAAAAGAAGAACAAGTCAACATCATTGGATACCGTCAGGGTTGCAGGTGTTATATCAGAGTTTTCCTTCTCCTAGAATTCTGCCTTTACAAAGGCTAAGGGGTCATCTCTCCCGGTGATTTTGGATGGCCATTGACTCTTAAGAGCTCCTTTGCCCTTTTGACAGGTTTTGTTTTTAGTCCTGCAGGATGTCCAAAGTCACCCTCCTCACCAAGAAACCTTGGTGGGGTTGCCAGTTTAGTCGCCAACGACCCGACCATGAGACATACATACATACATACATACATACATACATACATGTAGGAAAGGGGAGAGATGCTATGTACTGGTTATGAGTGTCAACAAAAAGTAGACGCATCAGAGGGTGTTTTGTGATGAAGCGTATGCTAACAAATAGAATCTCTAAATTCGAATATAATTTAATGCGTCTGTTCTAGTGTGGGCATATGTGAAGGGGCGCACGTGTGCTTGTGCACGTGTGTGTACGCACGTGTGCTTGTGCACGTGTGTGTGTATGTCTGTCTGTGTGTGAGTATGTCTCTGTGTGTGAGTAGTCATATGGATAAATACACTTTTGTGTAAAGCGATTAGGAATAGGAATAAATAAATGTGCAAAGAACGAGAGTTAGAGCGGTAATATATAAATGATTTATAAGTACAGTTAATAGGAAAAAACAGTAGAACGTAAAATCAACCCAGATGTTGAAATAACTATGCATAATCTATATATCTAAAACAGAGAATGTCTGTCTGTCTGCATTACAACATTATGACGCTGTGTGTGTGTGTATATATGTATATATAGTGTATATATATAGTGCGTAACGTTTTTTCGAATTATTTACTTCTGCGTTCACAGATTGATTTTTTTAGTTTCAGAAGACCCCGTTAAGGGTGAAAGCGGCGATTCTTTGCTTAAACTTTAATCTGTTATTTTACTATATATATATATATATATATATATATATATATATATATATATATATATATATATATATATATATATATATATATATATATCATAAAACATGTCTTTAGAATCACTAGATAAAATATATACCTTTTCCTCTCCCAATTAGCATAATTAACCATATAAAAAACCAATTAGACCAAGCTATAAGAATAAAGGCTCCTATGAAGAAATCTCCGACAAATAACCGAAAGCAGCCCCTTCCCGGCGGCTACGACGGAGTACTTATCGAACATTTCGACAGCATGTAGAAATCGACACAATTAGGTGTAAAATAAACTTAGAAGAAATGCGTACATATTTAAATACCTCTACCATGGTTTCATCCGTATTTTAAGACATCCGATAACAGGGAATGTCCAGAGCTTCGGATTCATCAGGAGTGAGCTCAAAATTAGATCAAAGTGATCGCGCCAAAAATACATTCAAAAATGGCTAAGAATCGTGGCGTGGCAGCGGTCAAGTTAGAAAGGATGTGAATAGTTGCTTACGGTGGGTAGGCTTATTGCTAGAAAGCGCAGCCCAATATAGTCTAATTGATTTTTTATATGGTTAATTATGCTAATTGGGAGAGGAAAAGGTATATATTTTATCTAGTGATTCTAAAGACATGTTTTATTATATATAGCTCTGATTATTTAATTTATTAATTCTTCATTGAGCCACAACGTGACCGTTGCAAAACACATATATATCTATGACTTTATATATATGTAAACTTTTATATATATACATATATGTATATATATATATATATATATATATATATATATATATATATATATATATATATACATATATATATATATATATATGTGTGTGTGTGTGTGTGTGTGTGTATATATATTCGTGTACAGATATTTTTGCATACACAATAACAAAATATAAACAAACGTATTTATTTCACGAGGCTCGATAAGCATAAATATATATCAAATATATAAGAACCCTAGAGCAAATCCCGAGCAACGCCAGGCCATTCTGCTAGTATATTCTATCTCTGGACACAGAGACTATCTTTGGCAATTAGATATGTCACGTGATGCCGCTGCCAGTAATATACAAAGGAAATCATAAACCTGTGTTGTTGTTTATGTGGATGCAGCATGGCTGAATAATTAGTAACTTCGCTTCGCACCCATTAGGTACCGGGTGCGATCACAATGTGTGGTATCTTCGCAAAATACATTTAATATAGCTTCTAGTCCATATGTACTTAATGAATAAAATTGAGAAGGCTAGAGGGATGGACTTGAATTGTAGTTCAAAGAGTCGCTGTGTCATTTCATGAGCGAACTATTCTATTGATCCAACAACTAGGATGATCATCGACGAAACTTATGCTGGTCTATCCCCTTGTTGTTTATATGCACCGTTACACAAAACCTGGTAAAGTAGAGAAAAGACTGAAATACCAAGACGACCAATGTATAGAATTTGATATGCTCAAATGCTGCAAGAATGCACGATTCCCCGAAATCAACATTAAAAATTGAATAACTAAATAACGGGAATAAGCTGATCGTAGTCATATGGCAAAATATCTTGTAGATACACTAACAATACATTTTCGTGCAAATCGGTTAGAAAGACCAATAAAAGTGAAAACAATTAGATTTCATATATACATACATACATACATACATACATACATGCATACATACATACATACATAGACCGCCTTTACTTGAAACGTAAGCAGGGAGGCAGAGGCCTAACATCAGTCCAGACAACATTTGAATGTCGCATCATATCTCCCCGACAACATCTACGAACCTCGAAGCGTAGGAGCCCGCTTCCCGAGCAAGTCTATCTGCATGAAATAGTTAAGATCATGAGAGTTGGGAAGGAGCTCCTCGAGAGATATTCCCTGTGTGATAATCAAAAACTCACACCCAGGGAAGTCGCTCAGCAGTATCGCAGTGAACCCATGGATGAAAAACTGCATGCTTATCAGCAAAATATCATTCATGGATATGTTGCCAGGAAGCTCCAGAGTGAGAGCAAAATAGATAAGGAAAGTAGTCTATCTTGGACCAACAACCGTTATATTGGCTCCCACTTTGAAGGATACGCTTTTGCAATCCAAGAACAGGAGATTAACACGAAATACCTGATTCACAAAAAAGATAGGGATGCAGGCAAAACACCTAGATGTGATAACAAGGGCAGACTCTGCAGAACTAACATCGAGGATATCACCCATGTCGTCAGCAGCTGTCCAAAGATGTCATCGCGGTACTATCTACCTATGAGCCAGGATGTAGTGGCCAAAACACTGTACAATGTAGTTCGTAAAAAATATAGCCCTGATAATAAACACATTAAAAGCTACAACAATGTGGAAGACATCCATGTACATAATATGAAAGAGTACTGGTTGAATGTTCCAGTAAAAACCCCAATAAAATGCAGGCATAACAGACCAGATATTATGATATGGGACAGGGAGAAGAAAGCATGCACAGTAGTGGAAATTAGCTGCCCAGCAGATGTCAATATAATATCAAAGTTTAGCGACAAGGAGAATATTTATGCAGAACTGATGAGAAATCTGCAGATACTCCACCCTGATTACACCTTCAGATTTATGCCTGAGATTATTGGGGCACTGGGGTATGTTAGTAAATGCCTTAATACACATCTTGAGAAGGTAGGCTTCACAGGAACAGAAAGATCACAACTAGTTAGGAAATTACAAGTACAATCCATTAATGGAACAGTAAAAATTATGTAAAACATTCCAAAAATGTTGCATCTAATAACTGCATATACACATGTACAGATACAAAGCATATACACATGCACACATACAACTCAAAACATACACATCCATATCTACACATGCATGCATACATAATCTACTTAGTTGATGTTGTGTAAATTCCAATGAGAGAGTCTTGTGTCTATGTTAGAAACCGACTCTCTCTATTGGGAAAAAATGTGTGAAATTATAAAACCAGAAGAACATACATACATATATATATATGTGTGTGTGTATGTGTATGTATGTGTGTGTGTGTGTGTGTGTTTGTGTGTGTGTGTGTGTGCTTTCTTTAACAAATACACTAGAAACATCTATATATTAATTTGAACAATGTCAGTATTCCGTCATAATTCTCGATTATCATTGGTTCATATGTTTCAAACGACTCCGCCCACCTCAACGACGCCAAACTGAAATTAATATGCATAATGCCAATGAGGGAGTGAGAGGGAAGAGTAAGAAACAGAGAGGCAAAGTGAACGCTGTGTTGGATACACTATGTATATGTCAGTGTAGAGACATGTGTGTGTGTGGTGTGTGTGGAAATAAGAGGGGAAGGAAAGCAATAACTATTAACATGTGTGCGTGTGTATGTACTTTCGCGTATGTTTGTGTGTGTGTGTGCGTGCAGCGTTCCACAGAAAGTAAAAACTATCAACATATGTGAGTGTGTGCGTGTGTAAGTTTGCGTGCGTGTGCGCGTTTCCATGCGTGTATGTGTGTACGTGCGGCATCCCACCATCGCCACGCAGTTTATCTCTCTGTGTGTCTGTCTGTCAGTCTAACATACACAAAGTTGTGAAGGGAGTAAATAGGGACCTTTTTTTTACATTGACGGACATCTTTTATATTAATTATCTATATCTATATATACATATAATATAAAAGATTGGAACTTCCATCATCCTTTTGAGAAACGTGGAACAACCACATCTATGCAATGATACACATTTTACAGTCAGGCAGAAGATCAACCATCTCCTAGAGGTCACTATTCTAGGTCCGAGCACCTAGAATTGTTCATATACTATGCACAAACGGTACGACGAAGAATCTGGTATATCTGGAAGATTTTTTTTACTGTTTTTTGGTATCACACAGACACCACGGATTCGCCGCATACTGTAACCAGACAAACATCCAATACAGACATTTTCTCTTTTACCTGTCTTCTCTTATCATCTGTTTACCCGGGCGAAGCTGGGTACGTCAGCTAGTCTATATATTAATTTCAACAATGTCAGTATTCCGTGTGTCATAATTCTCGATTATCATTGGTTCATAAGTTTCAAACGACTCCGCCCACCTCAATGATGCCAAACTTAAATTAATATGCACAATGCCAATGAGGGAGTGAGAGAGGAGAGTAAGAAACAGAGAGGAAAAGTGAACGCTGTGTTGGATACACTATGTATATGTGTCAGTGTAAAGATGTGTGTGTGTGTGGTGTGAGTGGAAATAAGAGGGGAAGGAAAGCAATAACTATTAACATGTGTGCGTGTGTATGTACGTGCGCGTATGTTTATGTGTGCGTGCGTGCGTGCAGCGTTCCACAGAAAGTAAAAACTATCAACATATGTGAGTGTGTGCGTGTGTAACTTTGCGTGTGTGTGCGCGTTTCCATGCTTGTATGTGTGTGGCGTTCCACAATCGCCACGCAGTTTATCTGTGCCTGTCTGTCAGTCTAACATACACAGAGTTGTGAAGGGAGTAAAAAGGGACCTTTCTTTACATTGCCGGACATCTTTTATATTTATTATTGTGTCATTTTTTGACAATTGCTCGAAATGAATACTGATAATAAAAGCAATTCGACTTTATCAAACAGTGAACTACAGCGGCGACGGCGTGCAGCTAGCAATGAAGAAAAACGGGCCGAGCAGCGCCATCGGAACGCCGAACTTCAGAGGCGAAGACGTGTCGCCATGAATGAAGAGGAGCTGGCTGATCAACCCCAACGAAACACTGGAGCCAAGCAGCGACGGCGTGCTGCGATGGTTGAAGACGAACTGGATGAGTATCATCAGCAGATGGCCAGAATCCAACAGCAATGGCGTGCTGCGATGGATGAAGAGGAGCTGGCTGAACAGCGCCAGCGCAATACAGAAGTCCAGAGAATGTGTCGCCAAAGTGCTCCTCATTCCAGTAAAGAGACTAGAAGGCGAACGAATGATATTAAAAATGGATCATGGCAACCGTGTCATTTTCAGATTGGTGGACGAGCAGAGTGTCCACATTGTGGAGCATTGCTTTGGAGGCACGAAAAGACGTGGACCACAATGTGCTGTCATAAAGGAGCAGTTCAACTAGAACCCTTGCGAATGCCGGATGATGAGGAGTCATCGGAGTTTAAAATACTAAGTATGTGGGGTGATCAAGGAAACCGAGGTAGATTACTGCGCAAATATTCGCGGCAAATTAACAATTCCTTAGCTTTAGCAACGCAGAGAGTTAGTGAGATGTTTTAGAGTGGAGCATGGCAACCGAATGTAGTCATTCAAGGCCGTTTGTATCATTGTATCGGTAATTTAGAAGTTACCTCAGGAGAGAGGCCTCGATTCGCTCAAATTTACGTTAACGATCCAGATTGTAGTGAATCGGAGGAGGATATCAGGATCGGTTGGATGAAGTTGCCGGGAAATATGACTGAACTTGAACGGCAAAGGTTAAGTGATTTGATCCGTGATTTGCAATCATGGTTTAGACAGTGTAATCCTTATGTTATGGATTTCATGTTGGTGGCTGAACTGCAAAATGTTCAGCAGCAAACATTGGTGATTAAGGCTGACGCAGTGCCAAGGAATCAACACGAACGGCGATATAATGCCCCTGAAGGATTTCGTGAAGTTGCTGTGTTGATGGACGATAAGCCTGGATCGAGAGATATCGTCCTCAATCGCAGAGATGGTGGTCTCAAGATTATCAATGAGTCAAATAGGGCATACGATCAATTGCATTATGTTCTTTTATTCCCCAAAGGTGAAAATGGATGGAACATGTCTGTTCATTTAGATGATCATGAGAATCAGCATCAACAGGGAGGTGGCAATAGATACAATAATTCGATTCGCGACTTTTACGCGTTCAATTTGAACGAGAGGAATCAACAGAGAAATGCGCTATTTCAAGCCAGCAGATTGTTCCAGGAATACTCTTGTATGGCATTCGCAAAGATCGAAAATCAAAGGCTAAATTATATAACTACACATCAGCAACATATCAGAGCTGAATTGTATAATAATATACAGGACACGATAACAGCCGATGATGCCAATTACAAGCAAATTGGTCGACGCATCATTTTGTCATCGTCGTTCATCGGCGGCCCGAGATATATGAACATTCGCTATCAGGATGCAATGGCTATTGTCAGAAAGTTTGGAAAGCCAGATTTGTTTATAACGGTTGCATGCAATCCTGAATGGACTGATATTAAGGATGCACTTTTGCCAGGACAACAGCCAAAGGACCGTCCTGATATTGTGCACTACGCAACTTGGTGGCAAAGTCATTGGTGCACAACCAATGCGGAGTGGCAAATCGGAAAGCGCCTTGCATGAAAAATGGCCAATGCACTTTCCGAAATCTTTTGTCACGAACACTTCCTGGAACGATGGGGATGCTCATCCCTCATATAGAAGACGGTCGCCTGAAGATGGCGGTTTGGTCAAAAATGTAAACGGTCGACATGTTACAAATCAATGGGTTGTGCCATACAATCCATATTTGATTATGAAATATCGTTGTCATATATTAATGTGGAAATTTGTAGCTCAGTGAAAACTTGCAAATATCTATTCAAATATGTTTACAAAGGTCATGATCGGGCAATGCTCAATGTCAGGAATGAGGAAGCGAACCAAGGAGATGAAGTTGGCAGGTTCCAGGATGTTCGCTCGATTGGAGCGAAGCTTGCTGGAGATTGTTCGATTTTGATCTCAATGAACGCAAACCCAGCGTTCAGAAACTGACCGTTCACTTAGAGAATAGGCAAATGGTCTGTTTTCAGGACACTAGAAGAGGTGTCGAAAGAATTGCTAACGCACCACCTCCTAAGACGGAATTGACTGAGTGGTTCAAGCATAATAGGGAACAGGCTTTGAACCCGGGTCAAAGGCGACTCTACTGCGATTTCCCTTATATATATAATATAAGATCAAAAGATTGTTAAAAGAGTTCCAAGTATTTTATTATGCGCATTTCAAAAACAAATATCATCATGGGATGATATCTGCGTTCTCATCAGATTTGTAATATATATATATATCAACCAATGACCTCCACCCATCCCACTCCCCACCCTCTCCTACCACCTGAAAAGATATAAATACCACAACATTTATTTTGGACAGCCAGACTCCTGATGATTTCTAAAGAATGAAACAGTTCTAGTCCTGTAGAATCTCATCTATATTAAACTTTTATACTCTGCTATGTATTGAGTACCTTACTTACTGTGGTTACCTCCGATTCAACCCGGAATAACTTACCTATATATATATATATAAAATATGATTCCAGTATATATAAAATATGATTCCAGTTCCTCGTAGAACTAACAACACAGCCAGGAGCTGGACATATCGATGAATTGACAGAGTGAAACACATTTCAACACCATGTTTACCTGTTCTTTCTACATTAATTCCTACTGCCTGAAGAGGTCACAACCAATAATAGCTGCCACTGAAATATATATAGCAGAGAATTTGTAATAAACGAAGCCAAATTTAACATGTTTGACTTACTTATTTTACATTACTCCGGAGTAAACAAACCAACCTGCGTACTTCGTCGAGTGCTCCAACCTGCATACTCAGGTGTTGGTAAACAACCAACACATACTCACAATATATATATATTTGTATATAATGGCACATAAATACAACTAATACAATGAGACACATTAGATTGAAATATATATATATATATATATATATATATATATATATATATATATATATATCGATGTGTTGCGACATTGTGTGGATTGTTTGATGTTTGAGATGTGAGATAACGTCCGGGTGTTTTGTAAGTCAATTGAGAGATTGTCGATATTTGATGTTTTGAATTGCTAGGGTCCAATAGCACTCGATTGCTGATAACCTAGAAAATACGGGTCAGTTCAACACTCTTTGTATTTGCTAGCGAGAATTAGTTGCGCTTCGTTTTATAATTTTATTTGATCTCTTCTTTTAGTAATATTTTTCTTCACAATTTTCAATTTACACTCAGTGAAACAATAAAACATACTTTGTAGCTTCCATGGGGCTTCATTAATTGAATGAAAGAGAGAGAGAGAACAAGGGATAGAAAGATGGTGAAAATATCGAAATAATTAATAACGACAAAAAATCAATATATAAATTTATGTAAACTTGTAAAAAAAAAATTGATAGTAGTGCTAAACAAGCATTACGCATTCTTAAAATTCGCTGCAGTCTTTATTGATAAAATACACTGACATAATGCTTATCATAGAACTTTATCCTGTATGGGATGTTTCTGAATAATGATGTTAATTATAAATGAGAAGCTTATTATGAAAACAGCCTCACTGTCTTCTGAACTGGTCAAGCTAACGTATTTAAAACTGCTTGTTACTTTCTTAGCGTGCGTTTTTGGTTTTACACATACAGATATACTGAGAAATACACACACAGACACACACAGACACACACACACACACACACACACACACACACACACACACACACACACACACACACACACACACACACACACACACACACACACACATACATACATATATATACATTATATCGAGAGAGAGAGAGGAAAATATATATCATATATATATATATATATTCATGTAGAAAGGCTTGAACAGAGACGCGTGGACATGTGCTGTGTATAAGAGGTAAGATGGAGAGATATGTCAACTAGTCTCCTAAACGGGTAAGGAACATAGGTACACGTTCTTCTGGGTAGACGTATATAAAAGCATATACAATATTTATAAATAAAGTACACTCAAGGGGTTTTCAGACTTACCAGAGAGACATATATTTAACTCAGATCAACACAAAACTCTAGTTTCCCTCAAAGTAGGGTACTCCAACTTCAATGCACTTATAGTGCTCCAGCCACTTCTGGAAGGCACTCTTGTAGTCCTCCTAAGTGAAGGTGTCCAAGGTGCTTGTCACAGCCTCCTTCATCTGTTCCACATCCTCAAAGCAGATACTCCGGAGCTTCTCCTTCAGCTTCAGGAACATCCAGAAGTCACATGGGGCTATGTCTGGATTGTAGGGAGGATTAGGGACAGTCTTGATCCCCATATTGGCCAAGTAGTTGGTCAGCAAGGTTGATTTGTGACAGGGGGCATTGTCCTTGGTGTAGATGTCACTGACCAGACATGAAGATAATAATTGTTTCTACTTTTGGCACAAGGCCAGCAATTATCCCAGTGTATTACTGGTGCTTTATTTTATCGACCCCGTAAGGATGAAAGGCAAAGTTAAACTCGGCGGGATTTGAACATAAAGGGCCGCAACTCTATGGTGCAAAGCATGGCGTCCGACCCTCTACCGATCCTGTCAATCCACCAAGATAATAATATAATCTCGTTGAACATATTGCATATGCTTTTATATATGCTTCTATCATGAATTAAGCTGTGTTAGTGCTACTGCTAATTAATACCAACCCATTAAATATGTGCCATATAGAAATGATTACCTCCTTAAATGTATTAGGCTATAGTATAGTTTAGTGAAGGCGCATGGCTTAGTGGTTCGAGCATTGGGCTTGCAATCGAAAGGTTGTGAGTTCAATTCTCGGACCGGGTTGTGTGTTGTTTCCTTGAGCAAGACACTTTATTTCACGTTGCTCCAGTTTACTCAGCTGTAGAAATGAGATGATAGGACTGGGATCCCTATCATTAAATTACCCAAGACACCTCTAACGAGATATACCTTGGAGAAGGCCAGCTAAACCTGCATAGGTGTGAGCTGTCACACACACACACGCACACATAGTATAGTTTGCCTCAGTGGCGACTGAGTAAATGTTACTGAAGACGGATCGAAATCCCGAAACAGTGTTAGGCGTTCTCACGCGACTATTGGAGTAGTTGTCAGATGACGATAACTTAAAATAGACTTAATGAAAATTTGAATTTCAGAGTTTTCTCCCTTGCTTTTGACGAGAAGTATCACTAAAGCTAATATCTCATAACTCTACCAGCCCCCATTTATCTTCACATTCAAGAGAACTCTCTCGGGAAGTACACAGGCCAGTCATTCTAATCTCCTTACTCATAATCTAAGATTTTTTTCTCATAGAAATATCGAAAAGGTATTCAGTGAATTCAATGCTTATGTAGATTAGTGAAATATGCAAGTCTTCGTTAAAATTCAACATGCGTCTTTTTGCTGTTATTGCTATCTAATTTCCAATACCGTAGATTTTATTTTCAGTCAGAAAACAGCCTATTCTTAAAGGAAAAGTTATTAAAGAAAAAAATCATAGCATACAATTGTATGCTAATATATACATACATGTATCCACACTTGTATGCATGAAACATTCTTATCTCAAAACAGGCTTTTTTTTCGTGTTTTGCATAAGATTTTGATAAAAGTTATGACAAATGTGTGTGTACGTGTATTTTTGCGTGTATGAATGTGTCTGCATGCATGTATACATGAATGTATATATGTAGGTAAGTAAGAATATATATATATATATATATATATATATATATATATATATATATAAAATTAGAATATTATTTCTATCACAGCTGATGCATTTATGTATGGGTTATATCGAACATTAATAATTGTTTCTACTTGTGGCACAAGGCCAGCAATTACCTCAGTGTATTACTGGTACTTTATGTTATCAACCTCGTAAGGATGAAAGGCAAAGTTAACCTTTATAAAGAAACGGCCCGATATGAAGCTGTGACGTGCCGGTGACCGATCGTCACCAGTTTGTTCAACACTGGCTTTCAGGAACAATCTACATGTTTCTGGGTCATTACCCTTCATCAGGATTGTATACCACTGCCAGTCTGTTGAACGGTTGAAAATACATAGTATTTTCTTAAGTACACATCGGCTGAGTAGCCTCATTTGCATACCGGGCGAGTTACGGCTGGCCTTGTCGAATATTAAAAATAAAATTGGAATTTAATTTCTCACCCTAGCACAGCTGATACATAAATGTAAGTATGCGCACGCACACACACATATATATACATATATATATACATATACACACATATATACTTATACATATGTACGTATGGGTTATATCGAACATTAATAATAATGTTCGATATATATATATATATATATATATATATATATATATATATATATATATATAGTTATGTAATAAACAACATAAGATAATTATTTCATTTACCAGTGGTTTCTTGAAAGCAAACAAAATTTGCTTTCAATCATCAGAATGAAAAAATCCTGGTGTATTTATTGACAGTGGATTTTAAAAACAAAAATATAATCTATATGAAAGTGAGGCTGGAAAAGCTCTGTAACCTACATAGAGCACTCTTTATTCCTGGACCTTTCCGACGGAATTACTTCATATATATATATATATATATATATATATATATATATATATATATATATATATATATATATATATATATATATAAGAAATGTAAATCTGAGTTTTTCGAATATTAATAATATTCGATTCATTTGGAGTTATGCGAACAGCCTCTTTAAGTCATGTGAGTGGAATGACTACGTCATTCTTTGCCGATACAAGAGCAAGAATGGACGAGGTCATCTACTCACATGGCTTAAAGAGGCTGTTCGCATAATTGCAAACGAATCGAATATTATTATTAATATTCGAAAAACTCAGATTTACATTTCTTGTATTCAGCCTTATAGAGCGATAAAACTATTTGTTATATACACACACCCACACACTCACGTCCCCCCCCCCCCACACACACACACACATATATATATATATATATATATATATATATATATATATATAGCAATATATATATTTTTATATATATATATATTAGATATTTATATATATATATATATTTATATATATATAGCAATTTGCGTTACGTTTCGCTTTTTCTACCCGCCGAAATGCGATTCTCGCTGAATTTATATTTATATTTATATATATATATATATATATATATATATATATATATATACAGAGAGAGAGAGAGAGAGAGAGAGAGAGAAAGAGAGGGAGAGAGAGACAGAGAGAGAGACAGAGAGAGAGAGAGAGAGAGAGAGAGAGAGAGACAGGGAGGATATAGATAGATAAATAGATTGATAGGTAGGTAGGTATGTAGGTAGGTAGCTTAGTATGTGTATATTCTGCTTTTGAGAAAGAGAGAGAGTATATGAAAGAACTAGAATAATTAGATAGAAGCGAAAAGGTGTAGATATATAATGAAAGAGAGGAAAGCACTTTATAAATGTGATATCTCAAAGCAAATGCACTCAACATTTGATAAGCCGATTCTCTTGAGTCTGTCTTTTATCTCTCGGATACTCGTCCATTATATAAATGCCATAATATCAAGCTGATATCATTTTAGTACAACTATCACTAGAGTTAAACTTTCATTATAATAATTCTTTCGCTACGTCCCTTTACGATCTGAGTTCAAATCCCGCTGAGGTTGACTTTGCCTTTCATCCTTACGGAGTCGATGAAATAAAGTACCAGTAATGCACTGGGTAATTTCTGGCCTTGTGCCTAAAGTAGAAACAATTATAATAATTCTTTCACTTAAATATATTTTCATTTTCCATATAACTAACAGACCATGAACTAAAGGAGGGAGATGATATGTTATAAAATATATTTGAATATAATTTATTTACCCGTAATGTTATTATGAAGATTGGTAAATGGCAGAAATGATTACATGTTACTAGAACCTTCAAAGTCACTACAGCTGGTAGAACTCACCATTACGATGAATCTGTTCTGGCAAACACACATCCAATTAATTGATGTTGTCCCCCACCACCAATTTTTATGCAGAATTTATCATTAAGCTAATGATTAAATTTTCTACCCCTTCTACAGATATAATTTGTAATAATCAAATTTTCGTTTTACTACTGTTAGATCCGACTTGACTGTATATAGTGTTGTTTGCCCTTTTTCTTTGATATGTCATAGCTTGAATCTATGTATGTATGTTCGTTCTTCTGGTTTTATAATTTCACAAATGTTTACCAAGAGAGTGAGAGTCGGTTTCTAACATAGAGACAAGACTCTCTCATTGGAATTTACACTACATCAACTAGGTAGATATGTATGTACGTCTGCATGCATGCATGTGTGTGTAGGTATGGGTGTTATTGTATGTGTGGATGTGTATGTTTTGATTTATATGCGTGCATGTGCATATGCTTTCTATCTGTACATGTGTACATGCAGTTATTAGATGCAACATTTTTGGAATGTTTTACATATTTTTACTGTTCCACTAATGGATCGTACTTGTAAATTCCTAACTAGTGTCCTTTCTGTTTCTGTGAAGCCCAGCTTCTCAAGATTTGTACTGAGGCAGTTACTAACATATCTCAGTGCCCCAATAATTACAAGCATAAATCTGAAGCTATAGTCAGGGTGGAGTATCTGTAGATTTCTCATTAGTTCTGCATAGATATTCTCCTTTCCGCTAATATTAAATATTATATTGGCATCTGCTGGGCAGCTAACTTCCACTACTGTGCATTGGTTGGGGCGAAATTTTATATTCTGATTCCACATGTGGCTTGGTGTTCATTTTGGTGTGAGAAATAAATGAACAAATTTTAAAACGTATGCGATCACCCCACCCCTCGCATAGTCCCCTCCCCCTAATTCTGCGTTTTGAATACTGAAAATTTAAGGAACTGTAAACTTGTTTTAATGGTAGTAACTTTGTATTGGTTAAATATTACCAATATAACTTTTTATAAATCATATGCAATATAACTTTTTATAAATCATATGCAATATAACTTTTTATAAATCATATGCAATCCCCACCACCTGAAAAAACAGTTATTGGACTTTATTTATTTATATAGTTTGTATTAAATTTTTTTAATAAAAAAAAGCCTATATTAAGAAAAGCACTTTCAACGTATAAATAATGTAAATTCTTAATGACTATTATGATATGCAATAAAAAAAACTATGCACGAACCGCAAACGAAATACATGAACAGTGAACACCATAAAATAAGCATTAATAGTATTTACTATTTAATTAAATGACCATTGTCTTTTCCAGTCAAAGTGAGGTAAACTTTGTCTTGAATTTGTGTTTATTTTCGTAGCGTATTCTGACTTCAGAAGCTTTTGTCACGAAATTGAGAGCATGCTCGATTCCTTGGCTATGACCGGAAACGATCTTTAAAAAAATCAACATTTGGAAAGTTCCGTAAAACTGAAGGTGGTGTTATAACTTAATTTTCCCAGTTAATCAAATCAACACAATCCTGTACTTCAAAATTAATTTTGCTTGGTAATTTGAAATTTCTTAATTCTTCACGGGGCATTCGAGGAAAAGTTCTTCCTTTAATAATTCGCTGAATTGCTATTTCCCTAATTTGTCTTCTTCCATCATTCAACATAGTCAGTAAAATATTCTCCGGATGGGCAAAATACGAATTAGTTTTTAACGATTTATCCATAACTTCTTTATGATCTTAGTTTGTATCTTGCATTAGATGTGCCATATATATAACATTACTTGATCCTTCATGTAACTTTGGGTGAGATTTAATCCACAACCAGCTTGGAGTATAAACTTGCGGTATGATTTTAACAAGATCCATAATATTCTTTCGGGGATTTTTTTCCGAAACATATAAACGAAGAATTCTGTTTACATGCGTTAACCAGCTTGCATGGATTTTACCAGGTGATGTTGCTGCTAACTGCTCAGAAACAAACCCTGTCTCAATACTGAGGCACATTTCATACAGATATTTTTTATCTGAGCTTAAGGTATCAACAACTTCTAATGGCAATTCCTTCACTTTAGTTTTTACTGGAGCAAATTTGATTATCTTTAAGTTTGTTACATCTTCTTTAATGTTATTGCCAATTAAGCCTTTTGATGTTCGTGGCCTATTGTTTTTCCATCCCTCTTGCTGTTTTAGTTTTATCCTTTCTGCCGCCATCAAAACCGATGCAGTCGAGCTTTGTATTTTCTGTTTTCATGTTTATAATATTATTTTTTCCAACTCTTTTTCTTTCTCTTTCAACTTTTTTCTTATTTAGGATATTTGTATCATTTAAAATTCCCATATCTCTCAAAGCTGCATTAAAAATGGCAGCAGCAGCTCTGCAACTTATCCGATATCTCTCTGATGTGATGGCTAGATTCTCATAAGTAAATCTTTTCTGTTGATTTTCTCACAGTTCATTGTCAGGAACAAAGTCGATGTCATCGTCATCATTGTCACATGAGTCACAATTATCTTCATTAATATCACTTTGGCACTAATAACTAGTTGAAGCAACGTTCGTGTCTAAGTGCATATTTGCCTTCCTGTTTTCAAATCTTTGCCCTCTTTCTGCAGTTCTTTTTCTACCTGAAGTTATTTCTCTATCTACAGGCCCTAACTGATTTTGGTTTCTGTCCAACAAATGACTCCCATTCCATTATTAGTATTCTTATGTCACACTTAGAGTCAGATCTTTTTATTTGTTTGTCATAACTCATGCAGGTTCATATATCAAACAAATCATTGAACTCCTCTAATTTCTTATCAGAACTATTTCCTCTTTGCTTGATAGGTATTTCATTTTAAGCAGATTCAATCAATCTCTCAATTTTTAGAGCTATTCCCTAAAACTCAATATAAGGAAAAGAAAGTTTGTTCCATATTGTTTGCACATCTGCAGCAACAATCCGGTAGCATTCTTTCGCTGTGGGTGAAGTATTTGATATATGTTCTTCACGTTTTCTTATGTATAAATAATGTCGGGATACATCAGACTTTCATGGGGTCATTGTTGTATGAAATTCTGCAGGAAATCCAAATGCTGAATTACGGCTTTTACTTCTAGTTGCCATTATATAATTTTCGGTGGATGGCAGTATCGGTAGAGGGTCTGGCGCCATGCTTTGCAGCAAAGAGTTATGGCCCTTGCCATTCTGAGTTCAAATCCCGCGAAAGTTAACTTTGCCTTTCACCCTTACGGGGTCGATAAAATAAAGTACCAGTAATACACTGGGATTATTGCTGACCTTGTGCCAAAAGTAGAAACAGTTATATAATTTTATATATTTAAATTATTACAGTTTAAATTTATGTAGGGATTTTTGTAAAATTATAATACAATTTAGCTCTGAAATAACCTGAAAATCATTTAACAAATGTATACATTTTCTAAAAAAAAATTCATTTAACACATATTGAAAAGTTGTAATTTTACCATTTTGGAGGGGTACCTACCTACCAATTGTCTTAAGTCACAATGTTTTTGCGATCTTTACTCATCAGATGTTTTAAACAAGTTTTCTACAGTGAAATATATCAAATGTTTCAGATCCATAAGCAATTTAGTATATATGTGTTAGAGATTATATGATTAATATAGAAAATTAGGGTATTTAATTGTGGGGGGGGGGAGTATGCGAGGGGTACGGGGGATCACATAACCCTAATTTTCATATATTTTATTTAAAATACTATTTGAAACTCTGTTTACCGTGAAATTAAGGTTCCTTTAAAATGGTTGTGTATCGACTCTCCTCCCCACACACACACACACTTCTTTTCCCTGTCCCATATAATTATATCTGGACTGTTATGTTTGAATTTTAATGGGGTTTTTACTAGAACATTCAACCAGTACTCTTTCATATTATGTATGTGTATGCCTTCCACATTGCTGTAGCTTTTAATGTGTTTATTGTCGGGGCTATCTTTTCTACGCATTGCATTGTACACTGTTTTGGTCACTACATCATGCCTCATAGGTAGATAGCACCGTGATGACATCTTTGGACAGCTGCTTATGACATGAGTTACATCTTCGATGTCAATTCTGCAGAGTTTGCACTTGTCATATTTAGGTGTTTTCCTGCATCCCTATCAATTTTGTGAATGAGGTATTTTGTGTTGATTTCCTGTTCTTGGATTGCAAAAGCATATCCTTCAAAGTGAGAGCCAATATAGCGGTTGATGGTCATGATAGACTACTTTGTTTATCTATATTACTCTCACTCTGGAGCTTCCTGGCAACATATCCATGCATGATTTTTTGCTGATAAGCATGCAGTTTTTCATCCATGGACTCGCTGTGGTATTGCTGGGCAATTTCCCTGGGTATGAGTTTTTGATTATCATGCAGGGAGTATCTTTCAAGGAGTTTCTTTCCAACTCTCATGATCTTATCTGTCTCATGCAGAGAGAATTGCTCAATAGATGGGCTCCTACGCTTCGAGGTTCGTAAATGTTGTCGGAAGGATATGATGGGACATTCAAATGCTCTCGGGACTGATGTTAGACCGTTACCTCCCTGCTTACGTTTCAAGTAGAGGCGGTCAATGTCACTGTTGATGTGGAAGGTCCCGGTGTTGTTTAGAATTTTTCGAGTGTTAACATCAATTGCTCGGATTTCGTCTATCGTGCAATCGAGTATTTCAAACGTTGGTGTTAGGACAGGCTCAGCAAACACATTGTGAGCCATTGTTTTATTGTGCGCAGAGAGTTCTGGTGACCATATTTTTCTTAATCAGGTGTAATATTCCCTGGTTACACGTTCCTTATAACAAATACCATTATAGGATATATTCTCATCTATCCTCAGGTATCTGTAGCAGTCCTCGCCCGATATCGGTGAAACAGTTAGGCGATTGATAAAAATATTGCTAGATTGGGTTGTAGCTTTACCCCGCTTAACAGTCATATATGAACATTTATCTTGGCCAAACTCCATTCCTATATCCTTTGAGAATGTTGTAACCAGGTCAAGAAGTTTATTCATCCCATTTATGTTCTTGGCATAGAGTTTCAGGTCATCCACAAATAAATAATGGGTTAAGTTCGTATTTCTGACCTCCTGTGGGCCACTGATGTATCCTTCACATTTCTTTAGCAGAAAAGACAGGGAGTTTAATGACAGAATAAATAGTAGCACAGAGAGACTGTCTCCTTGAAATACACCCCTGTGATATTCTATTTTATTAGTAAAAATAGATTCCTCCTCCTCTGTCTTTAACTTTAGGATAGTAACCCAAGAAGTAGACAACTTCTCTATGGCTCTGATAATAATGTCTGGGACTTTAGCAAGTTGGAGGGCCTCTATCATCCAAGAGTGGGGAACAGAATCGAACGCTTTCCTGTAGTCCAGACAGACTACAGCCATATTCCTAAATTGTCGCACCTTC
>OZ024742.1:263779325-263784325 GCA_964016885.1 Eledone cirrhosa | reverse complement strand
GTGTGTGTGTGTGTGTGTAGGAAAAGAGTCAGGACCCCAACGGCTGAGCTCCGGCCGTGTCGACAGCTAGATCCGAACTGAGTTCGGATCTAGCTGTCGGTCCACCTGGTTCCTTACCACACTTTCTTTATATATATATATATATATATATATATATATATATATATATATATATATATATATATATATACGAGCAAGTATTGCACCAAGAAAAATAAAACGTCGGCATGAAGAGATTATGAATTGATTTGCTTTGACACGTGTTTCCGTGTCTATTATAAATTGTCTACATATGCTGACTACAATATATATTGTTCAATCATATGCAATACTTAATTATTTATTACACACCATCAGAAAGCTTATAGTAGTGGAATTCAACTGTTCACTATGACGTAGAATTCAGTAATGAGATTTTCGTTTAAGAAAATGTAAATAAGTTTAAAAATGCATGAAATACAGTCAGTTAGTGTTATAGTAGAGAGGAGAGGGAGTGGGGGTAAAGAGTTTCACACTATCAATCCATTGTTATAGGTGAAGGTTTTGATGTTTACCATATATGGGGGTAGAGAATGTATAAGGAGGGGGACATAGAAAGATAAGGTAGAGATTAAGAGTAGGCTAGAGTGGGTAAGGAGGAAATAAATTAAGAAAATGGGTCTGTTTTGAATATTACTGAATCCATTGGGTGTGTAAAGTTCAAATACCACAGGAAATGTACCAAATGGGATATAGTAAGACCTAGGTATTAGGGATCGTATCTCGTTCTAGTTCACTTTGTATTTAGCGAAGGTTTTTAGAACCTTGTGTTTGCAATTAAATATCCTATCGTGCCGGGGAATTAGAAGGTCCTTTCCGGTCACTATTTCAATTACCTCCGCCAAACATAGGTCTCAGGGGCTTCTTTCATTCTGGTATGGACAGGTGAATTTTAGCACGGACCATTGTAGTGTATATTCAATATTAGCGTGTTTCAGATCCCAGATATTTTTCGCCATGGCCGTGGATCCAGCTAAACTGGGGTTTTCAAATGTGTAGGTGTGCACATACCATCTTTTCTGGAAAATATTCGAAGTGGAATCCACATTTATATATCCCCAGTTTAGATTTCACCACACATTGATAAATGATATTTTTGTATAAGCATTTACCCGATAGAGAGCAATTGATGGGATTTATTCAGTTGCAGTTTGTCCGTGTATAGTTTGTGGTTACCTCCATGGTGCTAGTGTTTGTGGTGTTTTGTTGTTGCTCTGGATATGCACGTAAAGATGTTGGTATTTGTGGATGCCGGTCTGCTCAGTGTTGAAGGCTGCGGATGTTGCTGAGGGTTCAGATTAAGTCCGGGTTTCCGTTGGCTGTTGGTATTGCCATACCTGCGGAGGCGTTTGTTATTCAATTTCATGATGGAATTGCCCAGGTTACCTGTGGTGGAATAGGATAGTCGGATAGTGTCTTTATTTAGTATTTTATAGATTGTGTGTGTTGGAGGAAAGTAGTCTATAAGTTTGAAGAAGAGATAGGATAGCTTAGTAGTTACCAGATCGTTATGCGGGGGATTATAACATGAGTATGTTTTTATGAGGGACCTCCTTGGTGATTTTTTATTTGCAGTATTATTATTTGTCTCGTCATATACATACATACATTGAGGCAGCTAACATTGCAACATCTTTGACCGTTATATGAGCCAGCTTCTCTGCTAAAGTTCTATTCATTCTGTTTGCTATATCGCTGTTGATTGAACTATATTTTTATTTCATCATTTAAGACAAAGCCTCTCCATTTGAATTCCGGGGGTTTGGAGTGTATAAATCTTTTTTACTTGGCTTGAAGATCAGAAGAAAATATCTACAACCAGCGCTAAGGACATTTTAACAACTTTCAATTATTGAACTCCCGATTATCTTATCCGGGAAGTAAATTCTAGTGGTAAGAGTGTTGGACTTACGATCAGAATGTCGTGGATTTGATTCCTGGACTGCATTGTGTGTTGTGTTCTTGGGCAAAAACATCTAAAGAAACAGGGTAGTGTGTGTAGAGTTATGTATAGAGAGCTTAATTTTGGGGGGATGATACGGATGTGTATATACCATAACATACACTATTTGGAGATACGGATGTTACAATTCAATCTATACACGTATAGCAGAACATTGAACTGAACTTACTTGCGTGTGTATAGTGTTGCTGTAGGCCCAATTTTTCCAATTTACATCGTCAAATTGAGATTTGACCAATGTAACATTTGTTGTTTTGTAAACTAACTTTCGGTGAATACTATGTTGGTATATTTATATTTTTTCTTTGACCTCGCGTCGGTGTGTGTGAGTGTGTGTGTACTCACTCACACTAACTGTGACCCTCTATAGTTCTACAGATTTGATGCTATGTTGGTATATGTATATATATTTTTTTTCTTTGACCTCGCGTCGGTGTGTGTGAGTGTGTGTGTACCCACTCACATTAACTGTGACCGACTGTAATTATACAGATTTGATTGATGTCCAGCGTCTTTTACAGCTATTGGGAGATAGAGACTTGATAGTTTTATGACCCTAACTGAAGACGATAGCAGTCGCCGTGTTTTGACTGCTTGATCTTCATATGAGAGACTAAACTCTGTGAGTGAACACCGTTAATTTTCTCCATCATATCAAGGATTTGAAGACAATTCATTTTCACCTGACGAGATCAGTGATAATCGATCATGGCTACCCGATCGATCTATCTCTTATTGAAACATGTGTCGTGATTAAAATGATTGGAAATTTATACCATGCCTTCGGATCTTTATTTTGATAAAAATACTACGTTTTACATCATCTAGCTGTTCCCATAAATGGAATTAGAGATATACAAAAGCGTGGAGAACTTAATAGTGCTAACAAAAATTTATTGACCCAACCAATAATACACCTTACTATATATATATATATATATATATATATATATATATATATATGTATATATATATATATATATATATATATATATATGTTGAATTATATGAATGTTGAATTCTATAAGAATCCAACATTCATAATTTTCAGCAGGCAAAGGGAATGCTAAGCTCTGAGAAGTACCAACAATACGAAACAGAGATTTGTCAGCTTATCTCGCTTTGTTTGCTGAAAAAAGAAGTAAGTGGCATAGTCACTGCTTTAAAACAATAGCGTAAGGTCTTCAAATTGCTTTTAATTAAGCATACAGTGTATTGCAAAATACACTATATATACATTCATATATATAGACAGACTGAATAAAAATGGCGTAGACATATAATACAACAGGAGGAAACGATAACACCACTGACGATGTTGCAGATGTGCAACGAAAGATTTATGATAAACTATATATATGTGTTTGTGTCTATATTGTATCTGTATTATTTTTGACCGTCGGTCAGTCAATGGCAACATTGAGGACCGAGTAAGTTAAATTACCGATATAAAAGACACAGAAGCAAGAAGCGAAAACCAACCAAACAGTGAGTGTGTTCTGTTATTAATTCTGGCAATATTACACAAATATGACCCTCCCCAAGTATAACAATATATATATATAACGAAGGAAGTGCGGTAAGGAACCAGGTGGACCATAACGCACCACAGTACTCAATACTTAGGGTAGTAGAGTGAGTAATAGAAAATTGTTCAAGACCCCGACGGCAGAGCTCAAGCCGTTTCGATGGCTATTTCTGGAATAAATTAGATTTTTAGCGTGGTAATAAATAGCCGAACTTTTCAAGGGGTAATTCCATATATGGGAACATTGTAGTTGTCAAAATGATTGGTCAAAATTTCTTGTAAACACAATTAAATCTTTCATGGTGGTGGGTGGTGGCTGAACTTGCCTGTAGAACAATGAGGGAGTAGGTGGAGCCGGTCAAGCGTTGAAAGTGAATTCTATACAGCAAATTCTAAGGGGTGTGGATGAAATTAGGCTAGCTAGAAAGCAGGCGAAAAAAAAATTCCGGAGGAATGAGAGTGGGAAGTTATAAAATTAAAAAATTAAAAAGTTAATTAATTGAAATTAAAATTAAAAAATAATAAATAAAAATAATATTAAAAAATTAAATCATAAAAAATAATAAAAAATATATGTATATATATATATATATATATATATATATATATATATATATATATACATCGTTTTTTAATTTGTTTTGCAAGATTTCTTATCTGGAACGTGTGTTGAAACAGATATTGTTATACTTTGGGAGGGTCATACTGCCAATAAAAACACACGTAGATGCAGTTCTCTGACTACAATCAGTGAGACAAGATCAGAGTATATAAAGGAGCAAATGGAACTTGTCCCATGTATAGGAGCAAATTTTGGAATAGATAGAAAAGATTAAGAAAAAGACAAATAAAATCAACTCAGGGTTTGATAGCAATAAATACCAGAGGGTAATGTTGGTCAATACAACCCTAAAGACAACTAACTTACAGATCTAGAAGGACTTTAGACAAGCACAAATTAAATATTAAGATAGTTGAAAGACTAGGTATTCTCATAAAACCCTAATTAGTAAAACATAACCTTTTCAAAGAAGCCCTGCACTGATAGGAAATGCATAGTCAACAAGATAAGTCCGCAAACTAACTGCAAAACTAGAAACTTAATATATAGCATAAGATGTACTGAGGAACAGTGTAGGAATAAGAACACAACACACATAGGTGAAACAGTCCGTAGCATAGGAGAAAGGATAAGTGAACACAGGCGAGAACTCCAAGATGGGAAAAACTCATTAGTACTCCATAAACATGCCAAAATAGAACATAGGGCACACTGGAGAACATAGAAAGAAAAATGATATCCACACACAGAAAAGATGCAATGCTCAGGCAAATTACAGAAGCCACAAACATAAACGAACTCCAACCAAAATTAAACAGAAAACAATAGCAACCTCACAACTAGTAATTAAGGATAAAATGAAGACATACAGACATACAAAAACCAAACTAAATAAACAAATCAGACAC
>OZ024742.1:263689325-263774325 GCA_964016885.1 Eledone cirrhosa | reverse complement strand
AAACTCCTTGCCCTGGAAAGTTAACAACACAAAGGAAAGCATATTATAGAAAATAATAATATCCTCGTCGTTCTCCACAGGGCTCATTGGTTTCATCCTACCGACTAAATCAGGTCGCGTAATATACATAATTTTTATTGAAATCTTTTAATAATTTCAAATGCTGCTATTTTTCTTTTTCTTCTCTTTTTCCTTTTGTACACAATATTATCGATGTCTATCATGTTTCTTGTCTCCTGGTGCCATAACTTGACCGCACCTTTAACAGTGCCACGTAAAGCTGTCCATGCAAGAATTTTAATGTCAGTAGATACACTCCAATCTTGCCAATGAGCTTGCTTTTTGAGCTTTGATAACGTTGATGGAGAATGCAGGTTTCACAGACAAATACCTTCTTCGAACAGCGAAGAGAAATTTCGGCTAATGCTAAGCATATTCACGATGAACTACTGGAGAACAGCATAGTACCCAGAAAATAATATCAGTGACATTGTCTATATTTTGGTTCTAGGTTCTGCGGCAGAAATATTATTAGTGCACCCTTTTATTTACGAGTCCGGATAGACAATGGGTTGAGGGGATTGATAAAGTCTAACGAGTACAATATCTCCTCCAGTTTTTAGAGTATCTCGTGGTTTCGAAAACATATTATCATCAGCCTGACAAATGTAGCTTCAGCTTGAACTACACAATTTCTCTATCATATATAACTTTCGCAAGGCCTTCTAGGTATTGCACAAATATATGGCAGGTGATTTTTACGGAACATGCATTGCGTTGCTGCGAGGTCTGTGTCCTCACTTTGATCTGATTTAATCTATCTCACTGTTACTTTACCTTTTTACGCGAAAAGCAATTGAAGCTGAAGTGTTTCTGTTTTGAGACAGTAGATGAGATTCAAACGGAATATCAGGTGATATTGAACGGCCGTTGGAAAATGGACTTCCGCGGTGTTTTTAAGTCGTGGAAAACGTGCTGGGATCACTCTGTGCGTTCTCAAGAGGACTATTCTGAAACGATATATATGCCCGAACATATATGTGTGTGTGTGTGTGTGTGTGTGTGTGTGTGTGTGTGTGTGTGTGTGTGTGTGTGTGTGTGTGTGTGTGTGTGTGTGTGTGTGTGTGTGTGTGTGTGTGTGTGTGTGTGTGTGTGTGTGTGTGTGTGTGTGTGTGTGTGTTAAGTATTTCCGTAGAAAAGGTAAAGGAAAGAAGAGTGCTATTTAATTACATAATAAACAACACAATATAATTATTCCATTACCAAAGGTTTCAAGAAACTAGACGATTGTGCTGTTTATTATGTAAATTTATAGTAATAATAAATTTGAAGACTAAAATCCAAAGAGGGCTCGATAAGGATAAATATATATCAAATATATAAGAACCGTAGGAAAAATAGATCCCCACGCATTATATGGTATAACCCACCATATAATATGAAAGTGGCCACACCATTAGCTAAGATCTTTCTCTCCCTTATTATGAAGCATCTACCCCCACCCAGCACATAAATATAGTACATTTTTAATAGAAATACCATTAAAATTTCTTACTCTACGACTCCTAACCTTGCACATAACATCACAGCTTCAAATTTAGCTAAATTACCTAGCCGTAGGAACACGTGCAACCCTGTATCTAGTACTAACTGTAATTGTAGGAATCGGGTTGACTGCCCCTATCCGGGAAATGCCTCTCTAGTAACATTGTCTACAAATGTAGGGTTGAAACACCCACATAGGGCCTACAAAGGGTTAACCGCCAATAGTTTCAAGCAGCGTCTTTACATGCATACCCATTCTTTTCTTAACCCTTTAAGAAGAAATATGACGTCACTTTCAGCTTATATCTGGAGTCTAAAAGACAACCACACCCAATATAAGTTACACTGGAAAATCCTAGCTGAGGGCTAGATCGTATAACGGAAATAAAAGACCATGTGACCTCTGCGCCGCTGAAGCCCTGGAAATACTCTACGCCAAAGACCACATCTTAAAAAAAAATCTTTCCTGTATTACAGCCCCACATTATACCCTAACGGATAGTACGAACTATACGCGGATATTTTACGTCTTGATGTGGTAGCTAAGTATATGTTATGTTTATACCATTACTTATTTGTATAGGTAAGTACATATTACCTGTATGTTTTGTGAAGGTACGTATACTTTCTCGTACGTATATTTGCTTGTATCATAATCTATAAAGCTCAGTGTGTGGCCATGCTCCTTTCTTATAGAAATCTACGATATAGAATTTCTTTAATTGAAATTTACAATTCAGTATTCGAAATAGTTTCGATTGCGTCTTGGCACATCTCATTTTTTCAATTTCACCCACAATTACGCAAAAAATAGATAAAACTCAATATTTTACGATTTTTCTCTGTCATTTAAACTGCTAAACTCTTTCCACTACCATTCAAAATCTATACAACTTCATACTTTCTGCTACTTTCTCTTTCCAAGCTTGATGGTGATACTGTCCGTTTTACTCTCTCATATCATCTGCTACCTCTATCTACAACCCACACATTTTGCTACTTTCCTTTTTATACTTCAAATTATTACATTTCATACGAAACGACAATTATTCAAAAGCAACAGATACATTTATTCAACAACAAGCGATAAATCTTTTTTAAAACCTCTTTTCCAAACGCATACAAACACACACTCACTTCAACAACAACAACACAATCTGCCTTTTATAGATAATGATAAACAATAATATCTCTATGAGGTCACTAAACCTGCTAGAAACAGCAGCTAACTCTCCCCCATACCACACCCCTCCCTACTGTCTTAAATTTAGAAAACATATCTTCTATGAGGTCACTAAACCTGCTAGAAACAGCAGCTAACTCTCCCCCATATCACACCACTCCCTACTGTCTTAAATTTAGAAAACACATATCCTCTATGAGGTTACTAAACCTGCTAGAAACAGCAGCTAACTCTCCCCCATATCACACCACTCCCTACTGTCTTAAATTTAGAAAACACATATCCTCTATGAGGTCACTAAACCTGCTAGAAACAACAGCTAACTCTCCCTCATATCACAACCCTCCCTACTGTCTTAAATTTAGAAAACACACAGACAACTATGCAGAACAACTCCATCGCAGCTCTGTTGTTCGGCTGGCATCGTCTACGCGCGTGTTGGCAAGTACTGTGAAACAATAAATTTCAACACTTTTTTGCACAGAGATAATATCCATAGACGAAACTACAATTGTCACTGCTGGCGCAGCTCCTGCTTCCAGGTCTGCAATTCATTCACCCAGTGCCTGGCAGACAAAAAAGTGCTGCCATAAAAATGGGTGGTGCAACCTAACTTTGGTAACTTAATGACCCCGAGCAACGCCGGGCTTTAATGCTAGTATGTTATAGGCGTATATATTATATTATATATACTGGTACATGTGCATATGGTTATGTGTATACGTGAGTTTTGCGTCTGTGTGAGTATGCGGGTTCGTACTTACGTAGGGTTTGTGTTTTAGTTGACGTACGTTTAGCGAACATGTGTATTGACATGTAGGTGTGTGTGTGCGCGCGTTATATACGTATTTATGTGTGTATATTTATATACGTTTATATAGTTATATGTATACACGCACACACACACACATATATATTTTTTTTAGATATATATTTGTATGTGTATTTGGTGTATACGTTCGTATGTGTGCGGGTACAGGCGTTGCGTCGGTTCTGTATGTGCGTGCGGGTTTTTTGTGTATGTGCTTGTATTTGCATACCCATGGCGGGTGTTTTCGCCTATGCATGTGTATGTACGTATATGGATGCGTGCATGTATATATTTAATTTTTGTTGATTTTGGTGAGAGTGGTGCTTTCAACATCACTTCTCCTCAACAGGTACGCAGAGAAATTGTTCTAAAAACAGTATTTTTTTAGGACGGTTTCAAATGTGTCGAAAAAACCAGTTCAATTATTCCGAAACGACATTGAACTGGTTCTGAAGAATTCCATGAAGGATATTGCCTTCATCCAAAAAGGGAAACTTTTTGGAAGCATTTCGGTGTTGTTGAAAGATCAATTGACGGCACAAAAATATTCTGTATCGCCGATTGTGTCCCCCCCTTTACACCTTTTTTCCCACATATATGGTAAAAAGGACACAAAAGATAAAAATTTCGAACATTGCAACAAATGTAAACGTCCGGTCGATTTTAACTGGCTTCATCGATTTCGACGAAGACACCATCATTTCGGTGGGAAAGTCCTCCAGAGGCACATTCAATGGTACAAGCATGGAAGTTCTGGTTCAAATGAGGCCAGAACGGGTATCTAAAATACCACAATGTGTGCCTCTGGATGGAATTTCACACATAAACATTTCTGTTGAGGGTAGGCGGCCTTCCTGTTACCACTGTTTAAGCAGTGGTAACCTGAAGGCTTACTGTCCTCAGTTAAATACAAAAAACAGAGGCACTACTGCCAACACCCAAAACAACAACACAACCACCACCACCACCACAACAACAACAACAACACGCAAACATAACCAAAACAAGAACAACAAACCAACCTGCAAGCACAGTCTCACCCAACCCCATTCCACCTAAAACCACTGCAAAAACACCCACAAACACAACAGCTCCCCAAAACATACCCCTTCCAAATAACACAGAGACCACAACGGACGAGGCCCCCTTATCATCACCAAGTGACGATGAGGGAGAGCCTCTCCGTTTGAAAAGAAAGAAGAAAAGACACCACAAGAACAAAAAAACAACAAACATCACTACAAACATACAACCACCAACACAAACAACACAAACATTACAAACAAAAACCCCCCGTCCCGAAAACAGAACCACGACATCACTCCAAACACAAACACCTACAACAAAACGAAAGCTCCCACAAGAACAACAGACAAAAACCACCGCAACACAAGAACATTACACATACATAAACAGTAAAAACAAAACTTTAATGGAGGTCATCTCCAACGACCCTTCGGTGAAAACCGAAGGGAAAACTTTTTCGAACTGTGTAGACAAACCTAATTTAAAGATGATTAGGGTCCCTACGAACACCTATAAATCTTTAAAGGAAAACTTTCCTAAGGACGTGGGTAATCCTTGTGTCAAACCCATTAACCGCGTCCTTTTAAAAAGTTCCCCCACCCTCACCCCAGATATACCCACCCCAGATATCCCTACCCCATAAGACACCCCCTCCCCACCAAACATCTCCGTCCCCACCCCGCCGGAGACCACCACCCACCCACACAACCCCTCTAACACCCCCATGGAAATCGTGCGGCCTGATCCCCGGGAGACGAAGAGGTGAGTGTTTTCTTCTCTTCTTTTAACTTTTCAGAACCAACATGGCCAATATAAGAGTTGGATATGTGAATGTGCGGAGCCTGGGGATGCCCTGGAAACAGGGCAAACTCTTAAGCGCCTCAGGTCGCACAGTATAGATGTAGTAGCCATTTGCGAGTCCAGGATCCACAGCGAGCGACAGCTGGCCCCCATCTTCGATGACTTTGAGATCTACGCATCTCTCTGTCAACCCCGGCACCCCCCCCCCCGGGGGGGGGGGGGGGGGGTTGCCGTTTGGCTGCGGAAACACCTGGGCCTCGTAACACAGATGGTACATCTGGACCCGGAGGGTCGACTGGTGGTCCTAGACGTTGACGGTAGTGAAGGTGGAGCCTTCAAGCTGGTGGCCGCATATGCCCCATCCGGGACATCGTGGCCAGACTTCTTCAAACGTCTAGAGACTTTTCTGGGAACGTCCCGCTTCGTGCTTTTAGTGGGGGACTGGAATGGAATCCTAGATGCACGTTGGGACTATGTGGGAGCATGTCCCGATAAAGGGGGGTGTAACAGCCTCAAACAGTTAATCGGCCGATTTGACCTGGCTGATAGATATCGACTAGATTTTCCGACTATGCCATTGTGGACGTGGACTAATCGTAGCGGAACATCTAGATCGTACCTAGATAGAGTTCTAGTTAGAAATAAGGATAGGGACATGTTAAGCTGTCCACAAATGTTCATAGTTGCCTATTCAGATCAGAAACTAGTGACCTGCATGGTCAACCTTGATAGAACCCATAGACAAGGACCCAGCTACTGGAAGTTGAACTTGTCGTTACCGACATGCAAAGTCTACAGTAGACGGATTAGCACTTTAGTTAAACAGCACTTGACAGGAGCCATTGTCAACAACAGATGGTGGTACTCTCTCAAGAGGGCAGTTAGATTAGACTCGTTAGTTTTTAGTAAAGAATTAGCGTTAGATAGAAATAGTACCGAGGAGGAACTGGTAGATAAAGTAGAAGAGGCAATTAGAAGTGGCAACGTAGCCAGCGAGCTAGCAACGAGAACGGCCTTGGACCAGTTCTTCGACGCAAAGCACGAGGGCTGCGTTGTCAGAAGCAAAATACGTGCTCTGGGAAACGAGGGAGCCAAAGCTGTTAGCTGGGCCCGAGTGACGGAGGCAAAAAGTGGCAACAAGTCCACGATTCGATCTTTGAAGGACCAAGACGGACGCGTGATACGTGAGCCGAAGCAGATCTCTGCGGCCTTTCAGCGACACTTTGCTCAACTGTTCGGGCAGGGCGGCGCGCCGGGAGGGGCTATGGATTTCGGTCCATACCTCGACGGCCTACCACGACTCTCGGACAGCGAGGCGAAGTTCTGCGAAAAGCCGATTTCAGCCGCTGAGATAGGGGACACGCTGAGCCAATGCGGCAAACGCAAATCTCCAGGTCTCGACGATCTACCCTACGAATTTTACGTAGCAATGCCGGACTTATTCTCCGGTCTCCTGGAAGCGGTCTACTGCAACTGGCAGCAGAACGGTAGAATTCCCAGTTCTGTGACCGGGGGTGTAGTCACACTAGTCAGGAAGGACGATAATAAGGGGGATGACATAGGCAACTTCCGGCCCATAACTTTGCTAAACACAGAGTTACAGATTTTGGCCAAAGTGTTGGCAAAGAGGCTGGCGCTTGTCGTCGAGAACCTGGTGGGAGAAGCGCAGACATGCGCAATCCCGACCAGGCCCATACACGACAACCTCCACCTCATGCGATACATCATAGAGAAAAGGGGACAATCAAAGACATGCCGGGGATTTTACATACAGTAGTGTAAAAAATATAAAACAATTACAACAATCGAAATCCCCAATAGGGGGGAAGCGCCACAAATAGGTTGTTTAATACTCCGTCGATAGAACAACCCTCAACTTCAGGAGCCTGTTGTGCAAGTGCTTCTTTCTTCCTTTTGCTCTCTTCTTCAACCTACAGGCTTATAAACAGAGAAGGCCCAATCACTCGGTCCATTTTCGCTTCATTCACCCACCTTTCAGTAAATTTACTGGGGTGCAGTGCCTCTCTCTCCACTCTGATTCTCCTTCTAAAGTGATACTTAAAGAAGGGAATCATTTGTTGTCCGGAGAGAAAGGCATCTGTCCTCAGTCCTCTCAATCTCGTCCACCATATAACTTGTTTCACCATAGCCACTGTACAGAGGAAAACCGCCTCTCTTTCGTTATTGAAAGAGGCTGGCGGTTTGATCCTTACTGTGGACTCGGCACTCAACTGGATTTGTCCCATACGCGACAGCAGTTGTTCTGCATAGTTCCACAGGTCGGTTACGCCCGGGCAGTGTACAATTGCGTGCAGGACGGTTTCAATGTCCTGCGCGCATCTTGGATACGTCCTCTTAGAAGGATCCCTGCCGGGGCGTCCGTGCCTGTAGATCTTGTCACGAACCGGTAGAGCTCCTCGGTAGCACTACCAGGCCAGGAACTTCTGGAAGTTGTCCATAGGTCCCGGGCGGAAAGTCCTACCAAACAGATTGGTGAGCTCATCGTCTTCGACGCCCAGGGTCTCTCCGAGCACGTCGTCGCCCTTGTAACGTACAATCCCTCTATAGAATGTTGAAGTGGAGTCTCCACTGATTGCTGTGCCCGCTTACAAGAGGACTGTGAACATTCAATGTGCCAGGCGCCCATCGTTTTCGGTCTTTTCTTCACCCAGGACTGCAGCTCCGTCAGCGAGACGAGCTGCGGGAAAGCCTGTCTCACAAACGGTGCCCACACCGGTTGGGGGTCGGTGAGGAATACCTGGAGATGCCGCAGCCTCAGCGCATGTTTGCGCATCATCAGCCACGGCATTCCCAGCCCTCCGTTGGAAGGGTGCTGACAGCAGACGGTTCTCCTCACCAGCGGAGCCTGCTTCTTCCACAGAAACTGGAAGAGCATGCGTTCCATCTTGGCGTGGTGCATGTCTTTGTATTTTCCCTTTTCTTGTCGTAGAATTTCACATTACAATCAATAATATAAGCACTGCAGCACACGAGTTCAACAAAATAAATTCAGTCGCATTTAAAATATAATTCCATGAAACAACATAAATATAACATCAATTACACAACAGAAACAGCCAGCCTGGTAAAAACTTGGAACAACTTCAAACACTATAATCAACACTGCCTACAGCTGAAATAAAGCTCGGCATCAAATAACTAAACGAGGGAGTAACAAAGAAAATTAACTAAAATAACGCATAAAACTATTAAAAATTTGTATCTATATAAACCCTCAAAATAGATCATCATCATGATCCGGCGGCCTCAGCCGAAATGGACTCAATAATTGATCTCAACGTGGGTCTGTCGTTCATTGCTGTTGCCAATACCAGAATCTCTGGAGATGAAATCGGGATAGGAGAGCTTGCGCCCCCTGTTATTAGTAACTGCTTGTGGTTTCCAAAGCACCAATGAGGACACAGCCTCATAGGTGGCACGATGGCAGTGGCCAGCAAATCTTATTCTCCTTTTACATACAACGACAGATATGCGTGGGAGGCCGGCATATATATCTCTCAAACTCACATGTCACCAGCTTATGTTCTGAATGCGCTGAAGCAGGCGAGTGTAGGTGCCATCAAGGTGATTTTTTTGTTTGGATGAAAGCGTCTATGTTTCACTTCCATATAGCAAGATTGATTGAGTTGTTACTTGGAAGAGTCCGATCTTGGTGTGTTTGGAATATATATATATATACGCGTGTATAATGGTATCTATGGTGCTTCCATAGGCTGTATGCCAAAATTACAAAATTAGCACTCAATATTCATACAGAGCAGAGTGTGGATAGTATATATCTAAGGCGGGTAAAATTCCCGAGATACATGGACGAGTTCTCTCCAGCGGTCTCTATTCGAGTGGCGCCGGTAAGGTATTGTCAGCCATTGAAAAAAAAAAAAAAAAAAAAATAGTATATATATATATATATATATATATATATATATATATATATACATACATGGTGGCTGCCAACTCGTTTTCGAGTACGGCCACTACTTTATATCCATGTAGGAGAACCCTTAGCGATGCACTGAACGAGTGT
Source organism: Eledone cirrhosa (assembly GCA_964016885.1). Taxonomy (NCBI): domain Eukaryota; kingdom Metazoa; phylum Mollusca; class Cephalopoda; order Octopoda; family Eledonidae; genus Eledone; species Eledone cirrhosa. The sequence continues at coordinate 263,764,914 of OZ024742.1, read as the reverse complement.
GGCTTTTTAGTCCAGCCAGCGACTTGAAAACTCTGGTACAAACACTACACTTGTGACAATTATTGACACATAGTGCTGGGCCCATGATACCATGTGATGACAAGTGCAGAGAGATCTCCAGATATAAAGAAATGCATGTGCCGTGAAGCTTTTATAGTGAGCAAAGGCACTGCACAAAGCCAGTCCCACTCTCTTAACCAAGATGATATTTACCAAAAAGAAGAACAAGTCAACATCATTGGATACCATCAGGGTTGCAGGTGTTATATCAGAGTTTTCCTTCTCCTAGAATTCTGCCTTGACAAAGGCTAAGGGGTCATCTCTCCCGGTGATTTTGGATGGCCATTGACTCTTAAGAGCTCATTTGCCCTTTGACGGGTTTTGTTTTTAGTCCTGCAGGATGTCCAAAGTCACCCACCTCACCAAGAAACCTTGGTGGGGTTTCCAGTTTAGTCGCCAACGATCCGACCATGGGACAGGTTGTACTGGGATACATGTTACCACTAGCACCAACTGGTGAGCTGACATACATACATATATACGTATGTATATAGCTATGCATTTATATATTTGTATATATACTTGCATTTATATTTATGTTCTTTTGGGCGGTAAGGAGAAAATTCTGTCTCCAGATTTTATTACGTAGGGAGATTAAATATCACAGCTCTGGCTGAAAGCTGACCAGGTTCTCAACCTCATTAAACACCAACTCAGGCCTGTGTGTGTATATATGTGTGTGTGTGTGTGTATGTATGTATGTGTGTATTTATGTATGCATGTATGTATGTATGTATGTATGTATGCATGTGTGTGTATGTTCGTATACACCCACACCTTTCGTCACCATTGCTTCTTTTTGTTGTCATTTCTGTTGAAGTTGTTCTTGTAACTGTTGTCAAAGTTGATTTCATTTTCTTTCTTCATTTTCTCTGATTTCTTTCGTTTTCTTTTTATCTCCCTAGGGAATTCGTTGACAAGCTTCTTTTATTTATTTTCTTCGTTTTCTTCATTCAAATGCATTCACACTAGCTGTCTAAGAGACGTACAAATATGACTTATAAAACTTACCAAACTAAAAAACTAAAGGGTTTCCAGCGCCCCACAAAGCTTCAAACGCCCCACTATCGCCCCCTTGCTCCCAAACGCCCCCTGGAGCTCTGAAACGCCCCCGGAGAGGGGGGAGCATACCTCCCCCGTTGAGAACATTTGGTATAGAGCAATGAACAATATCAACAAGAACAACAATGATAATGGTCGCACTATATTCCATATGACAATAACAAACTTAAATCATAACCACAATCCAACACAGAACAAACACTCCCATTTCTCGACAAGAAGCCGTTAAAAAGTACTCAACACAGGAACACAAAACTAAAAATCTACACCTTTCATGATTGTGATCTTTTTTTTTTCTATTAGACACCATCTGTTAGAGAAATCTAAAGTTTAAAAGCCTTAGGTACTTCCACAATCACAAACATATCTAAAGTACCTAAAGCATGAAGGATTCACTGTATTCACCAACATCTGTAACTAACTGCAGCACGTGTCTACGAGCAAAACTACGTAGCCATTCACACTACTAGAATTAGAAGCCAAATCTTCCTTAAATCCCACCTTAGCGTCTTGAAAAAGGATAGACACATTCGATAATATGTCTGTAAGAAGACAGGGTAGAGACTCATGGAAAGTAATTGTTCATAGATCTACTTAATCAAGGCTCACATGTGGTTAAGCAACTACACATCGCATCATTATATAGGGACGTTGGCAGATAGTGAAGATACTTGTTGTGCTAAAGATACTAGTGATGGAAAAGTTGGTTGTAGTGATATAATGAGGGTCATGATAGCTATAATGTTATTAAGGTTTGGTGATGATGGTGGTGGTTGTGGGTCGTTCCTTGTGTTATTATCGTTGTTGTTTAGTCCCATGTCAAATCTAAGTGGGTAGCTTTATGATCAAAGGCATTCGAGTTGTATCAGCCATGTCTCTTTAAAAATAACAAGTCAGGCAATTTCCTAAATGCTTCGTTGGTTCGATGCTCAGGAAATGGAGGGGGAGGGGTATGTTGTTTTACCTCAAACCAGCACTGATTGAGCAGACCTATCGTCAAATTCACCCCCAACCTTTACAACCGTTTTTTATTCAGACACAGCAGAAATAGATTGGCACTAGTGGTGGATTAATTTTGATAGTGTTGATAGTGGTGGGAGGGGGGATACGGTGTAATATCATTGTGAGATCATGGTGAAAGTGGTAAGGATAATGGAATTATTGGTGTGTCTGTGCCGTTACTAGTCAAATACTACAACTAAAAGTTTGAAATGACTCAAACGCCAGGAGTAAGAGTTAATTCCGGTACAACATAACGCAAACGGAAGTGATTAGTGGATTAATCTGACGTGAGTTAAAGGCTCCACTCGGTCACGAATTACCATGGTTTTGCACCTAGAAAGTTCCCCTATGAGGCACAAGCCTGGGCAAGGTTTGTTTTTGTGGAAGACCAGTAGTCGCCCACGCATACCAGTCTCCCGGGAAAGGCAATCACCGATGTAGCTTGGCACTAGTGATTTCGCAACTCATTTCTACAGCTGAGTAAACTGGAGCAACGTGAAATAAAGTGTCTTGCTCAAGGACACAACGCATCACCCAGTCCGAGAATCGAACTCACAATCTCTCAATTACAAGCCCAATGCTCTAACCACTAAGCCATACACCTTCATATGACATGAGTTAACGTCATAAAATAATCATGTCTTCTCACATTGAGAAAAAGCCATATAGTTTAGAACGTTGACACAACGATTTATGACTGGCCATGTATATTACCGGTAGTTTATGTTATACATCTCGAAAGTATAACAAGAAATGCTATCATGCTATCCCTGGACAGGCACGAGCGTTAATGGCTTTATCCCAGAAGAATCCAGATATTAAGTGAAACATTATTTCATTTGTGAATGAAAAATTTAAGAATAAGTATTCTAAGTTATCTAAAGGGTTGTAAGATTGGGGGTGTGAGAGTGTGTTGAGCATGCGTGTGTGTGTGTGGTGTGTGTGTGTGTGTGTGTGTGTGTGTGTGTGTGTGTGTGTGTGTGTGTGTGTGTGTGTGTGTGTGTGTGTGTGTGTGTGTGTGTGTGTGTGTGTGTGTGTGTGTGTGCGCGTGTGTGAATGTGTTCTTGAAACAGTGTGTGTACTAGGTGAAACCATTAGCTGTTAGGCCTGTAATAGTTCCCCTAGATACTATCTGATGATGTGAACGTGGCTCTATAGACCAGAGCCATTGGGAGTCAGCATTCTCCAAGAGAACAGTTAATAGTATTTCGGAAGTTGCAGACTGGTAAGTCTGAGTATCTGCATAGATGTATGTTTTCTTCTGTTGTAGCTTACTATGGTGGAAGTAATATTATCTAGGCAGGAGTAGATACAAACAATTAACCACTCATTAATATCATTGGTCTGCCAGACTTGATTGCGCAATCAGGTGGCCTATGTCCCTATGTAGTATGCGTCAAAAAAGATTTCTTGTCACTGACAATCCAACATCACCAAGTGGCCGAAACCAACAATGGAGGCCCTTGTATGACGGAATTAGATGTATCTTATGTATATGAAACCACTAATAATGCATACGCTAAACTGCTAATATATAGATAAATATATATGTACATATGTATATTTACACATACACAAACACTCCTCACATACACACACACAAACACACACATATACACACACATATATATATGTGTGTGTGTGTGTGTGTGTGTGTGTGTGTGTGTGTGTGTACCAGGTGGGTCTTGGAAGAGTAACATCAGTAAGTATCCGCCCGATACATATCACACAATACCACTGAAATATATATTACAGTAACAAAATAATCAATACAATGATGTAATACACTGACTTTTTCTTTGATTATTTGGAAACTACATTCTAATTCTCAACAAATAAACACATTTGGCACACATATCGAGTTTTTTCCAGTACACTCCATGACTTGATAATAATAATGGTTTCTTTAGATTATAATAAATTCCTTTCACTATATATGTATATATGTCTCCCTGCTCACTCTCTTTCTCACCAATCTCTCTCTCTCTCTCTCTCTTAAGTTTTCTCTTTTTGTTTATCTATCTAAAGATGTCGCTGTGCCTCCCACGTCATACATTACGGTATGCCTCAACTAGTAAGCCCTGTTGGAGAGCACTAATTAAGACATTTAAATGCAAAACGATGCGATTCATTTCCAGTTGCCCAATCACCGCACCACGTCTTCGTGTTGAATTTGCTTGAGGCCGGACTTGCAACTGTATTAGTTAGACAGTGAAGGAGTAGATGATCAAGAGTTGCAGGGTAGGATGAAGATTTAAAAAACTGGTGGGTGGCATTGGTGTAGGGAAGGCTGGGGCAAAGGTGTGTTAGACGGAGGAAGTTCGTTTGTTTCAGTTTTGTTGGGGTTTTTTATTGTATTTGGAGAGGAACTGATGGGAATGTTGGTGGCTGTTTAGATGGACATTTAAGAAGTAGAGGTCGATGAGGCGAAGGAAGGGATGGAGAATCAGAGTGGGTAATTAGCATGGCGTAGTTGAAGGAGAGAAGAAGGTAATCAATGGGAAGTGGAGTGCGGAAGAGTGACACAAGCAATGATAGAGGGAAATATCAAGGTAGGAACAGCAGGGACGAAATTGCTGATAAGTGTGATGGAGATGAATGAGTTGGAGGAAGGGGAAAGAGTAGGGGGCATGGATATAGAGAGAAGTGATAAGCGAGAAGATCATAGAATTGTTTCTACTTTTGGCACAAGGCCAGCAATTATCCGAGTGCATTACTGGTACTTTATTTTATCTACCCCGTACTGTAAAGTTGAAATGCATAGTTAACCTCGGCAGGATTTGAACTCAGATTATAAAGGGACGTAACTCTATGCTGCAAAGCATGGCGTCCAACCTTCTACCGATAGAGCCTAAAGATGTGGTGAATGAGGACAACAGTGATGTGCAGCGGAGTGAAGCGGAGAAATCAGTGTGAGATGGATATTGCAGCGGGATGAAGCGAAGAGAATCGATGAGAGGAGCAAGGAAGCATATTAATAATTGTTTCTACTTTTGGCACAAGGCCAGCAATTATCCCAGTGCATTACTGGTACTTTATTTTATCGACCCCGTAAGGATGAAAGTTTACCTCGGTGGGATTTGAACTCAGAACGTAAAGGGGCGTAACTCTATGGGAAACAAAATAATAAAAACGATAAGAGGAAGACGGGTGGTGAGTGATAGAAAGAAAGGCGGGATTGAATGAAGGGAATCGGGGATGAAACGGAATAATCGGAGTGGGTAAAGAGAAAGAGGATTGAATATGGCTGAATGAGGAAGACATATTAACAGAGTGAAGAGGAGTGATAGAAAATAAAGTTGAGGTGATGTCGGGTGGGGTGAGAGAGAAAAGAACACGAAGAAAGTTGTAGCCGGGTTAGCTAATGAGCGAGCAGTGCAATAGTGAAAAATAAATATAATTGATGGAATTGGACGAAATATAACGGAGTAAGACGGAAACAGACGGAGTGGTACGGAACTAGAAACAGAGCGATACAACATGACACGTAATAATTATATGGTGATATGTCGACAAGAATAAATTTGAGGTAATTTCATGTAATTCTTTTAAGGTGTCTGCCTCAATGATTTGGTTAATTAAACTGTAATTAGATTTTCCAGAGAAGACATGGGAAATATGATGTCGGTGTACAGTAATCTGTTGGTAGTGGTCAAGGTGTAGTATTGGGTGTTTACAGTGGGGTTCTATGTGTGGCAGCAGTGGTGGTAGTGGTGGTAGTGGGAACAGTTATCGTTGTGGCGTTTGAAATGGCTTTTATGGTAATTATGATGATAGAGGCGTTGTTGCTGGCGGTGGTGTTGATAGTAGTAGTAGTAGTAGTAGTAGTAGTAGTAGTAGTAGTAGTAGTAGTAGTAGTAGTAGTAGTAGTAGTAGCGGTGGTGGTGGTATTAGTGGTGGTGGTAGTGGTGGTAGTAGTATTGGTGGGGGGTAGTGGTGGTGGTGGTGGTAGTAGTAGTAGTAGTAGTAGTAGTAGTAGTAGTAGTAGTAGTAGTAGTAGTGGCGGTGGTGGTAATAGTGGTGGTGGTAGAATTAGTAGTGGTGGTGGTAGTAGTGGTAGTGGTGGTAGTATTAGTAATAGTAGTAGTAGTAGTGGTGGTGGTGGTGGTAGTGGTGGTGGTGGTGGTGGTGGTGGTGGTGGTAGTATTAGTAGTAGTAGTAGTAGTAGTAGTGGTGGTGGTGGTGGTGGTGGTGGTGGTGGTAGTATTAGTAGTAGTAGTAGTAGTAGTAGTGGTGGTGGTGGTGGTAGTGGTGGTGGTGGTGGTGGTGGTGGTAGTATTAGTAGTAGTAGTAGTAGTGGTGGTGGTGGTGGTGGTGGTGGTGGTGGTGGAGGTAGTAGTAGTCATCATCATCATCATTCTTCGACTACTGTCGAGATGATGGATCTCACTCTCATGCCCCAGAACTCCCTGTCCCCCATATAGTGCGGTTCCCTGAGGAACAGGAACCCTGGTGCAGTCAGTTGCGAAATCCATCATCTTTTCAAATAGCTAATAATGTGTATGGGCGCCACTACTACACACATGTGAAAGAATTTGACAGCCAAGTCTTGAAGAAGGTGCTTTCTCCTCCGTGTGGTGGGTTACCCGGCGCCAGATACCAACCTGGCATTTATACCCTCGTCTAGTAGTAGTAGTAGTAGTAGTAGTAGTAGTAGTAGTAGTAGTTGTGGTGTAGATCTTGTGGTCCAGACACGGAGTCAAATAATTTCTTCTATGTCGAATGCTGACTATGTATTAATACGGACTATGTAATTAATTGTTTCTACTTTTGGCACAAGGCCAGCAATTATCCCAGTGTATTACTGGTTCTTTATTTTATCGACTCCGTAAGGATGAAAGGCGAAGTTAACATCGGCGGGATTTGAACTCAGACCATAAAGGGCCGTAACTCTTTGCTGCAAAGCATGGCGCCAGACCCTCTACCGATACTGCCAATCCACCGCCCTATGTAATTAATACAGACACAGCTCTAAAGGAGATATCACATGTCGAAATGGGAGTCTACCACTGTTGAGGTACATTTTCGGTTATCTCAACTATTAAAGCACATCGTGGAAGATCCGTTTACCATTCAAAAATACACAAAAACTATAACATTCACATTATATTTAGCAATATTTTATTGGTGTTGAAACTTTCGTTGCGCTCTTTGTGACCTGGTCACTGACACTGGTCCATTGCAAGTAATTAAAGTAAAAGAGAAAACAACAACACGCAAGTTGACAACTACGAACGCTCGACCTCCTAGAGGTAAATAGCAGTCGCCACATCTCTCTCTCTCTCTCTCTCTCTCTCTCTCTCTCTCTCTCTCTCTCTCTCTCTCTCTCTCTCTCCCTCTCCCCCTCTCTCCCTCTCTCTCTCCCTCTCTCTCTCTATCTCCCTCTCCCTCTCTCCCTCTCTCTATCTCTCTCCCTCTCTCTCTGTCTCTCTCTCTCTAGCCCTCTCCCTACCCCCTCTCGCTCTCAAATACTACTATGCTGTCTTTAAAAAATGAAGACACAGATAACAGTATAAGATATCCATAAAAAGACGAGATGGCGACAGCTGGAATGTCTTTGACCATAATTCTCCTCGATCAGAGTTGATCTACAGCTTAACAACAACTACTACTACTACTACTACTACTACTACTACTACTACTGCTGTTGCTACTACTACTACTACTACTACTACTACTACTACTATTACTACTACTACTACTACTGCTGCTGCTGTTGCTACTACTACTACTACTACTACTACTACTACTACTACTGTTGCTGCTACTACTACTACTGCTGCTGAAGAAGAACTACGATAAACAGTGTAACTATAGCAACAACAATAGTATCACCTACTGTTATGTAAACAACTACAACTATAACAGCCTGATCTATAGTAAAAACAACTGCAACATCTGTTGTAACACAAATATAGTAATGAACCTAACAACTGCAACAACAAAAGCAGGCATGGCTACTGCGTGGTTAAGATGTTCGCCTCACAACTATGTAATTTCCGGTTCTGTTCCAGTTTGTGGCACTTTCTACCTTAACCTCGAGCTGATTAAAGCTTTGAAATTGAGACTTGGTAGACGGAAGCTAAGTAGAAGCCCATCGGAATGACGGGTCCTGTTTTTGTGGGGAGTAAACTGTTTCTGTTTAACTGCCGGTTTAACACCACTAGTTGGCTCTTATCTGACTTTAGTTGTACATTCCTCCCACTATTCAGGGAGGCCAGAAAACTTTCATGGACGGTACCTTTCTTCTTCCATGTGTTGAGCCGTAGCCTCTAATGGAGTCGTTAAGATTAGGCTAGAATGCCATCGATTATTACAAAAGTTTCAACAGTGGCATCAAGAACTGGCAATAATGAATAGTAAAGTAGCTTTTGCGTTGTAACTAGACCAGCTTAAATCGGGAAAATGAGTAAATCTTCCAAAACAAAATCCAAGTGAGCAGTATTCTTTCGGCTTTGAGTTCAAATTCTGCCGAGGCCAACTTTACCTTTCATCCTCTGAGATCCACAAATAAAGTGCCAGGTCAGATAGTTGGGCTCGCGAAATTGTTAAGGCGTTTGGCAAAATACTCTGCAGTATTTGTTCAGACTCCTTACAGTTTGAGTCGGCTGACAGAGAAGATGGTTCCTTGTGAAAACTACACACCCGGTGAAAAGCATTGAAATTCCGCATTCGTAGTCTCCCATAAAAATACCATAACACGCGGCCTTTGTCAATGTTGTCAGCAGGGGTCATTTGTGACCTAATAATAGGGCAGAAAGAAAATGGTAATTTATCGAGACCCTGGAAGAATAGAAGTCAAAGTTGACGCCGGCGAGATTAGTTCTAAGAACGTAAAATAATGAAACGAAAACCTGGAAGAGAGCTTGTCGGACGCTCTACCAATTCATATCATTCAAAATATATTATATCAGAGTTATGTCCGGAAAAAGGAGGAATGGTCACATCTAGAATGCATTCGATCATAGATCTGTTTAATTAGAGTTGAGCAAATGTTAAACAACAGTGACATTAACATTCAAAACTGCCAACAATAACACGAAGAAACAGTATTTACTACTACTACAACTACTACTACTACTACTACTACTACTACTAGCTCTACTAATACTACTACTACTACTACTACTACTACTACTACTACTACTACTACTACTATTACGGCGGCGGTGGCGGCGACAATGGCAATAACAACACTAATTGCAATAACATATGTAACAATCACACCAGCACAAGAATTACAACTAAGCACTAATTGTGGGGTATTATATGTTGTCGCTCGACGGTGAATTGGCGGTGAATTGGCAGTATCGGTAGAGGGTTGGACGCCATGCTTTCTAGCATAGTTACGTCCCTTTACAGTCTGAGTTCAAATCCCGCCGAGGTTAACTTTGCCTTTCATCCTTACGGGGTCGATAAAATAAAGTACCAGTAATGTACTGGGTAATTGCTGGCCTTGTGCCTAAAGTAGAAACAATTATATGTTGTCGCTCGACCAGCTAAAAGCAACAGCCAAACCTACCTTAAATCCCACCTTACTGTCCTAGAAAAGGACATGTTACATAATAAAATAAAATGTAGAATGGTCACGGTTGGAATGCCTTAAACCAGAAGTATACTCGATTAGAGGTGATCAATAACAATATCAATTACAACTATCACAACAATAACCTCAAAAACTACCAAAACACAACTACAACAGCCGAAATAACAACAAACTGTAACTCTGCCACCACCACCTCCACAACAGTAACAAGAATAACAGTGACGGCAAAAACAATAAAAGCCACAATTACAATCATAATAACCTCAACAATAACGTCAGCCAACGTGGGGAGTCTCTATGCAGTCGCTCGACCTGCCGAAAATCGTAACCAAATTTTCTTTAAATAATGCATGTCTTGAAAAAAAAAAGTCGGAGATTGTAGTTATATGCATGCATGGTCCCTAACTCCTGATGGAGTCGTAGGGGCACCGTAGGGGCATTTTAAGCCTGGCGGAGCTCATCCCTCTCTAGGTTTGAACACAGCAGATTTCTTCTAGAAAATGATAGAAAGTGAAAGAGATGAAGTGAGAAAGAGATATAGAGGAAGAATTGACCCCAGTAATGGACTGGTACTGTTTGGTAAAGTGGACCTTTTATTGAACTTAGAAAGCAGAAAGCCGGAGTGAATACCGCAAAGCATTCTGTCCGACGTTCTAACGACTCTGCCAATCCGTTGCCTGTTTTATATACACTGTCTAAAAAGACGGGATGCTCATGACTGGAACATCGTTGAACATACGTCTGCTTGGTCAGGCTTGGAAACAACAACAAACTCAATGAAAATTAAATACGTACAGCCACAATAGTAATAACAACTGCAGTAAATAACACCATTACTACTATTACTACATTCATTACTGTTGTTGTTGCTGCTGTTGATGTCGCAGTTTTTGCTGCTGCTGCTCTTTCTATTGCTGCTACTGTTGCTGCTGCTGATGCTGTAATAACAACAGCTGTAATGAAACGGTAACCAGTTGAAATGCCAGAATCGTGTCAAACAGCGTTGATGGAGAAGAAAAAAGTTATTTTATTCATCTGACAAAGATCAAGAAAGAGCGTGAAAGACACTCTAGGATCAGCCATATTATTCCTTCAAAAGATGACATTCTTTCATAAGGGTCATTACTCGTTGCCATTTCAAACCATGTCATATAATCATATAACTGTCCACCGGGATGAAAAGAGAAGGTCGTTGGTTATATGGTTTTGCACTGATCTTGATGCTCGGGATAACGCACGTGAGAGCAGTGTGTGTGTGTGTGTTTTTTTTGCGTGACTGTGTTTGTGTGTATGTGTATGTGGTTGTGAGTGTTTGTGTATGTGTGTTTGTGTATGTACGTGTGTTTGTGTACGCGCGCGTGTGTGTGTATATGTGTATGTGTGTGTGTATTTGTGTACTTGTGTGTGTGTATGTGTGTCTGTCTGTGTGTATCTGTGTGTGTGTTTGTGTATGTGTGTTTGTATGTGTATGTGTGTATGTGTTTGTGCATGTGTTTGTGTTTGTGTAGGTATGTGTGTGTTTTGCATTTCGACTAGGAAACGGTAAGCATTCGTTCAGTTAGAAATTAGACAACGCTTACACTCAATAAGTGGTTGTGTGGAGAGAGTGAGCCGATTTACGACTAAAAAAGGTGGAATTTGTCTATGATGAGTGACTTGTGCTGTGATGCTATGACGTGTTATCGTTCTGGTTGGATTAGTGTCCTGATGTCTATGCTGTCCTGGTTGTTGTAGGTAGGCAACCTGCTAATTGAAGTGTGATATCCTACTGACTTGATTGATGTCTTGTTTGGCTGTGTTATCCTGATGGGGTTGTGGGTTGGTATCCTGCTAAATGTGATGTGATATCCTACGATATCCTACTAATTGCTGTGTCAAGTTGACTACGGTGCCCAGAGAACTGAGAGTTCCTGATGACTGAGTTGCCCGATTAACTATGGTTATGGTTTATGTGCTGGTTAGTTGACTCTGCTGTCCTATAGAATATTGGGTAGTCTTCAAGTGTTCTTTAATCTGAGCTCCCCAGATATATATAGTACTTAATTGACTGATATGTCTCGCTCACCGTTCAATAACTAGTTGCAAACTCTCGACTTCAAATATCTTTACTCATAAATTCTGTTTTCTTAATATCAAACCTAATTTCAATCCCCTCCTCTTCAAAGGTATGGAGGCTGTTTTTAAATTAACAAGAGGAGCACTGCTTGACAATGGGATATTTGGGACGGGTAGCCTATTAAGAATATCTTGAGGCAATTAGTACCATTCAAATATATCCTTTCTTTTCTTTTAACCTTCAACATTCAACATTCAAAATCGAAACGCAATTTCTTTCGCCAATGTGGAACTTCACTGTATTGTCAGATAAGGATGTCAGTAGTCTAACGATTAAAAAAAAAAACGATCAAACACAACTATCTCTTATTTGAAACAAGGGGGAATATATCTGGTCGGTTGAAAACGTTGATATAATTTCCCTTACAATATCTTCTTGATATTCTGGTACCGAGAAAGTAATAACAAATACATGCTTTTCACACTGATTTGTGTCCTACACAAACCACAGATCATAAGAGAAAGCTGGAACTAGCTTAACAGACATATTATTATTGCTAGAAAAGTTGGCTCAAGTTAATCGATGACGCAACAACTAATATGAAAATGCTTCAAACGTAGAACTATATCTCACACAAACACAGTTCTCGTGAATCACTCCCAACTTAAAACTTTCCCAAATATTTTGAAATTTGCAAACTTTAACACCGTAGAAGCCTCTTCAAAGGAATATCATGTTTTTTGTGGGGGTATGGTTACTTAGATAGTCAGTCAATTTTAACCATTTGAGCGACTCTCATACAAACATATCTTTAACTCACAATGTCTTCTTTATATTCTTGAGATAAGAAAAATATTTCTGTATATTGCATAACCACCATGTTCCTACAAGTTTGAACTGCGATCAGTAAAGGCCTAAATGAAATATTGCCATAAAGAATAAGGCACAAGCTAATCTAAAAATTCAAACATCGGTGTGATGATAACAACGCTAAGGATAATGAAAACAACAAAAAAAAACTTCAACAACGACATCAATAATTGTTTCTACTTTTGGCACAAGGCCAGCAATTACCCAATGCATTACTGGTACTTTATTCTATCGACCCCGGAAGGATGAAAGGCAAAGTTAACCTCGGCGGGATTTGAGACATCAATAATAATAACAATAATGATAATTTCTTTATTGATAAGTGACAAGGGCTCTTACAAAGTGTGCCATACAAAAAGGGTGACAAAACATGTGGTGATTATAGTAAATGAATGTGAGGCAATAATGTAATGCAGTATATAATTCAAAATTGAAACATGTCTAACATTTTGTACAAAAAGAGGCAACTCACTTGCAAGGAAGTGTGAAATCGTCACTTAAATGATGTCGAGTAGCCAATGACTCCGACCCTTTTTTCCCGATCCGATCCCCTTCTACAAGTTTGAACTTCCGAAACTGCAAATAAACATCGTTAGCTTTAGATAAACTTTGAAGAGACCTACAGTCCTACATTCTCTATGGATTACTCCCTTATGTCTAGATAGACTGTCCAACAGTCGATAACATTTTAACATCAGTTTATTCGACTCTTATCTCCTGTTCAAATAGCACAGTAAAGGCTATTTAGGAGTTCTAAAGCTAATACCGATTAATTAGGAAAATAGATTATATGGCTGATACCGATTATCTGCCGATTAATGGCTGCTAGCCTAATGTATATATCTATATATTTGTGTGTATGCATGTGTGCGTGTGTGTGTGTGTGAGTGTGTGCGTGTATGTGTGTGCGTGTGTGTGCGTGTGCGTGTGCGCGTGCGTGTGTGTATGTGTGTGTGCGTGTGCGTGTGTATGTGTGTATGTGTGTGTGCGTGTGTGTTAATAGTGCAAGGTAGTAAGCTACAAATGTAATAAACAAGAATTTTGCCCGATAAGACAAAACTAGTTGAGTTAATCAACTACAATTTTACAGGTGAGTTATCCAATGCCCTGTAAAGTGCATGGTACTAATTTCTTATCTATTTGTAGCTATTTGCTTGAGTATTGTGCACCATTAATTTTGCCCAAGGTTGGAGGGATACTACAGGACAAGTTTACATATAATTGGTGACCACTTTGAATTTTGGTCATTCTATTAATCTCATTATCCCTCACTGTCTCATATTTTCCTTTTCGCTCTCATATTTTCCTTCTTCTTCACACGCTTTCTACCCAAATTCGACGTACATTCATAAATATACACACACACACACATATATATATACATACATTCATATCCATGCATACACAAATATATATATATAGAGAGAGAGATATATTACACAGAAAGTATGCATGGATAGGCAGATATAATTACAATATACGCCTGTTATGTCCTTTCCAGTTAAATTACAGCGAGTTTGTAAGTCAGTCAAACCGTGTTTGCTTATGTAAGTTTGCATGTTAGCTTGTATAAATCACGATACACTGTATATGTGTGACTGTATTCGTATGTATGTGTATACCGGCTGTTTGTGTGTTTCTGCGTATGTATGCACGTCTGTGCATATTTGCGTATGCCTGTGCATCAGTGTGTGTTTTTCTGTTTGCGTGTTGTTCTCTGGGTGTATGTGATTGTGTGTGTTTCTCTGTGTTATCTCCATGGGTGTGTGCGTCTTTGTGTGTCTTTTGCGTGTTTCTAACACCATTTATTAGGTTATGTGTGTGATCAATATCGGATTTGACTACCACCAATTGAATTAATATCTCTGTTCATGGTAAGAGTGATAGCAATAGGGTCCGAGTTGAAGAGCACAGGGCCAGGAACACAGCCATGCATCATTTCAATTTTAACATCAGATATTTCGGACTCTTCCGCCAATCGTTCGCAATCCCGTATCTGGTTTGGAAGTTTTCGTATAATTTAAAGTTATTTTAATTGACAACCATATCTAATTAACCAGACAAGTTCACATTGTTGACATTACAAATGATGTTATGATGTTATAACATTCGTCTCTCAAAATATCAGAATCAAATCTGTTGTGTTATTCTCATTTTGAAATAGTTATTCTCACATTTAAGTGGTAAAGTTTCATTTTATAATCGCTAATTTTACTTGAAACTGATATGTCCTCAATTTGAATTACAAATGCTGTGGTTGTGTGATATTCATGCTTAAGGAGAATTAGGTGCGATGGCGTTTTCTTGAGATGAGCAGTGCTTATGTCTTTCGTTTGTTTATTTTGTTTTTTATTTGTTTTGTTTTTTTATATATTTTTTATGTTGAAACAAAACCAGATTTAAGGGTGCTTTTAATGTTTTGTTCGGGGAATCAATACCGGCTTTGTGTGAGAAAATAAGATTGTATATGGATAACACTTAGTTAAGAAAAGTCCGTCGAGGTAGACACTAAAGTCCATCCCTCGATCCGGCCCGCCACTGCCCCCGAACAGTTGAGCGAAGTGTCGCTGAAAAGCTTCACACATTTGCCCGGGATCGAGTAGCATGCGCCCATCGTGGTCCACCAAAGACCGGATCGAGGCTTTGTTGCCACGACGCGCCTCCGCCACTCGGGCCCATTGAACGGCTTTCGTCCCCTCGTGTCTGAGAGCACGCACCCTAGCTCTGACAACGCAGCCTTCGTGCTTTGCATTGAAGAATTGGTCAAGGGCCAATTTCGCCGCAAGTACGTCGGTCGCGATGCCTTTGCAAAGCGCCTCGTCTAATTTTCTAACTAATTCTCCCTCTGCTCTATTTTTCTCTATTGCTAAAGCCTTACTAAACCTAATGGACTCTATTCTGATTGCTCTTTTCAGAGCAAACCACCACTTGTTGTTGACGATGGCCCCCGTCAACGCCCGCTTAACTAGTTCGCTAATCCGGTCTCTGTAGGCCTTGCGCGCTGGTAAGGACGCGTTTAGCTTCCAGTAGCCGGGTCCTCGTCTATGAAGCCTATCTAAGTCAAGGTGGTGGTTGTCGCGGTGGCGGCTTTAACACCTGCAGTCATTGGTAATGGCGGGAAATGAATGTCTGCCTGAGACAAATTTAAAATATTGCTAGTGCTTAAATTGTTTGTGTTGGCAAACGTAGTATCATTTACAATGGTGGTGTCGGTGTGAGGTGTTAATTTGTGAGGAAGGCTTTCAGCTGCTTGGTGCAAAGGTGAATTAGCCATTTTTTTTTCAAAGAAATTTTTTGATAATCATAAAAGTTTAAATATTGGGCACAAGGCCCCAATATTTTTGGGTGTCCTTTTCGGAAAACAATGTATGTGCGCTTATATATAGTTAACAATAAAAATTTTCCATAAATGGCAATTTTTAACAAACGGAAATAACAAACCTTTGCGGAGCTCACGATGATACGATTTACTACGTAGGTGGCCAATAATAATAATAATAATAATGATTTCTTTATTGACCACAAGGGTTTACATAAAGTAGACATTAAGGACAGTGCAGGACAATGCAGGACGGTACAAATGGGCATTTCTGCGTGTAAAAAAACAAAAACAGAGGATGTAACAAAAATAACAATGAAAAATTCCCCAATAGGGGGGAGACTTCGGAGGGACATTTGTGGTGAAAGCCCAGTAAAAAGCCACAATGACCCTGACCACCAAGGCAAGTGCCCTCTCCCAGTTTTCCACCTTTAATTTACAGATATATACTCAGAGTAGGCCCATTCACTCGGGCCATTCTTGCTTCTCTCACCCATCTTTCAACAAAATGCTGGGAAGAGAGCACTTCCCTCTCTACTCTGATTTTCCTTTTCAAATGAAATTTGAAAAAGTCAATCAGAGCATCACCGGAGAGGTAAGTGCTCGTCTTCAGCCCTTTCAAACGTGTCCACCATACTATCTCTTTCACCATGGCCACCAGGCAGATAAAAACTGCCTGCCCTTCCCGGCTAAAGGAGGAGGGCGGGGCAATCCTCACGATGGACTCAGATGATAGCCGGATCCGTCCTAAACGCGACAGCAGGTGTTCGACATAAACCCACAAGTCAGCAATTTTCGGACACTGGACGAGTGCGTGCAGGACGGTTTCGTCGCCCTGCGCGCATCTCGGACATGCCCGGCTGACGGCACCTCCATGCCTGTAGAGTTTATCCCGAACTGGCAAGGCTCCTCGGTAGCACTGCCAGGCCAGAGATTTCTGGAAGTTGTCCATAGGCCCTGGCCCGAAAGTTCTTCCGAAGAGATTGGCTAGTTGATTTTCGTCGACGCCTAGAGTTTCCCCAAGTACGTCGTCGCTCTTCCCCTCCACTAATCCTCTATAGAACGCCGAGGTGGAGTTTCCACCGATCACATTGCCCGATTGGTCGAGGGCTGTGAGCGCCTGAAGACATTCCAGTCTCCAGGCGCTCCCTCTCGGTCTTCGCTTGACCCAGGACTGCAGCTCCGTCAAGGAAACGAGCTGGGGAAAAACGCGCCTAGCAAACGGCGACCACACCTGATCACCGTCGAGGAAGAGGTGGAGATGTCGTAGCCTGAGCGCGTGCCTGCGCATCATCAGCCACGGCATGCCCAGCCCTCCACGTAGCGGGTGTTGACAACAGATGGACCGCCTGACCATCGGAGCACGTCCCTTCCACAAAAAGCGAAAGAGCAAACGCTCCAGCGCAGTCAGGCGAGGCTTAGGACAAGGTACGACGGTTAGGCGGTAGCAGATGACAGACGCGATGTACGCGTTAGCCACCTCCGCTCGACCTTTCAGGGATAGCTTCCTCTCCGCCCATTTCTGGGTGAGAGAAGCCACCCTGCTCGTCACCTCGTCCCAGTTTTTGTCCGTCTGGAGGTCCGGACCGAACCAGACCCCTAGCAATTTAACCGGTCCGTCCGTCCAGCGCCCGACGACGCTGTTGGACGGCATGGACCTGCCTCTCCAGGTGCCGAGCTGCAGGCCCACTGACTTTTCCTGGTTGATCATTGCTCCTGTCACCGCTTCGTATTCTCTTAGTGTAGTGCCGATCGCCTCGATGTGTTTGGCGTTCGACACCACTACGGTGACATCGTCCGCATATGCTGACACGGATCTTCCGCATCCTAGTTCGCGCGGGACCCCCCTCAACGTCTCCAGTTTGTGCAGTAATGGCTCGAGAGTCAATACGTACAAGAGGGACGAGAGGGGACATCCTTGGCGGACCGAGCGCATGATGTTGAACGGTTCCGACAGGTGACCGTTCACTCTCACCACAGAGCAGATGTCGCTGTGCATGGCAGCGATCCAGCCTCTGAAGACGGGCCCAAAGCCAGCCGCCCTCAGGACTGCCGCTAGGTAACGATGGTCGACCCTATCGAAAGCTTTCGACTGATCTAAATTGATCAAGGACCCACCCGTGCCAGGTTCCCTAGCTACCCTCTCTACGATGTATCGCATGAGGTGGAGGTTGTCGTGGATGGATCTGTCGGGAATGGCGCATGTCTGCGCCTCTCCCACCAGACCACCAACGACAAGCGCCAACCTCTTTGCTAGCACCTTGGCCAAAATCTTAAACTCTGTGTTTAGCAGAGTTATGGGCCGGAAATTGCCTATGTTATCCCCCTTGTTCGGATCCTTTCTCAGCAGTGCCACCGCTCCTCGGCTCACAGAACTGGGAATTCTCCCGTTCTGTTGCCAGTTGCAGTAGACGTCCGCCAAGAGGCCTCCGAACAAGTCTGGCATGTGTACGTAAAGTTCATAGGGCAGACCATCCAAACCAGGCGATTTACCCCTTGTGCAGCCAGTCATTGCCTCCCTTACTTCAGCGGCTGTTATCGGCTTTTCGCAACACTTCGCCTCAGTGGCCGAGAGCCGCGGCAGTCCGTCGAGGTAGACACTAAAGTCCATCCCTCTACCCGGCCCCCCGCTGCCCCCGAACAGCTGAGCGAAGTGTTGCTGAAAAGCTTCACACATTTGCCCGGGATCGAGTAGCATGCGCCCGTCGTGGTCCACCAAAGACCGGATCGTGGCCTTGTTGCCACGACGCGCCTCCGCCACTCGGGCCCATTGAACGGCTTTCGTCCCCTCGTGTCTGAGAGCACGCACCCTAGCTCTGACAACGCAGCCTTCGTGCTTTGCATTGAAGAATTGGTCAAGGGCCAATTTCGCCGCAAGCACGTCGGTCGCAATGCCTTTGCTAAGCGCCTCGTCTAATTTTCTAACTAGTTCTCCCTCTGCTCTATTTTTCTCTATTGCTAAAGCCTTACTAAACCTAATCGATTCTATTCTAATCGCTCTTTTCAGAGCAAACCACCACTTGTTGTTGACGATGGCCCCCGTCAACGCCCGCTTAACTAGTTCGCTAATCCGGTCTCTGTAGGCCTTGCGCGCTGGTAAGGACGCGTTTAGCTTCCAGTAGCCGGGTCCTCGTCTATGAAGCCTATCTAAGTCAAGCACACAGATCACAAATTTGTGGTCCGTGTAGCTGACTATCTTGAATTGTGGACAGCCTATGCTAGACCTATCTATTTCCCTACAAAATACTCTATCTAGATATGATCTGGATGACCCTATGCGTTTTGTCCAAGTCCACATTGGCACATTCGGGAAATCCAATCGGTACCTGTCAGACAGTTCAAAACGCCTGAGCAGGTTGGTGAGGCTCTTGCACCCTCCACCCCTATCCGCTAATCCCACACAGTCCCAGCGTGCATCTAAGATCCCGTTCCAGTCGCCCACTAACACTAAAGAGCGGGACGTTCCAAGAAAGGTCTCCAGACGCCGGAAGAAATCAGGCCGCCCTGCTCCTGTCGGGGCATAGACGGCCACTAGCCTGAAAGCTTGCCCGTCTCCGCTGGTCACGTCCAGCACCACCAGCTTACCCTCTGGGTCCAGGAAGATGGCCCGTATGGCGAGATCCAAACCTCTCCGAAAAAGCACAGCAACTCCTCCACCCGATCCAGGACGGCTGGGAGATGCGTACACATCGTAGCCGCCGAAGATCGGTAAGAAGGCCCGTGCTTCGGAGATTCTGGTCTCGCTGATGGCCACTACATCTATGTTTAGTGACCTGAGGTCGTTGAGCAGGTGACCCTGCTTCCATGACGACCCCAAGCCACGCGCATTTATGCTGCCTATTCTGAGTGAGGTCATGTTTAAAATAGAGTGGAAAAGATGGGAAAGACCACTTACCGTACTTTTGGTAGAGGAGGGATGGTTTTTACATCCCTTTTCACTTGATCGTCTGGTGAAGGGACCGTTGAATCGTCCCTTCGGCTGGTCGTCGGCTCTTCTAAGAGAATGTCTGAGTATACTCTTCGATTGATGGTTCCTCCTAGGTCCCTGAAATCACCAACTGCGTTGGGGAATTTCGTTTTAATATTTGTGTATTGTTTCTGTGCTATTTTTAGCAGTCTTATGTTAGTTGGCGTTTTGATTGGTGCTGGTATTATGTAGTCCTGTTGTGAAATGTCTGTGTGTTCAATTATGTAAGTCATTAGTTTCTTGTTGTGTGTATTTATTGCCGTGCATTTGTTTTTCTGGGGGTGGGGTGTGGTTCTGCTATTTTCTTGTCGTTGTTGCTGGGTGTGTGTGTTTTGTTGTTGTGTTTGCGATGTTGGTGCTTGTGGTGGTGGTGTTGAAGGTGTTGTTGGCGGTGGGGTTGTCGCCGGTGGTGATGGTGGCGCTAGTGTGGGTGGTGATGGTGTTGGTGTTGTTGCTGCTGTGGGTCTCTTTGCAGTAGACTTTACCCTTTTCTCATTTCTTTCCTCCCTTTTCAAAGGCGACGATGCGCTGCTTCTGCGTTTGTGCCTTCTTACGACCTTTTGCCATCTCTCTCCCACCTCACACTCCATGTCTGATTCTGTGAGGTCGGGGAGGGGTACCAGCTCCACTCTTTCACTTGTTGTTGTTGGTGATGTTTGCACTGGAGTCTCTGTTGCAGCTGCATTTGGTATTGCTGTTGTTGTTGTTAGTGTTTCCACTGCTGCTGCTGTTTTTGATTTCCGTGGAGTGGGTATGGGTGCCACGGGCCTATCGTTCCTGGTTGCCGCTTGTCCTGTTGCTGGTAGCCGTGGAGCCGGATTCGGAAGGAGGGGGGTTTTCTCCTTTCTCAGGGTCTTCTCGTTGCAGAAGGCCCTGAGGTGAGTCTTCGATCCACAGCGAAAGCATTTCGGGCGTTTGCCCTCAACACTTATGGGCAGTTGAGTGCCGTTATCGAAGTCTATCACATCCGGGATAGCTTCGATGCACTCCTGGTTGGTTTGGATTAGCATCTCAATGGAGGAGCCGACCCAATCTTCTCTTACTTTTTTCTGTACTTGCAGTACAGTTGTTTTGTCCTCGATTCCGACGAGGACAGACGCGGCCAGCCAAGAAGGGGTCATTCCGGGGGGGACGTGGGTCAGTTTGACCCTCACAATTTTTTGCCCGCAGTAGGAGGGCACCAACACCATTTCCTCGCTCCTTAGGGTCACTACTGATTGGGCCTTTGCCTCCTGGGGTGTGGCAAAAAGTACGTCTACGGTGGCGTATTTTTTGCCTCGGGTGATGTGCGTTTTCCTCTGCCACACAGACCCCAAGGCTTTTTGTATTTGGGCCTCTGTGGCTCTTTCCACCCTACGGGATTTTGTACTTACTGTACGGTACGTGACCGTACAGTGCTCTTGGGTTTCGAAAAAGTTTTTCGCTGCCTTGCAGATTGCTCGGTGTCCGTTCTTTGTCACCATCTTCTTCGCTTCCTCTAATTCCTCATTTGTTATGAGGATTGTTTCCAAGTTTTTCGCAATACCTGCAAATGAGATTGGTTTTTCTCTGCTGTTGTTGTTGTCGTCAGAGCTGCTGGTACTTTTGTTGTTGCTGCAGGTACTACGACTACTGCCTCTGCCGCTGTTGCTGTGGTTGTTGTTGGTGTTGCTGCTGCTAATGCTGTTGTTGTTTATGCTGCTGGTGATGCTGTTGCGGCTGCTACTGTTGTTTTCATTGTCACTGTTGCTGTTGTTATTACGGCTGCTACTGCTATTATTCCTGACGTCAGACGAATGAACTGGGTTTTCGTATTTCCCGCACACCTGTTTCGTCGCTGTCGTCGTCGTCGTGGAGAAACCTTGCACGCTTTGCACGAGACTTTTCTTTTCTTTCGTCACTTGCGAAAGAGAAGGGAGGGAGAGAGACACATTTAAAGAAGGGAGGGAGAGAGACAATCTTCTCTCTGCTGTAGTGATGATTGAGGAAGAAGAAGACGGAATGAGTGGGAGTGACGTATGAAATTTCTTTTTCGTAGCCATGTTTTTTTGTTTAAAATGAAATTTTGGGTACAAAACCCCAATAACTGGTTATTTAACCCCGAAGGGCCAAATAACGGACAGAAAGACCCCTCTCACGAGGAGGAGGGTGTCTTTATCAACAATTTGGTTCAAGTTTTAAACAATTTACAATTGTTTTAACGGTTAAAAATTACTATACCTTACAGAGCCGAGCCTCCGTCAACCATGGCATTCAATAATAATAATAATAATAATGAAATCATTGTGTACAGGGCGCTGGTGCGTTACACTCACCAAAGGTGCATGTATAGTACATAGAATAATGTACACATGTCAGGAAAGTGAACAGTATATATATACACACATATATATATATATATATATATATATATATATATATATATATATATATATATATAAGCGTGTGTGTGTGTGTGGAGATGTTGCTAATCTAGACTAATAAGACCTTTATTACACTTAGTACTCGATACTTTAAAGACAGTAGTGTAGATATTATTATTATCAGACATGTGGTAACAACAATGTCGCCACTACCGCCATGGCCACTACAACCAACATCAAAACACCACACGTAAATAAAAATAATACACAACTACTACTAACGTGAATGACAACACGTTAGGAACAAAGCCAACATTTTCGGTTTGGAGGGGAAGTCGATAATATGGACCCCCGTACGTAACAGATAGTTTGTTATATCGACTTTCCGGAAGGATGAAAAGCAAAGTTCACCCCGGTGGGATTTTAACTCAGAACACAGAAATTCGTAACTAAATACCACAAAGGATTTTGTCTGACGTTCTACCGATACTGACTACCCACTGCCCCCGGAACACCAGAAATAATACAACTCTCCTAATAACACCATCACCATTCAGGAGACGCGGCGCTCGAGAGAATAAGGTGATAAACTACTGTTAGACATGTTATGAAATAGGAGTTAATTCCTCCTGAAATAACATCATAACATTCTATTGAAAATATTCCCATATTGTATAATGTAATCTGGAATACCTTATGCTTGACAAACAAGACGGGATGCTCGTGGATGGAATGCCTTTGATCATAGATTTGCCTTATCATGTCTTGTTTGAGGCTAAAAACATCTTCACCAATGCAACTACCGACACTACAATTCTTCAATAGGATTATTACAGTCAATACCACCGCTAACAAAACAACCATAGCAAGCACATTGTTGTAATCTATCGATGTGTGTATTAGTTTTTAAAACATTAATTTCCGCCTAAAGACGGCAATTTACGGCCAATTAGAGACATGCTTTGATGTGCTCTCGCGCCGACACATTACAGCGAGCTGTCATCGGTTAGCCAATAGCAGTTAGTCAGGCGTACAACCAATCAAATTGAGAGAAGGTTTCTTTGTATTGCTCAGTGATCATCAAACAATAAACATTATTAGTAGTGTTCATGATGATATTGATGGTGATGTTTTGGTGGTAGTGGTGTGATGCTGAGGTCACGGTAGTGATGTAATAGTGGTAGTCATGGTCATTGTTGTTGTTGTTGGTGGTGGTGGGTGGTAATGGCGGTGGTGCAGCAGTTATGGTGGAGCGTGTATGAGGTAATGATAATCGTCATAGCGTTTGGTGTGTAGTGATGATACGTTTATAGTGGTTTAGTATGGTGGTGGTATATGGAGTGTGCTCGTGGTAGTGATGGGGCTGGGGGGGGGCGAGTATGGTTGATGTTGATATTGTTGCTTGGACCCAGTTTGGCCATAATTGATCAGAATTAGACGTTCCAGTCCTGATCATCCTGCCATTCTCCTAGGCATAGTACACCTAGGACTATATTATCCTATGTCCACTTTCCTCTACAAAATTGCATATATGATTTAAGGGAGGTTTAGCTACACTTTCCAGTAGGTTAAGCGGTCAGGTAGTGGCTTGCTCGTTTGCTCTTCGAGAAGTGTGTGCTTTAAAGTGGTGGTTTGTGATATGTTAGTGTCTGTGTGGATGTGTGATGTTGTGTATATGTTGTGTGTGGTAGTGTGTGGTATGTTAGTGTCTGTGTGGATGTGTGATGTTGTGTATATGTTGTGTGTGGTAGTGTGTGGTATGTTAGTGTCTGTGTGGATGTGTGATGTTGTGTATATGTTGTGTGTGGTAGTGTGTGGTATGTTAGTGTCTGTGTGGATGTGTGATGTTGTGTATATGTTGTGTGTGGTAGTGTGTGGTATTTTAGTGTCTGTGTGGATGTGTGATGTTGTGTATATGTAGTGTGTGGTAGTGTGTGGTATGTTAGTGTCTGTGTGGATGTGTGATGTTGTGTATATGTAGTGTGTGGTAGTGTGTGGTATGTTAGTGTCTGTGTGGATGTGTGATGTTGTGTATATGTAGTGTGTGGTAGTGTGTGGTATGTTAGTGTCTGTGTGGATGTGTGATGTGGTGTATATGTTGTGTGTGGTAGTGTGTGGTATGTTAGTGTCTGTGTGATGTTGTGTATATGTTGTGTGTGGTAGTGTGTGGTATGTTAGTGTCTGTGTGTGATGTTGTGTATATATTGTGTGTGGTAGTGTGTGATATGTTAGTGTCTGTGTGGATGTGTGATGTTGTGTATATGTTGTGTGTGGTAGTGTGAGGTATGTTAGTGTCTCTGTGGATGTGTGATGTAGTGTATATGTTGTGTGTGGTAGTGTGTGGTATGTTAGTGTCTCTGTGGATGTGTGATGTAGTGTATATGTTGTGTGTGGTAGTGTGTGCTATGCTAGTGTCTGTGTGGATGTGTGATGTGGTGTATATGATGTGTGTGGTAGTGTGTGATATGTTAGTGTCTGTGTGGATGTGTGATGTTATGTATATGTTGTGTGTGGTAGTGTGTGATATGTTAGTGTCTGTGTGGATGTGTGATGTTGTGTATATGTTGTGTGTGGTAGTGTGTGGTATGTTAGTGCCTGTGTGGATGTGTGATGTTGTGTATATGTTGTGTGTGGTAGTGTGTGGTATGTTAGTGTCTGTGTGGATGTGTGATGAGGTGTATATGTTGTGTGTGGTAGTGTGTGGTATGCTAGTGTCTGTGTGGATGTGTGATGTTGTGTATATGTTGTGTGTGGTAGTGTGTGATATGTTAGTATCTGTGTGGATGTGTGATGTTGTGTATATGTTGTGTGTGGTAGTGTGTGATATGTTAGTGTCTGTGTGGATGTGTGATGTGGTGTATATGTTGTGTGTGGTAGTGTGTGGTATGTTAGTGTCTGTGTGGATGTGTGATGTGGTGTATATGTTGTGTGGGGTAGTGTGTGGTATGTTAGTGTCTGTGTGGATGTGTGATGTTGTGTATATGTTGTGTGTGGTAGTGTGTGATATGTTAGTGTCTGTGTGGATGTGTGATGTTGTGTATATGTTGTGTGTGGTAGTGTGTGATATGTTAGTGTCTGTGTGGATGTGTGATGTTATGTATATGTTGTGTGTGGTAGTGTGTGGTATGTTAGTGTCTGTGTGGATGTGTGATGTAGTGTATATGTTGTGTGTGGTAGTGTGTGGTATGTTAGTGTCTGTGTGGATGTGTGATGTTGTGTATATGTTGTGTGTGGTAGTGTGTGGTATGTTAGTGTCTGTGTGGATGTGTGATGTTATGTATATGTTGTGTGTGGTAGTGTGTGGTATGTTAGTGTCTGTGTGGATGTGTGATGTAGTGTATATGTTGTGTGTGGTAGTGTGTGGTATGTTAGTGTCTGTGTGGATGTGTGATGTTGTGTATATGTTGTGTGTGGTAGTGTGTGGTATGCTAGTGTCTGTGTGGATGTGTGATGTTGTGTATATGTTGTGTGTGGTAGTGTGTGATATGTTAGTGTCTGTGTGGATGTCTGATGTAGTGTATATGTTGTGTGTGGTAGTGTGTGGTATGTTAGTGTCTGTGTGGATGTGTGATGTTGTGTATATGTTGTGTGTGGTAGTGTGTGGTATGTTAGTGTCTGTGTGGATGTGTGATGTGGTGTATATGTTGTGTGTAGTATGTTAGTGTCTGTGTGGATGTGTGATGTGGTGTATATGTTGTGTGTGGTAGTGTGTGGTATGTTAGTGTCTGTGTGGATGTGTGATGTTGTGTATATGTAGTGTGTGGTAGTGTGTGGTATGTTAGTGTCTGTGTGGATGTGTGATGTGGTGTATATGTTGTGTGTGGTAGTGTGTGGTATGTTAGTGTCTGTGTGGATGTGTGATGTGGTGTACATGTTGTGTGTGGTAGTGTGTGATATGTTAGTGTCTGTGTGGATGTGTGATGTGGTGTATATGTTGTGTGTGGTAGTGTGTGGTATGTTAGTGTCTGTGTGGATGTGTGATGTGGTGTACATGTTGTGTGTGGTAGTGTGTGGTATGTTAGTGTCTGTGTGGATGTGTGATGTTGTGTATATGTTGTGTGTGGTAGTGTGTGGTATGTTAGTGTCTGTGTGGATGTGTGATGTTGTGTATATGTTGTGTGTGGTAGTGTGTGGTATATTAGTGTCTGTGTGGATGTGTGATGTTGTGTATATGTTGTGTGTGGTAGTGTGTGGTATGTTAGTGTCTGTGTGGATGTGTGATGTTGTGTATATGTAGTGTGTGGTAGTATGTGGTATGTTAGTGTCTGTGTGTGATGTTGTGTATATATTGTGTGTGGTAGTGTGTGATATGTTAGTGTCTGTGTGGATGTGTGATGTTGTGTATATGTTGTGTGTGGTAGTGTGTGGTATGTTAGTGTCTCTGTGGATGTGTGATGTAGTGTATATGTTGTGTGTGGTAGTGTGTGGTATGCTAGTGTCTGTGTGGATGTGTGATGTGGTGTATATGATGTGTGTGGTAGTGTGTGATATGTTAGTGTCTGTGTGGATGTGTGATGTTATGTATATGTTGTGTGTGGTAGTGTGTGATATGTTAGTGTCTGTGTGGATGTGTGATGTTGTGTATATGTTGTGTGTGGTAGTGTGTGGTATGTTAGTGTCTGTGTGGATGTGTGATGTTGTGTATATGTTGTGTGTGGTAGTGTGTGGTATGTTAGTGTCTCTGTGGATGTGTGATGTAGTGTATATGTTGTGTGTGGTAGTGTGTGGTGTGCTAGTGTCTGTGTGGATGTGTGATGTGGTGTATATGATGTGTGTGGTAGTGTGTGATATGTTAGTGTCTGTGTGGATGTGTGATGTTATGTATATGTTGTGTGTGGTAGTGTGTGATATGTTAGTGTCTGTGTGGATGTGTGATGTTGTGTATATGTTGTGTGTGGTAGTGTGTGGTATGTTAGTGTCTGTGTGGATGTGTGATGTGGTGTATATGTTGTGTGTGGTAGTGTGTGGTATGTTAGTGTCTGTGTGGATGTGTGATGTTGTGTATATGTTGTGTGTGGTAGTGTGTGATATGTTAGTGTCTGTGTGGATGTGTGATGTTGTGTATATGTTGTGTGTGGTAGTGTGTGATATGTTAGTGTCTGTGTGGATGTGTGATGTTATGTATATGTTGTGTGTGGTAGTGTGTGGTATGTTAGTGTCTGTGTGGATGTGTGATGTAGTGTATATGTTGTGTGTGGTAGTGTGTGGTATGTTAGTGTCTGTGTGGATGTGTGATGTTGTGTATATGTTGTGTGTGGTAGTGTGTGGTATGTTAGTGTCTGTGTGGATGTGTGATGTTATGTATATGTTGTGTGTGGTAGTGTGTGGTATGTTAGTGTCTGTGTGGATGTGTGATGTAGTGTATATGTTGTGTGTGGTAGTGTGTGGTCTGTTAGTGTCTGTGTGGATGTGTGATGTTGTGTATATGTTGTGTGTGGTAGTGTGTGGTATGTTAGTGTCTGTGTGGATGTGTGATGTGGTGTATATGTTGTGTGTGGTAGTGTGTGGTATGTTAGTGTCTGTGTGGATGTGTGATGTTGTGTATATGTTGTGTGTGGTAGTGTGTGATATGTTAGTGTCTGTGTGGATGTGTGATGTAGTGTATATGTTGTGTGTGGTAGTGTGTGGTATGTTAGTGTCTGTGTGGATGTGTGATGTTGTGTATATGTTGTGTGTGGTAGTGTGTGGTATGTTAGTGTCTGTGTGTCTGTGTGATGTTATGTATATGTTGTGTGTGGTAGTGTGTGGTATGTTAGTGTCTGTGTGGATGTGTGATGTGGTGTATATGTTGTGTGTGGTAGTGTGTGGTTTGTTAGTGTCTGTGTGGATGTGTGATGTTGTGTATATGTTGTGTGTGGTAGTGTGTGGTATGTTAGTGTCTGTGTGGATGTGTGATGTATATATGTTGTGTGTGGTAGTGTGTCGTATGTTAGTGTCTGTGTGGATGTGTGATGTTGTGTATATGTTTTGTGTGGTAGTGTGTCGTATGTTAGTGTCTGTGTGGATGTGTGATGTGGTGTATATGTTGTGTGTGGTAGTGTGTCGTATGTTAGTGTCTGTGTGGATGTGTGATGTCGTGTATATGTTGTGTGTGGTAGTGTGTGGTATGTTAGTGTCTGTGTGGATGTGTGATGTGGTGTATATGTTGTGTGTGGTAGTGTGTGGTATGTTAGTGTCTGTGTGGATGTGTGATGTTGTGTATATGTTGTGTGTGGTAGTGTGTGGTATGTTAGTGTCTGTGTGGATGTGTGATGTGGTGTATATGTTGTGTGTGGTAGTGTGTGGTATGTTAGTGTCTGTGTGGATGTGTGATGTTGTGTATATGTTGTGTGTGGTAGTGTGTGGTATGTTAGTGTCTGTGTGGATGTGTGATGTGGTGTATACGTTGTGTGTGGTAGTGTATGGTATGTTAATGTCTGTGTGGATGTGTGATGTTGTGTATATGTTGTGTGTGGTAGTGTGTGGTATGTTAGTGTCTGTGTGGATGTGTGATGTGGTGTATATGTTGTGTGTGGTAGTGTGTGGTATGTTAGTGTCTGTGTGGATGTGTGATGTTGTGTATATGTTGTGTGTAGTAGTGTGTGGTATGTTAGTGTCTGTGTGGATGTGTGATGTTGTGTATATGTTGTGTGTGGTAGTGTGTGGTATGTTAGTGTCTGTGTGGATGTGTGATGTTGTGTATATGTTGTGTGTGGTAGTGTGTGGTATGTTAGTGTATGTGTGGATGTGTGATGTTGTGTATATGTTGTGTGTGGTAGTGTGTGGTATGTTAGTGTCTGTGTGGATGTGTGATGTTATGTATATGTTGTGTGTGGTAGTGTGTGGTATGTTAGTGTCTGTGTGGATGTGTGATGTTGTGTATATGTTGTGTGTGGTAGTGTGTGGTATGTTAGTGTCTGTGTGGATGTGTGATGTTGTGTATATGTTGTGTGTGGTAGTGTGTGGTATGTTAGTGGCTGTGTGGATGTGTGATGTGGTGTATATGTTGTGTGTGGTAGTGTGTGGTATGCTAGTGTCTGTGTGGATGTGTGATGTGGTGTATATGATGTGTGTGGTAGTGTGTGATATGTTAGTGTCTGTGTGGATGTGTGATGTTATGTATATGCTGTGTGTGGTAGTGTGTGATATGTTAGTGTCTGTGTGGATGTGTGATGTTGTGTATATGTTGTGTGTGGTAGTGTGTGGTATGTTAGTGTCTGTGTGGATGTGTGATGTTGTGTATATGTTGTGTGTGGTAGTGTGTGGTATGTTAGTGTCTGTGTGGATGTGTGATGTGTATATGTTGTGTGTGGTAGTGTGTGGTATGTTCGTGTCTGTGTGGATGTGTGATGTTGTGTATATGTTGTGTGTGGTAGTGTGTGGTATGTTAGTGTCTTTGTGGATGTGTGATGTTGTGTATATGTTGTGTGTGGTAGTGTGTGGTATGTTAGTGTCTGTGTGGATGTGTGATGTGGTGTATATGTTGTGTGTGGTAGTGTGTGGTATGTTAGTGTCTGTGTGGATGTGTGATGTTGTGTATATGTTGTGTGTGGTAGTGTGTGGTATGTTAGTGTCTGTGTGGATGTGTGATGTGGTGTATATGTTGTGTGTGGTAGTGTGTGGTATGTTAGTGTCTTTGTGGATGTGTGATGTCGTGTATATGTTGTGTGTGGTAGTGTGTGGTATGTTAGTGTCTGTGTGGATGTGTGATGTGGTGTATATGTTGTGTGTCGTAGTGTGTGGTATGTTAGTGTCTGTGTGGATGTGTGATGTTGTGTATATGTTGTGTGTGGTAGTGTGTGGTATGTTAGTGTCTGTGTGGATGTGTGATGTGGTGTATATGTCGTGTGTGGTAGTGTGTGATATGTTAGTGTCTGTGTGGATGTGTGATGTTGTGTATATGTTGTGTGTGGTAGTGTGTGGTATGTTAGTGTCTGTGTGGATGTGTGATGTTGTGTATATGTTGTGTGTGGTAGTGTGTGGTATGTTAGTGTCTGTGTGGATGTGTGATGTTATGTATATGTTGTGTGTGGTAGTGTGTGGTATGTTAGTGTCTGTGTGGATGTGTGATGTTATGTATATGTTGTGTGTGGTAGTGTGTGGTATGTTAGTGTCTGTGTGGATGTGTGATGTGGTGTATATGTTGTGTGTGGTAGTGTGTGGTATGTTGTGTCTGTGTGGATGTGTAATGTTGTGTATATGTTGTGTGTGGTAGTTTGTGATATGTTAGTGTCTGTGTGGATGTGTGATGTGGTGCATATGTTGTGTGTGGTAGTGTGTGGTATGTTAGTGTCTGTGTGGATGTGTGATGTTGTGTATATGTTGTGTGTGGTAGTGTGTGGTATGTTAGTGTCTGTGTGGATGTGTGATGTTGTGTATATGTTGTGTGTGGTAGTGTGTGGTATGTTAGTGTCTGTGTGGATGTGTGATGTTGTGTATATGTTGTGTGTGGTAGTGTGTGGTATGTTAGTGTCTGTGTGGATGTGTGATGCTATGTATATGTTGTGTGTGGTAGTGTGTGGTATGTTAGTGTCTGTGTGGATGTGTGATGTGGTGTATATGTTGTGTGTGGTAGTGTGTGGTATGTTAGTGTCTGTGTGGATGTGTGATGTTGTGTATATGTTGTGTGTGGTAGTGTGTGGTATGTTAGTGTCTGTCTGGATGTGTGATGTTGTGTATATGTTGTGTGTGGTAGTGTGTGGTATGTTAGTGTCTGTGTGGATGTGTGATGTTGTGTATATGTTGTGTGTGGTAGTGTGTGGTATGTTAGTGTCTGTGTGGATGTGTGATGTTGTGTATATGTTGTGTGTGGTAGTGTGTGGTATGTTAGTGTCTGTGTGGATGTGTGATGTGGTGTATATGTTGTGTGTGGTAGTGTGTGGTATGTTAGTGTCTGTGTGGATGTGTGATGTGGTGTATATGTTGTGTGTGGTAGTGTGTGGTATGTTAGTGTCTGTGTGGATGTGTGATGTGGTGTATATGTTGTGTGTGGTAGTGTGTGGTATGTTAGTGTCTGTGTGGATGTGTGATGTGGTGTATATGTTGTGTGTGGTAGTGTGTGATATGTTAGTGTCTGTGTGGATGTGTGATGTGGTGTATATGTTGTGTGTGGTAGTGTGTGATATGTTAGTGTCTGTGTGGATGTGTGATGTGGTGTATATGTTGTGTGTGGTAGTGTGTGGTATGTTAGTGTCTGTGTGGATGTGTGATGTTATGTATATGTTGTGTGTGGTAGTGTGTGATATGTTAGTGTCTGTGTGGATGTGTGATGTTGTGTATATGTTGTGTGTGGTAGTGTGTGATATGTTAGTGTCTGTGTGGATGTGTGATGTGGTGTATATGTTGTGTGTGGTAGTGTGTGATATGTTAGTGTCTGTGTGGATGTGTGATGTGGTGTATATGTTGTGTGTGGTAGTGTGTGGTATGTTAGTGTCTGTGTGGATGTGTGATGTTATGTATATGTTGTGTGTGGTAGTGTGTGGTATGTTAGTGTCTGTGTGGATGTGTGATGTTGTGTATATGTTGTGTGTGGTAGTGTGTGGTATGTTAGTGTCTGTGTGGATGTGTGATGTTGTGTATATGTTGTGTGTGGTAGTGTGTGGTATGTTAGTGTCTGTGTGGATGTGTGATGTTATGTATACGTTGTGTGTGGTAGTGTGTGGTATGTTAGTGTATGTGTGGATGTGTGATGTTGTGTATATGTTGTGTGTGGTAGTGTGTGGTATGTTAGTGTCTGTGTGGATGTGTGATGTTGTGTATATGTTGTGTGTGGTAGTGTGTGGTATGTTAGTGTCTGTGTGGATGTGTGATGTTATGTATATGTTGTGTGTGGTAGTGTGTGGTATGTTAGTGTCTGTGTGGATGTGTGATGTTGTGTATATGTTGTGTGTGGTAGTGTGTGGTATGTTAGTGTCTGTGTGGATGTGTGATGTTATGTATATGTTGTGTGTGGTAGTGTGTTGTATGTTAGTGTCTGTGTGGATGTGTGATGTTGTGTATATGTTGTGTGTGGTAGTGTGTGGTATGTTAGTGTCTGTGTGGATGTGTGATGTTGTGTATATGTTGTGTGTGGTAGTGTGTGGTATGTTAGTGTCTGTGTGGATGTGTGATGTGGTGTATATGTTGTGTGTGGTAGTGTGTGGTATGTTAGTGTCTGTGTGGATGTGTGATGTTGTGTATATGTTGTGTGTGGTAGTGTGTGGTATGTTAGTGTCTGTGTGGATGTGTGATGTTGTGTATATGTTGTGTGTGGTAGTGTGTGGTATGTTAGTGTCTGTGTGGATGTGTGATGTTGTGTATATGTTGTGTTTGGTAGTGTGTGGTATGTTAGTGTCTGTGTGGATGTGTGATGTTGTGTATATGTTGTGTGTGGTAGTGTGTTGTATGTTAGTGTCTGTGTGGATGTGTGATGTTGTGTATATGTTGTGTGTGGTAGTGTGTGGTATGTTAGTGTCTGTGTGGATGTGTGATGTTGTGTATATGTTGTGTGTGGTAGTGTGTGGTATGTTAGTGTCTGTGTGGATGTGTGATGTTATGTATATGTTGTGTGTGGTAGTGTGTGGTATGTTAGTGTCTGTGTGGATGTGTGATGTGGTGTATATGTTGTGTGTGGTAGTGTGTGATATGTTAGTGTCTGTGTGGATGTGTGATGTTGTGTATATGTTGTGTGTGGTAGTGTGTGGTATGCTAGTGTCTGTGTGGATGTGTGATGTTGTGTATATGTTGTGTGTGGTAGTGTGTGGTATGCTAGTGTCTGTGTGGATGTGTGATGTTGTGTATATGTTGTGTGTGGTAGTGTGTGGTATGTTAGTGTCTGTGTGGATGTGTGATGTTGTGTATATGTTGTGTGTGGTAGTGTGTGGTATGCTAGTGTCTGTGTGGATGTGTGATGTGGTGTATATGTTGTGTGTGGTAGTGTGTGGTATGCTAATGTCTGTGTGGATGTGTGATGTTGTGTATATGTTGTGTGTGGTAGTTTGTGATATGTTAGTGTCTGTGTGGATGTGTGATGTTGTGTATATGTTGTGTGAGTGTTTTAGTGTATACGTGTGGGTATGTGTGTATGTGAGGCGAAGTTGTGTGTTTACCTGTGTGTGTGTATTTGGCATGTTGTTTACGCTTAGCATGTGTGGTAGTATATAGAAGATGTGTGTGGGGAGTATATTGTGTGTGGTGATTATGTTATTGTGCACGTGGTACTGTTTGATGACTTAATTGGAATAAGATGGGAATTAAAACAAAGTGAGAATGTAAAAAATAAATATATAAAAGAGGGAAAGAAACAAGTAAAAGTATAAAGGTAAGAAAAGAGAAAGAAAGAAAAGAAGGCTAAAAGTAATAAAAAACGAAAATAAAATTTTTTTTGAGTGAAGAAAAGCTCGATTATGGAGTACAAGCACACACACACACACACACACACACATACATACATACATATATATATATATACATACATACACACATACATACCTACATATATATATATATATATATATATATATATATATATATATATATATATATATATATATACGTATATATTATTTAGATTGGGGGTGGAAAACTGGGAGAGGGAACTTGCCCTGGTGGTCAGGGTCACCGTGGCATTTTAATGCCGAGACGGAAAACTCCACCTGCACCGACACCGGCAGACCCACCAACAGCAACAACAGTCGAACCTCCGCCAAACCCAAAACCAACCCACCACCACATGGGCAAAGCCATAAAGGCACACACAGACACAGACACAATTACAGCAACAGGCCCCTCATCTTTCATTAGTGAAGATGAGGGGAAACCCAAATCCGCCAAAAAACAAAAAAGAAAACACAGAAAGAAGAAGCCCCCACAAAGCACAAAAACACCCACAACAAAAAATGCAGACACCACCCACGCAAACACTTCCCCAACAGCACCAACACCACCACCATTATCACCCAAATGCAAACAACCTAAACAGACACAAGAACAAATAAACACACAGACACCTGAAATTGCAGGCGCCACACCCGAAACAACACCAACAAAACCATCACCACCACAGTCCCCCGAATGCAAACAAATAAAACCGCACCAACAAAACATAAAAATATTTGTGCTTGTCAGAAGGGCCGACGAGAAATTGATGGCCTCGTAGCATGAAGTGAAGGAATTCAAACAGAGGGGGTGATTTTTGAATGAAGCCCATTTCGCGTGCCAGAAGATTTGTTTCTGGTACGAATGTCGCTCGATTCCGACAAAGACATTCCAGAGAGCTTTTCTCGTGACATGGGAACCCCGAACGTGAAACTCACATCGAAACTGTTAAAGGATTTCCCAAAAGTAACCCCACCAATTATGGAAGTTGAACCACCCGACCTCCACAAGACCCCGGGAGGTAAATAAACCTTTCCTCTCTCTTTTATCCTGCCAACATGGCCATATTAAGAGTTTGAAGTTTAAATGTTCGTGGCCTGGGGTCACCCTGGAAGCAGGGTCGCCTGCTCAATGACCTCAGGTCTCAAGAGATGTATGTAATTACCATCAGCGAGACCAGGATTTCCGAGAAGCGCACACTAACCCCCATTTTTCGACGACTATCATATCTTCGCATCTGTTAGTCTGTTGGGAATGAGAGATGGGGTGGCTGTGCTGTTTAGGAAAGCCTGAATCTCGGGGTAAGATTGATCTTCCGGCACCCGGACGGTAAGTTGGTGCACCTGGACGTGAACAATAGCGAAGGTGGTGCCTTTAGACTGGTGGCCCTCTACGCCCCGGCCGGGGCAGGACGGTCGAACTTCTTTAGGTGCCTGGAAGCCTTTCTGGGTACGTCTCGCCCTTTATTGTTAGCGGAGGACTGGACGGCATCTTAGACGCACGCTGGGATTGTGTGGGAGTATCTGATAGGAGCGGGAGGTGCAAAAGCCTCAAGTACTTGATCAGCCAGTTCCAACTGTCTGACAGATACCGACTAGCTTTCCTTAATGCGCCAGTGTGGACCTGGACCAAGCGCATAGGGTCATCTAGATCGTATATAGACAGGATTTTCATTACGAAAATAGATAGAAATAGTGTAGGCTGTCCAAGTTTTAAAACGGTCGCCTATTTAGATTACAAGTCTGTGATCTGTGTGGTGGATCTAGATGAGACCCGTCGGTTAAGACCTGGTTACTGTAAGCAGAACATGTCATTTCCGGCATGTCATGTAAGGCTTAGAGGATCCGGGTCAACAATTTAGTTAAGAAAAAGTTGGGTTTACCAAAGAAATAGCGTTAGAGAAAAATAGAAAGGAGGGGAAGCTGGTAGCTAAGTTAGACGAGGCTATTTGAATTGGCATTGCAACTGACGTGCTAGCGACAAGAATGGCATTAGACCATTTCTTCAATGCGAAACAAGAAGGTTGCATTGTCAGGGCTAATGCGCGTGCTCTGAGAAACGAGGGAACCAAAGCTGTTCGATGGGCCCGCAAGGCAAAGGCACAGCGTAGTAATAAAACAACAATTCGGTTTTGTCGGACCGAGGCGGACACGAGCTGAACGAATGCAGACGGATGTGTGAGGCCCCTCGCCAGCACTTTGCTCGGTTGTTTATGGGTAGTGGCGGGTCAGAGACGGTAGTGGACTTCAGTCTCCACCTTGGCGGCTTGCCGCATCTCTCGACGTTCGATGTTGAGCGCTGCGAAAGGCCAATAACTTCAGCCGAAATTCAAGATGCCCTTGTCGGCTGCACGAGGTGCAAGTCACCCAGTTTGGATGACCTGCCCTACGAGCCTTACGTAAATATACCAGACTTATTCTCCGATGTCCTCGAAACGCTCTACTGCAACTGACAGCAGAACGATAGTCTTCCCAGTTCTGTGAGCCGGGGCGTAGTGACGTTGATACGGAAAGACGAGAACAAGAGGAGCACATTAGGTAATTTCAGGCCCATAACTCTGCTTAACACAGAGTTTAAGATTTTGACCAAGGTGTTAGCGAAGAGGTTACTGCTTTTCATCGATGATTTGGTTGGGAAGGTACAAACTTTCGCGATCCAGACCAGATCCATACACGTCAACCTCCAACTCATGTGCTACATCTTGAGAGGATAGGGTGTAAACCTGGCTTCGGTGTGGCTCAGATCATTTTAGATCAATCGAAAGAATTTGATAGGGTCGAATATCGGTACCTGGAGGCTGTCCTCAAGGCAGCTGGCTTCGGCCCCGTCTTCAGAAGCTGGATCGCTGCAATGCACAGCGGCATCTGCTCAGTGGTCAAAGTTAATGGCCACCTCTCGGAACCGTTTCAGATCTCCTGGTCGATCCGTCAAGGGTGCCCTCACTCCTCCCTTATGTACGTATTGACTCACGAGCCTTTGCTGCGGAAGCTGGAGCTGTTGCAGTCTCGAACTGAGACGCGGAAAGGCTGTGTTGGCACCTTATTGGATGAGTATGAAAGGCTGACGGGAGCGAAACTTAACCCGGAAAAGTCGGTGGGCTTGCAGCTCGGCACCTGAAGAGTCAAGTCCATGCCGTCCAACAGCGTCGTCGGGTGCTGGACGGACCAGACCGCCAGGTGGATGAGAACTGGAACGAGGTGACGATCAGGGTAGCCAGTTTCACCCAGAAATGGCAAACACACGAATGCACTGGTCACTGATGTTATGTTAAAGGTCACAGAACGAATATTTGGCAGCTTCACTAAATCATGTTTTCATGTTGATTGACATTTCACATACTGTGGTGATAGCGTTATTGTTTGTTGTATATATTAGCCGCAGGTCAGCTATATACGTGCAGACCTATGATGAAAAACATTTCAGTCATATGAATAGAGCAATATAAGCTAATGTAATGTCATGTAGTCTCATATATATTATATGTAAATGAGTAGGTGGGTGCCTATTAAATTTCAGCTCCATGTAGTAGAAACGAGCATTCTTCTGTCGGAGCACAAATGAAAGATATTTGAATTTAACTAAATTACATATGCACTCGCGAGACGCAATACGTAAATCACATGGTGTGAATATTAAAACATCATCATCATCATCATCATCGTCGTCGTTAGGTATTGACTGGTCTCGGTAGGTTGAATAACATGGAACGCTATCTCGGTATTTCTTGTGCTCTTCTTATAGATTCACTTTATTTTATGTCTGCCTATTTCTTGATATTATCCTTCTGTGGGTTCGATCCCATTACGTGACATATTGGGCAAGTATCATTTACTATAACCTCGGATCCACCCATGCCTTCTGAGTGAAATTTGGTAGACAGTAAACTGTTGGGAAGCCCGTTGGATGGACTGTACATGTAATTGAGAGGACCAGATCTTGTCACGCACACTGTGTTATGTTGAGTCTCCCTGAGATTCTGTTAGGGATATACATGTCTGGGCAATGCTCAGCTACGTTAATTTCATGAGCAGATTATTCCGTCGGAAAATCAACTGGAACGAACACTAATCGTCGAAACCAACGAAGGTCCATTCCATTATCCATCTACGTAAAGCTTGCTTTTTCTCATCCTCTCTTCCCATTTATTTGGCCATCTATTAACAGTTTCTGTAAATCATTTGAAGGTGTCTCATAAAACTTTCATAGTGTTTGCCATTTTTAATGCTTCCAAAACACCATGCAAACAAAATCACCAATAGTGGTTTTGTTTTCTCTGCATGATATTCTCAATGGCCTTCCATTTGCATACATCTTAAAGACTTGTAATCTATTTGATAATACTTTTGTTAATATTTCTGTCCATTGTTCAGCTCCATGTAGTAGAAACGAACATACATAACATTTTAATAATCTTTTTCTTTTTTTCTGGTTCCAATATCAATGTTTCATGATGCTAATAAATGTAACATTTTCCGTTTTCTGGGTGCATATATTATCTGATTGGTATATTATGTTTTATCTTACCTCGATTGGTTCTCCCTCAATCGTAGTATTTAATTTTGATGACTCTTGTTTCCTACAGACTATCATTGATTTTTTGGGGGGAGGGGGGGCTTGTTTTTACGGTCATGTCCGTTCTCCAGGAAATTATTTTGTCATTTACCGGAGTTACAAGTTTCTGTTAAAAGTTAATAAGACATATATAAGGTTGTTGATATTCACATATGTTATTGACACTCTTGTCGTGCCGTCTATTTCTCTAATGATCTGCTCGGTATATAGATTTAAATGGCTAAAGTGCTTTTTAGTTTTCATCATCATATTGCAGTTTCAATTTTAGTAGTCTTATTTGTGCCAGCCACCAATCTGGTACTTTGTCAAACCAGTGAAGACTAGGCTTTTTTTAGATGCAGCCTTTACTCGCCTCGTCGTAGCCACGTCGCTGTGTTGTGAGAGTTTTCTTGCGAGCTACAAGTGTCACCCATTGCTCTGTCTCCCCTAGTAGTTTACCGCTTTTGATCCGGGGTTGCTTATTCGTCCGGCAGTTTCCCGCTTTTATCGCAACTAGCCATCTTCGCTATCCGCCACCTGTGAACCGTTCTCTATCAAAACAGCTCTACCTATAATGCTGTGGCACCAGATGGCAGGAGGACGCCTTGGTTCAATTAAGAGGTTAAAGATGCCAACTGAGCAAAGATGGAGGCTTACAAAGCTTGGCTTGGAAATATTGGAAATAAGTCCTCCTTCTTGCACTTGCAGTAAAAGCGGGCACGGAGAATTACAGCAGAGACAGAAAATGCGTCCAAAGTTAAGACATGAGAGGACTTTGGGGTTAAGCTGAAGTTCGACATCAGATCAGCAAATAAAATGTTCTGGCAGACCACCTACCGACTTTGTAATAAGAAGCCCTCCTCTACACCTGCTATCAAGAACGCGTCTGGGGTTCTTCTCTCTTCAGAGAGGTGCATCCTCGTGAGGTGGAGAAAATACTTTACTGCTCTCATAAACCCGATCACAACAGCATCTTCTGATGTACACGAGGTGCATCAGGGAGCGGTGACTAATCTCTCAGAGGTTGACGTCACAAGAGCAGTTAAAGAGCTCAAATGTGGCAAGGCCACAGGGGAAGATGAAATCCGGCCCGAGATGTTAAAAGCCTTAAATAGAGAAAGTATTCTCTGGCTGACTCGTGTTTGCCAAGTGGCCTGGATCTCTGAAAAGGCACCTAAGCAATGGCAATCGGAAATGATAATCCCAATTTTTCAAAAAGGGAGACAAGAGAGATTGTTCTAACTACAGAGAAATCTCATTGTTAAGCCTCCCCAGTAAAGCCTATACAAAGAGATGCAAAGATATTGTTGAGTCCAAGCTAGTGCGGTTTTCGCCCCGGGCGCAGCACAGACGACCAAATATTCACACTGCGGCAAGTCTTCGGGAAACGGCGGGAGTATTGCCAAGAGGTATATTCTTGTATTGTCGACCTTGAGAAGGCATATGACCGCGTTACACGGGATCTGCTGTGGGAGGTTCTGCGGGAGTATGGGATCGATGGTCAGCTTCTTGCTGCCCTGATGCCTATATATGAATACCTGAGTATTTGTGTTCGGATAACTGGTGCTAAATTGAAACCATTCAATGTGGGAGTCGGATTCCGCCAAGGGTGCGTACTGTCACCTCTCCTGGTCATTATTTTCCTGGATAGGATTGACATGCGTAGCCAAGTTGGAAGTGGTATCATGACTGGCGGATGTAAAATCAGTCGGCTGGAATTTACAGACAACATGGTGTTACATAACTCAACAAGTGGTGATCTCCGACTTGTACTTGATAGGATTTATGCCGAGTGCTGTATGGCTGCAATGAAAATCAGTGCTGTGAAAACTGAGACGTTCCTCCCCTCAAGGAAGCCTGCGCAGTGCACTCTACGTGTAAATGGAGTTCCACTGAAGCAAGTAGAGAAGTTCAAGTACCTCGGGATCGTGTTCCCGAGTGATGGAAGGCAAGAGACTGAATTAAGTGCAAGAATTGCAGGAGCTGATGCAGTAATGCACGCGCTTCAGCATTCAGTAATCAGAAGAAGGGAGGTAGGTGTAAAAACCAAACTCCCTGTTTTCAATTCTGTATTCCTGCCAACCCTTACCTTTGGTCATGAATCTTGGATAATGACCGAAAGAATATAATTGCGAATACAAGTGGTCGAAATAGGGTTCCTCCGAAGGGTCTTTGGAGTAACGTTACTCGATAGAGTGTGTGGCTCAGAGATCAGAGAGTCACTCCAGGTAGAGCCGCTACTCCTCCGAATTGAGCGGTCACAGCTCCGATACTATGGACATGTGGCTAGAACGCCTAAGGAAAGAATCGCTGGACAAATTTTACAGGTAAAACCAACTGGCATGAGACCCAGGGGTAGAGCCTAGCAAGATGGCTGATAACATCCATGAGCTCGGCTGGTCTGATTTGGGTATCCAGTCAGATCAGTTGGAGACGGTTGCTTCTGACAGGATCAGCTGGAAGGAGTGTTTTTACTTTTCTACATTCAGAACAGATCTCTTATTTACGGTGTTACATCTGCCTTGTTATTTATTCTTGTACATCTGTTTCTGCCATAGTTGTTAGTATCTCACCATTCATCATTTTTCTTCTTTTACTATTCCCTATCAGACAGTGTTTTCTTATATTTTATTCTATTTTCTTTCCTAATTAGATTGTTCTTCGGTTTCATCTTCATTGTAGAAATATCCATAATTGTGTCCTATTTCTACATTATATTTATGTTTGTATTCCGAGTGTATTGACAAGTTTTATTGTTCTGCTCTTTTAGCCATTTTCATTTTCTTGAGTTCGATTTGTAACTTAATTACTATGGAATTATTGTTTGAAAATATGTCTGCCTCGGTGTGTTTTTGTAAATTGCACACCGTTTCTAAACCATCGTTTTATCAATATAGTCTATCTGATTTTTTGCTCTAACATCTGGGATCCTCCACGTGTATAGTTGCTTAGTAGTTGTTGGAATAGAGTATTGTTGACTGCTAAATTGTTTCTTTGGCGAAAAAGGGTCTGTTAGTCACTCCTTTCATTTCTTTCACATAATCTATATTGACCAGTTGTATTGTTGATGTTTTCTCTGCTGACTTATGTACTAAAAACTATTGTTGTTGCGGTTTCTTTAACTATGATTTCAAACGAGTAAAACAGTTCCTGAGTTGTAGGAGTCAAATTATGTGTATGTACGTATGTATATGTGTCATCGTCCGTATTTTATGTGTGTGTACATACTTATGACGGTTTTTAAATACATGCATCCATGTGTCTATAAGTATATAGATATATTTATCTATATGAATGTTTGTATGTATGTGTATACGTGTATCTTCATATAAGTGTGTCTATGTGTGTGTGTGTATATATATATATATATATATATCTTTATCCCTAATTTTACGTATGAGCGCATCTATGTATATCTGATTC
The DNA here is from genome assembly GCA_964016885.1 of Eledone cirrhosa. Taxonomy (NCBI): domain Eukaryota; kingdom Metazoa; phylum Mollusca; class Cephalopoda; order Octopoda; family Eledonidae; genus Eledone; species Eledone cirrhosa. The sequence goes on along the minus strand of OZ024742.1, from coordinate 263,723,382 downwards.
TGTGTGTACATATATTTTTTTCCGTTATTTTATTTCAGCCTCACTTTCATTTATAATAGATAATGAGTGTTATCAGACGTTTCTGTTAGAATCGTCTAACTTCGTGAAACCTTGGGTAATGTAATGATTATATTGTGTTGTTTATTACATAACTAAATAGCTCTGTAGTCTACATAGAGCACTCTTCTTTCCTTTACCTTTTCCACGGAAATACTTAACATGATATGTATATATATGTGTGTGTGTGTGTGTGTGTGTGTGTGTGTGTGTGTGTGTGTGTGTGTGTGTGTGTGTGTGTGTGTGTCTGTGTGGGGGGGGGGGGGGTATAAAAGAAAAAGAAAATTTCAGTTCTGTTCGCATGCCAACACAAGAGCAAGAATGAAGTGTTCATTCTACTGACATGGCTATAAAATTGAGGCTTGTTTGTATAATTGCAAACGAATCGGGTGTTATTGTTGATATTCGAAGGACTCAGATTATATTTATTTTATATATATAACGGACGACATGATTTATGGTATGTAGTTACATACGTTCTGAGTTCAAATCCCGCTGCAGTTAGCTTTGCCTTTCATCCGTATGGGGTCGATTTAGTCGACTTCCCCTTCGTTTCAAATTGCTGGCCTTGTGCCAAAAGTAAAAACGCATATTAAATTGAAGCTAAGGTAGATTGGTATAATCGTGAGACCATCGGACAAAATGCGTTGTGATTTTTAATTACGACTGCTTATTTTTTTAGTCCTGTCTAGGTCATCTTTATCTTTCATTGTTTCAAGACCGTTGAAGATATGTAGCCACCAAGTACTGTGATCGATATACTTAACTATTCCCTGCCATGTGCATGTGTTAGAAATCAATATCTAATTTAAACTTAAAGAAAAGTTCATCATACCTGGATAGGTTTGGAAATTGTGTTTCTTCTGCAGAGAAGTTATATTTCCTACTACCAAAGTTTTAAAGTTTCGTTAAAATGATGCAAATCAATATGACGAATATGTTAGTTCGCTTGCTATGTAATTTCAAGCTATCGGAGTAAAAGACAGCTAATAAAGTTATAACATATTAGATGGCAGTTAATTTATTATCAGAAGAAATTTTGAAACCGATTTATTTGATAAAGAAATGCATTTCAATTTATCTAAATTTTACCGAGCAAAAGGAATAAATTTCTATTATACTTCGCTTTAATTCTGTCGTCTTTATACAGCTTAGAATAGTGATGGCAAGATGGTCCCTGCAGATCACCAGTAGCGTTTTTCTTGTTAAATTTGTAGACTGTCTTCTAAAATTGGTTGTATATCACAGAAAGATGAAATGCAAAGTCGACCCTTTCACCCATGCAATAGAGTCTCACATATGTATTATAATGAAATGAGAAGCTTCTATCATCTGAGGCTATCCTTATAATTAGTACGCAATTTCAAGGATTTTTTCCGTACTGATTACATGGATAATCTCAGATGATCAGAACTGACAAACAAACAAGAAAAATAACTGCAATAAAATCGTTTACCCTAATATTCATCCCTAATGCAGGCAAAAAGCTTAAAATGTTATAGGAACGCATTATCGATTAAATAAATTAAAGGGCGGTGGATTGGCAGTATCGGTAGAGGGTCGGACGCCATGCTTTCCAGCATAGTTACGTCCCTTTACGATCTGAGTTCAAATCCCGCCGAGGTTGACTTTGCCTTTCATCCTTACGGGGTCGATAAAATAAAGTACCAGTAATGCACTGGTTAATTGCTGGCCTTGTGCCTAAAGTAGAAACAATTATCGATTAAATAAATTTCAATACATGACTAGTATTTTATTTTATTGATCTTAACGGGATAAAAAGCGACGTTAACAACGGTGTGATTTGGACACAGACAGCAAAGGACAGTTACTAAATACTGCAAGGCATTTTGTCCGATTCTAATTAAATATGAATTATCTCTATTTCTAACAAAAAGAAAAGGAAGGGAAAGAACTCTGTAGAATACTGTAGAATATATAGCAGGGATGGGAGGAATCGGGGTCGGGGTGGAGACATGTGTGTGGTTTAGCTGTTCACTATAGTGTTACACTGATGTGTGTGGTAAAGGGAAGAGTAACTCTGAACTACCTGAAACATTTTAGTACGTTACCCACTAAAGCTGTGTCGTTACAACAAAGAAATAATGTAGCAAATTTCCAGCGTTGTTTTATAGAAGCTGTGTCTGGCAGCTTCGGTTCGTTACTACTATCATAGGATACCATCACTTTTAAATATATCACACACCAAACTTTAACTTTTTAGATTCATACAATGCTATATCTTTGGAGGGGAGCACATATCTGAGTGCATCGATCTCAATATATGATTGGTACAAATGGAGTTCCTCGGATGTAGAGTTAGGAACTGACTGAAAGAATGTTGTAGAAAAGATCCGAATCACCGGCCTCTCGGCTAGATGTCCATCGGACCTGCTTCCACATAGTTTCTGTTTGGTAAAATACTCTTACAGAACTTTAGGCTTTCTCCGTTGGAAATAAAGCGGTAAAAAAAACTTTAGTTTTGAATATATATCCTATCAAATGCTCTTCCTCCTACTGGTGTCGATAAAACAAGTACCAGTCGATTACCCGAGTTCATGCAATTGACCTCAACATTATCCCACAGTAAAAGACAATGCTGCATGGTTAAGTAGTAAGAATAGTAAACAAATTACTTTTTCGCTATTTAGTCACGTCCTCGTACATTATAACTTGAAATCTTGCCATTCATTCTTCTTATGTGGATAAAATATGTAATAACCAATAATCGATTCTAGACGTCACCCAAAATTGGTGTCTTAGTATCTATGTTATAAATTATTATGTTTCTACGGAGAATGATGGATTGACAGAATCGATAGAGCGTCAGACAAAAGGATTTGCGGTGGTTAGTTTCGACTGAGTTCAAATCCGGCCGACGTCAAGTTTGCTTTTCATCCTTAAAATTAGTACTAGTAACGTACTGGGATCGATTTAATCTACTTTCCCCTTCCCTTGAAATTGCTGACCTTCTGCAAAAAGTAGAAACAATTATAATTTGTTTTCAAGCTTTCCATGTTCCATTGGCGATAGAGGCTAAATATTCATCAATTCCCATTTGAGATTACAAATGAGCATCATAGAATATATGAATGTCACAAAAGCTCATGTCCCTTTAAAATTGTAACTTCGTGTCTAACAATATAATACTGAGGCTAAGTTTCAGGAAACATTTGCTTTTCATCATTCCGAGGTCGATAAAATAAAGTGCAAATCAAATACAGGAGTCGATTTAACTTCAATAAGATAAAGTTGATAGAGATTTTTTAACTGTGGATCTTAACTTTAAGGCCAACTGGTGAAAACAGCGGACATATTTAGTTTTCCTTAATAAAGCGTGTTCCATTCAGCTGACTAAACGTAGATGTGATATGTATAAAAGTAGAGGGAATGTAGTGATGCTGATTTTAAATATCAACAATTCGGTTGAGTGAAAGTAGCTCAGGGGGTCGTTTTATTTACCAAATATGCATATGGTAGGATATCACGCATGTAATATCACTGACGAAAGCTAATGCGACTAAAAGATGCTGATTGATTATTTTATCGATAAAAAAATAACTTTTTCTACCCTAGTAGGAATTGAAATCATAGCAGTGAGATACTAATCGCTGGGGATGTCTAAGAACATATCCGCTGATTCGCTATTGGCATAGTTCTATTTTCCAAAATTATAAGTTAGTTGATCTCTGTTGGAATTACTGATTTTGACTCTTAATGACATACATAATCTCAATTTATTGAAATATCTTTTCAACTTATTATAATAATTGTTTCTACATTTGGCACAAGGCCAGCAATTACCAAGTGAATTACTGGTACTTTATTTTATCGGATGAAAGGCAAAGTTAACCTCGGCGGGACTTGAACTCAGAATGGCAAGGGCCTTAACTCTATGCGTCAAAGCATGACGTCCGATCCTCTACCGATACTGACAATCCACCAATGAGTAGACGGCAAATTGGCAGACTAGTTAAAACGTCAGATTAAATGCCCTGGTATTTAATCCAGTTCCCTATGCTCTGAGTTCAAATTCCGCCGAGGTCAAATTTGCCTTTTAGCCTTGCGGAGTCGATAATTAAGTACCAGTCTAACTTCGGTGGATTGACGGATTAGACTATGTCGTGTGTATATATATATATATATATATATATATATACATTATAGAAGGGAGGTAACTTTTACCTATTTAGTAAAGCCGAAAATAACGGAAGGAAAAGTATGGGTGTATAGGTATTGACCCGTGACTCCTGATTGAGTCGTAGAGGCGTCGTAGTGACAGACAGCGTATCTTTGGCATTTTAAAACCTGGCAATGACTATCCCCTCTCCAGGTTGAATACCACCGATTCCTTCCGGAAAAGGCGAGAAAAAGGAAATGAGAAAAAGATATAGAGGAAGGAACGATCACAGAATTGGACTGATACTGCTTTGCATAGCATTCTATCCAACATTCTAACCAGCCTGCCAGTTAGGAAAAAGTATTATTATGGTATTTAGGGTACCTAAATATGGAATGTTGCGCGATGCCCCCCCCCTCCCCCACACACACACACAGCCCCGGGGGACAAGATGGAGAAGGCGTTCCCACGGAGGACGGCAAGGGAGACGCGCTGGAAAAGCCACTCCAACTCGCGGGGTTCACACCTCCAGCTGGCCAGCTCAGCGTCTATGTTGGTGAGTAGGGAGGTAGCCCTAGGGCTGAGGACACCAGAAGTCTCTACTGCCAGGGGTACAACCGCAAACCTGTCGGAGAGCGACCGGTATTTGAGGAGCTTGGCCTCCTCAGCTAGATGTGCAGCAGAACCTGAGTTAGATATGGATGAAGAAAATAGAAAAGGAATAGGCGTACATCAGAGAAATCAAACGGCTCAGTGTAATATCTCACTGTTTTTTTAATTCAATTTCTGATTTGATCGATATTTTTACATTCAATTTCTTTCTTTTTTTTTTTTTTTTAGTCGATAAAATATGTAATTATCTGTTTGGGACATTTTACATTTTCATTCTCAATATCTCTATATTCCAAACAATAATGAACCCTTACTTCTCCCTTAATTGCATTTACAGATGGCTCTGTAGTATCACATTATTGGGAAATAGTACCCATGACTGAAATGACCAGTCCGCCTCCAACTTAGTCGCTTCGGCCACAAACCCCAGTACTGCAGCCCGCCATGCAGAGGACAGGAAGATCAATAAAAGCGGGGATTGTCCGGCTGCTTCCTCTTCGCACCGCTCGCCGTACTCTCGAACTCCTCCGCAAAGTCGAAACGTCGGCGGCCCGTCTGAGGAAGGAGCCCCGCCAGGTGGGGTGGCTGTTGCAGCGGGTGTCGCAGGCCATTGTCTGCGGGAATGCTTTTGCGGTCTTGTCCGCGAGGCGCAGCCACACTACCGCCGCACCCTAGGCCAAGAACCCAATCACCCTCCCCTCCCCATTCTTATGTGACACTAGAGTCCTTGCCATTCCCTCCCATTTCCATTTTTTGTTCTTTATATTTTCCTATTTTATATTCCATTCTTTCCTCTCAATCGTAATATTCTTTCTTCTTTTTCTATTAAATTGTATTTTTTAACAACAAAGTATATAAATAAACGAATAAATTTACATATTTATTTCATTAACATTTCTTTCTTTTTACTTCAGCTTATTTACCCTACTACACCTAACCAATAGAGAGGCTCTAACACATTTGCTCTGCCAATCTTGACGAAAGCAACTCCGAGATACAAGTTCCACTACTCAGGACCGGGCTATATATGGTGGTGTCATACCCAAAGACTGGTGCAGCAGTATTCTCATAAATTGCTCCAAAGGTAAAGGGGATGCTCTGGAGAGAAGCAATTATAGGGGTATAAAACTGATGGATCTGGTTATGAAAGTCGCAGAAAGGATATTAGCACAACTAATTAGAGAAAGGGTCAAACTAGATGAGATGCAGTTTGGTTTTGTGCCTGGGAAAAGTACAACATATGCCCTCTTCTTGGTGAGACAATTACAAGAGAGGTTCTTAGAGAAGAATAAGCCACTATACTTAGCCTTTGTTGACACAGAGAAGGCCTTTGATAGGGTACCCCGATCTGTCATCTGGTGGTCCCTAAGGAAACTAGGTGTTGAGGAATGGCTTATGAGGACAGTGCAAACTTTGTACAGAGGTGCTGTCAATAAAGTCAGGGTAGGAATGGAGTTTAGTGAGGAATTCCAGATACAAGTAGGAGTACATCAAGGTTCGATCCTCAGCCCGCTCTTGTTCATTATAGTCCTCCAAGCCATAACGGAGGTGTTTAAGACTGGCTGTCCATGGGAACTTCTCTATGCTGACGATCTGGTTCTTATAGCAGAATCAGTAGAGGAGCTAGAGAATAAATTCTGACTATGGAAACAGCAGTTGGAAGCAAGAGGACTGAGAGTGAACCTAGCTAAGACAAAACTGTTGATTAGTAGAAAAGAGGACAAAACTCTGATTCCGTCAGGGAAATGGCCATGTTCGATATGCAGAAAAGGAACTGGCATAAATTCTATAAAATGCACACAATGCAGATCCTGGGTACACAAGAGATGTAGTGGGATAGCAGGCAAACTAACAGGTAGAGAGAAATACGTATGCAGTAGATGTACAGTGAAATTAGACAGTAGAAGTCGCATTAATAGATACATTTTTCAAATGCAGGCGGGTGCTATAGAAGTAGTGGATAGCTTCCGGTACCTAGGAGATCAGATTAGCATGGGAAGGGAGTGTTCCGAGGCCATAGTATCTAGAATAAGGACGGGTTGGAAGAGGTTTAAGGAGCTGCTTCCTCTGCTGACGAAGAAGGGTTTCTGCCTGCGTACGAAAGGCCGGTTATATGATGCCTGTGTGAGGAGCGCGATGCTGCATGGTAGTGAGATATGGGCAGCAACTGCAGAGGATATGCGACGGCTGGAGAGAAATGAGGCAAGCATGCTCTGTTGGATGTGCAATGTCATTGTGCGTGAACGACCCATCATGGATGTGTTGAGAGAGAAATTGTCTGAGAGGAATAGAATGTAGTGTACGGGAGAGGAGACTGAGGTGGTATGGACATGTGATGCGCATGGAGGATGACCGATGGGTGAAGAAGTGCCAGGAAATGGCAGTTGAAGGAAGACGTGGTTGAGGTAGACCACAAAAAACATGGGCGGAGGTGGTGAGAACAGACCTCAGATCGCTGAAGCTCACGGTGGAGATGACGAAGGACCGTGACAAGTGGGGAGATGCTGTGCTGAATAAGACCCGTCCCACCCTTGCAAGCAGGGAAAAGCTGACGTAAAATGATGATGATGATAAAATGATGATGAATTTCATTTAAATTGAATAGAATAACACGTGTCTTACTTTGATGTAAACATGTGTTTGTTTTGCTTAATAGTTAATCAATCCCTGTGATAACACGTGACCAATATAAATGCATTCTCTATTACGATTCAGTTAATAGTCACCTAAAGCTGTGTTGCATCTCTGAGAAGATAGGTAATATATTTGTCTTTTCCAGCTGCCCATATCTGTACAGATAGCCGACAAGGGATGTTAGTTGTTAGCCAACCAGAACTAATATATCCCATGGAATTGAAACTGTCAGAAGCCTAGATTGTCCATGCCAACTACTTGTTTTGTAAACACACACACACGCGCGCGCGCGCGTATATACACACTCGCATAAATATATGTGTGTGTATATATATATATATTTCACGTTGCTCCTTCTTCCTGGAGTTGCGACTCGGTAGATAGCATTAGCAATTGGAAAGACCAACGGAAACATTGTTTCCTCGGTCTGATTTGACAAAAGTCGATTGACTGTCGATATATATATATACATATATATATATGTGTATGTGAGTGTATATATACATATATATATATATATATATATATATACACACACACACACAGGTAAAAATCAGGTGGCTGGTTAACAGCGTCATTAGACACTGTACTTAGGCCTGATTATTGCAGGTCGACTAAATAGTGGTGCGATGTACATAGCTGCAAGGATAGGATGTTATTACTGTTCTAGAGACCAATTGTAGAACGAGTGCTGTAGTCTGTGGTTGCAATTTATGACCGTTTCAGCTCGACTATTAATGAGTTCATGGGGTGAGCTTACTATATAGTATGTTTCCATTAGGCACAGCTGGCAATTTTTCCTAAAGTTGTATGGTCTTGCTTGATCTACTATCCCCATTGCGTGGTGTAGCTAATGTTAGATTCAGTTAATAGCGTAATATAATTATCAAGGGACGTAGAAAACCTGAGTTTCTTATGTCTAAAGGAGTGGAGATGCGATCTAAATCTAGTCTTGAACTCATTAAAAGTGGCGCCTATGTAAGACCTAGTGCTATTTTTACTCGTCACGGTGCATTTGTAAATTACGTTTCTAATCAAGCAGTGGCCCTGGAGAGGACAGTTGTTGGGGTTTCGGCAATTGCAATGCTTTTTGTTGCTATTTCTAATGTGGTGAGGTCCGCTGCTATCATTACTACTATCATTAGTACATGTGTAAGATTTATATAAAGAACTTGTTTTAACGGTTTGTAAAACTCCTTCATTCATTCATTTGCTTATTCCGGCTCTGCTTGAACACTATACTAAATATTAAATCTTCTCTAATATTTAACTCTGCTAACCTAAGCATTGAGCACACTCCGCTTCGGCTATTGGCATTTAGTAATATGTATCTCTCTGTTTCTTCCTCTCCTACGATACTTATACCCTATATATATATATATACCAGGGCTGGCTGAAAAGTTCATGGGCTGATTGTGAAATCTTGCACGCACTAATTTCAACTCTTATTAATAACTGCATTGTTTCTTTCCAGGGACTATGTTGAAAAGTAAACCTCATTTGGTCATTCTATCTTGATCAGCCAATGGATTTTTCAACCGACCCCCGTATATATATATAGTTGTGTGTGTTATTATACATAATTACAATTGTCACGAATACACATAATATCTCAATGAAAAGAGATCATTAAAAGTTCTTATTCAGAGAAGTAAATATATAGAGAGAGTATCTTATACAAATCACTGAAGGGTAGATAACAGTAAGGTACTAGAAATAGTACTTCCCAAGCATCATTCCCAATGGATATACTCATATTAAAGGAACCTAAATATAAGTAGCCTGACCAAATATCCCTGACCGTAATTACTCTTAATGAATTGAAAAATAAATAAATACATCCATTTTAATAGATAGCCATGGCCCTCTTTACCAGACCAATTCTTCAACCGTAATTTCAGTTTCTGAATTGAAGAATAAATCGGACCATATCAATAGATTTATATGACCATCGGAGAGTTTCTGTTTTGGTGTAAGAACAAATAAATATAAATACCTGTTCAGAAAAATGTTATTCATCTCTCATCGATCCAGCATGGTGTCATAAAATTAAAATAATAATACCGCATACACGAACCTGTCCAAGATCCTTATATATATATGTATATATATATATATATATATTTATATATATATATATATATATTATATATATATATATATATTTATATATATATATATATATATATATATATATATATATATATATATATATATATATATATATATATATATATATATATATATATTTAATACATTAACATTTATATATATATATATATATATATATATATATATATATATATATATATATATATATATTAATAAGAGGAATTCCAACTTTGTCTGATTTACTCGTTTTATTTACAATCCTTTAAAATATATATAATGGTATTATAATGAAATAGTATGATAGAATATTAAATTCTAAGTGTTAATTGAACAAGTACTTTCATGCTTTCGAAATCTTCAGGTTCATGATATGTGGTGACAGTCGAGTTTGCAATTTTCAACTGTGAAAATTGCAAACTCGACTGTCACCACATATCATGAACCTGAAGATTGTGAAAGCATGAAAGTACTTGTTCAATTAACACTTAGAATTTAATATTCTATCATACTATTTCATTATAATACCATTATATATATTTTAATGGATTGTAAATAAAACGAGTAAATCAGACAAAGTTGGAATTCCTCTTATTAATATTATCTTCTATACACAATCATGCACACCCGTGTATATTTACCTATCTATATCTATATATATATATATATATATATATATATATATATATATATATATATATATTGTTATACTTTGGGAGGGTCATGTTGCCAATAAGAAACACACGCACCAGTTGCTTTCACTTCAATTTATTATAATAAATTTATAATAAATTTATAAATTTCTGGTTGGTTGGTTGGTTCCACAACCAGATAGTTGTTTATACATAGTCATAGTTCTTTCGTCACACACTCTGTGACCTCTTCAGTGACTGGGGATTCCTTTCTTTGTTTCTGTGCCTCTCCTTTGTTCTGTCCTACGCCATTTTGTTTCTGTGTGTGTATTGTGCGCTCAGTCTGCGCATGCGCCACATCCGGGTGTCTGTGTGTGTTTATGTTCATTTATTTATTTGTTTATTTACATGTTACTGGTTGGTTGTTTGTTCTATGTGTGTGTGTGTTTTCATTTGTCCTTAATTGTAAGTTGTGATGTTGCTGTTCCACTCATATTTTCTATTTAATTTTGGTTGTAATTCTTTTATGTTTATTGCCTCTGTAATTTGTCTAAACATTGCGTCTTTTCTGTGTGTAGATTCTATTTTTATTTCTATGTTCTCTAATTTACCCTTGTGTTCTATTTTAGCATGTTGGTAGAGTACAGATGATTCTTTACTATCTTAAAGGTCTCGCCAGTGTTCATTTATCCGTTCCCCTACACTACGAGCTGTCTCACCTATGTACACTATATTTTTGTCTCTACATTGTCCTTCAGTACATCTTATGCTATACACTACATTTCTAGTTTTACAGTTAATATGGGGGCTTATTTTACAGGTTATACATTTCTTATCTATACATGAGGGTCTTTGAAAAGGGTATGTCTTGCTAATAAGTGTTTTTACGGAGGTACCTGGTCTTTCTACTATCTTAATATTGAGTTTATGTTTATTTAGGGCTCTTCTAAATTTGTAAGCTAATTCACCTCTAGGGGTTGTATCGATGAACATTACACTCTGGTATTTATTGCTATCATACCATGAGTTTATTCTATTAGCCTTGTTCCTAGTTCTTTCTATTCTATTCCAAAATTTGCTCCTATACAAGGGGCAGGTCCCATTTATGTCATTATTTACCATTTTTTCCCATTTGATTCTGGCTCCTCTATACACTCTGATTTTATCTCTCTGATTGTAGCCTGAGAACTGCATACGGTGGATGAAGTGTTGTATGTGTCTCTCTAGTTCTTCGGGGTTGCACATGCGGGACACATTTCTCATCACTCGTACCAAATCCGCAATCAGTATGTTGATTTTAGTATGGTCCGAAACGGCCGAGTTTCGGTGGATTAGATGTTTGGAAGTCATGGGTTTGGCATAATGGGAATGACGAAAGAACTATGACTATGTATAAACAACTATCTGGTTGTGGAACCAACCAACCAACTAGAAATTTATAAATTTATTATAAATTTATTATAATAAATTGAAGTGAAAGCAACTGGTGCGTGTGTTTCTTATTGGCAACATGACCCTCCCAAAGTATAACAATATCGGTTTCAACACACGATTTCAGATAAAGAATCTTGCTAAACAAATTCAGAAACGAAATATATATATATATATATACATATATTTATATATATATATAAATAAATATATATATATATATATACAATATTAAATAAATGGAAAACTATATTTATAAAACCATATTTATTTCATTATATATATTTCGGGGATATCATATTAACAATATGCTATGCCTTCATCAGACAAAATACAATATAAACAGTTTTATAGATAAATATATTCGACATACCGTAATAAACATCAACTTCATTTGAAGAGGTTCACTCTAGCAGTGAAAATACAGAGAGAAAGAAAGAGAGAGAGAAAAGAGGGAAATAAGAAAGAAAGAAAGACAAAACGAAGAAAAGGAAGAAAAAGAAGAAAAAGAAGAAATGCATGGGACAAAATAGAGAGATGGAAAAATAGATAAAGCGAAGAGCTTCATGTAAAGAGACCGAAAGAGATATATATATATAGAGAGAGAGAGAGGAAATAGAGATAGATACATATATAAATATAGATATAGAAAAATTAGGTAGTGGGAGGTCATTTTGAGTAAGTGTATCAATGATGCATTTATTTATTTATTTATTTATTTATTTATTTATTTAGCTCAAGTATTAATGTAAGGGAGATATATAGAGAGATATAGAGAGATATAGAGAGAGAAAAATTTAAAAATAGCCAGACATATTCGAGGCGTAGAAAACCCTATGTTTTAATGTATTAGTATTTATAAAACTTACACTATATTGTAAATATCAGTATTCCTGAATGAAACAAGTATTCACAATGCGTGAAAATTCATTATCTTATGTTTAGTTTTTTAAAAAAAATTCATATGTCTATGTGAATCCAACTGATTCACTCCGCAAATTCAAAGTTCCCGGAAAACATTCTCAATGTGGTATAAAAATTTGAGCGTATTATTATTCTTGCGATTACTCTACAAGATTATCTATCAAGCAGAAATAGAGAGCAGATTTCAATATACTAATCGAAAATATATATTATATTATAAGCAGAGATAACAATAATAATGATAATAAGTAAAAATATATAAAAATATAAAAATATAGAATAGAAAACTAAAAAAGAATATTACGAAAGAATATTACATAATAAAAATATTGCATATTAAAAAATATTGCATATTAAAAATACTACGTATTAAAAATATTACGTATTAAAACTTTACATATAAAAATATTAAAAATATTAAAAATAAAAATATTAAAAATAAAAATTTAAAAATTTAAAAATTTAAAATAAAAATTTAAAAATTTACATATAAAAAAAATTTACATATAAAAATATTAAAAATAAAAATAAAATAAAATAAAAAATAAAAATATAAAATTATTATAGAATACTACAATACTAAAAGAATAAAAATAAAAATAAAATAAAAATAAAAATAAAAATAAAAATAAAAATGAAAATAAAAATAAACCACAAAGAACAACCCTTCAAGGTTAATTGACAATATATTGCCAAGTTCACTACAAGACAAAGCCAAAAATTATCTATCAAATCACATCTAGCAAGGAATATCGCAAAAAAGATTATGATGTCCAATAATGTCTACATATGTTCCTATATTTAATATATAAGTTTATCAAGTGTAAGGTTAATTCAGAAAATTTGGAGCATCGGCTTTTAGGGTAGCTTAATTTTTCATGAGGAATGTTTAGATAAAAATAAAAATAAAAATAAAAATAAAAATAAAAATAAAAATAAAAATAAAAATAAAAATAAATAAAATAAAATAAACAATAAAAAGAGTAAAAAGAGGGAATCAAAGATTTAGGAATCAAAAGATTTATCGGCTAGTTCTCATATAAATATAAATCAAACTAAATATACTACATTTTAAATTTAAATTTATATTTAAACGTTGAGTTTAGTCTATGTTTGCAACAACTGAATAAATTTGTCCGTAGGTTAAGGGAATTTTTAGATTTTAGTATAAAGAATATCTCCTCTGCGCAGAGGTCACATGTCTCAGAGGATGAATTAAAAGGAATCCCTCTTGAGATTATATTCCAAGCCGTCGAATATCTAACGTTATCTAGCTTAAGTTGCCAGAGTACACCTGATAGTGCCGTTGAAGATTTTTTATTTGGATCTGTGAAAGAAATCTTGTGGTTATTATAGCGAAGTTTAAATTCCGTCGATGTGGAACCGACGTAGTTAAAAGAATTAGAGTCAGTATTAACATTACAATTGTATACTATATTTTTAACTAAGCAGTTGTTATTTAACGGACATTTAGATCTATCTCTACAGTTACATTTGTTAACTTGTATATTATTTATGCTATTATCAGTAGGTTTTAAGTTCCTATTATTTATTCTATTAATATTTTGTGCTAAATTTTTGGTGGATGAGTAGGTTAATTTAATTGTATGCCTATTGAAGATTGAGTGGTACCTATGTGTTCTAGGGAAGCGATTATCAAGAGCTTTGAAAAATAATTTAGCGATGTGGGTTTTAATGTTTAGTGAGAAAGGGGGGGCAAACCAAATTATGTTCCTAGTTCTATTTCTTTTTTGTCCTTTGGAATTATTGTAATGCTTTCTATTATAGTTGTTAATGTTGTTGCCATAATTAAAAAAGTTGTTACTTTGTTTAGTTTGTTTATCATTATCTATGTACACAATCTTATCAGCATACCCTGCCCTAGCTAGTGCATCATTATAGTATTGGGCCTTTTCGTCAAAAATCTTTCTATTCGACGAGATCCTAGAGATACGTTTTTGGACTGAGTTTACTATAGTGTTTTTGACAGATCTGGGGTGGTTAGAGTTAAAGTTGACATAGTTTAAGTTTTCATTCAACTTGTGAAAAGGATAGTGGAGACATGTGTTGAGATTTAATGTTATATCTAGGAAATTGACTATTCTATGGTTGTTCTCAATTTCTATTTTAAGGTTAAAGTAATTAAAAAATTTTGTAATTTGTTTACATTTTCTATTTAGTTCAGGGTTATTATTATTAATAAGTAAAAGCATGTCATCCCTATATAAACCTCCGGTAGTACCAGGTATTTTCCTATGTAGCGAATTGATTAAAAATAAGCCCACAAGGTCAGTTACTTGAGCTGAGTCGGAGGATCCCATAGTTATGTCAAAATTGCTATCTCTATCTGCTCTGGTCCATAATTTGTCATCAAATTCTATCAAAGTTTTCCTAGCCGATAATATAATATGCATTTCTTTGCTAGTTAGGTCCGTATGTTTGAATGCGTAATTTAGTGCCTTATTTAGTAGACTAGGGGTAATAGAAGAATAATAGTTAGCTATATCAAGTTGAATAAACCTATTATTATTGTCATATTTAATTTGCCATAATGAATTTTCACGCATTGTGAATACTTGTTTCATTCAGGAATACTGATATTTACAATATAGTGTAAGTTTTATAAATACTAATACATTAAAACATAGGGTTTTCTACGCCTCGAATATGTCTGGCTATTTTTAAATTTTTCTCTCTATATATCTCTCTATATCTCTCTATATATCTCCCTTACATTAATACTTGAGCTAAATAAATAAATAAATAAATAAATAAATAAATAAATGCATCATTGATACACTTACTCAAAATGACCTCCCACTACCTAATTTTTCTATATCTATATTTATATATGTATCTATCTCTATTTCCTCTCTCTCTATATATATATATATATCTCTTTCGGTCTCTTTACATGAAGCTCTTCGCTTTATCTATTTTTCCATCTCTCTATTTTGTCCCATGCATTTCTTCTTTTTCTTCTTTTTCTTCCTTTTCTTCGTTTTGTCTTTCTTTCTTTCTTATTTCCCTCTTTTCTCTCTCTCTTTCTTTCTGTATTTTCACTGCTAGAGTGAACCTCTTCAAATGAAGTTGATGTTTATTACGGTATGTCGAATATATTTATCTATAAAACTGTTTATATTGTATTTTGTCTGATGAAGGCATAGCATATTGTTAATATGATATCCCCGAAATATATATAATGAAATAAATATGGTTTTATAAATATAGTTTTCCATTTATTTAATATTGTAAATATACTCCAAGTATTTGTCGAGTGCTTTTATATCAGTTATAAATATTTACTAGTTGTAACCCAACAATTTTAAATATAACTTTACATGTATCTTGCTCCAATACTGTTGAGCGCTTTATATTATAACTGAAAAATGGAATTCTTTAAGATTACTTCCTCTCTAAAAGACATACCTCTACCTAGAAACAAAGACTTTGTAAAACAACTAATAGATAAATCTGACTCTTTTATAAGGAGAATCAGGTGGCGTGCATTCCACTTTGATAAATTTAATGCAGACGAAAATATCTCGGACTTAAACAAAGTTTTCAAATCTAAAAGAAATCCACCCCCTAACAAACTTTTATCTGACTTTGAAAACGATATAATTTCTATCATACAAGGGGTCAAATTCAAGAGAAACTTTAAAGGCCAGGAATATCTGAAAGGCATTAAGGATAACATTGAGAGCTTAGAGAAAACTGAGAAGATCTTGGTGAAATCTGACAAGACTAACAACCTCTATGGAGTGCAGAAAGACATGTATAATGGCCTCATACTGAAAGAGCTGAGGAAAAAATACAAGGTAGCAGATAAGACCGAACTTGTGAAAATGAATGTTGAAGCATCTTGTATAATGCATGAGTTGGAAATTGAGAACAGAACACAACCTTTCGTGCCCAGGAAACCGAAGATCAATATGAAGGACCACAAGAGGAATTTTGAGATTGACCTGCCAGTTAGATTGATCGCACTTTCAAAATCGGACCTGGGCAAATTAAGCAAAAACATTCTTGACAGGGTGATACTGCAAATTAAGAACTTGGATTATGTATCTAACCTGAGCTTGTGGAAGGGAACTGGAGAGGTTGTTGAGTGGTTTAGGCAAATTAAATATGACAATAATAATAGGTTTATTCAACTTGATATAGCTAACTATTATTCTTCTATTACCCCTAGTCTACTAAATAAGGCACTAAATTACGCATTCAAACATACGGACCTAACTAGCAAAGAAATGCATATTATATTATCGGCTAGGAAAACTTTGATAGAATTTGATGACAAATTATGGACCAGAGCAGATAGAGATAGCAATTTTGACATAACTATGGGATCCTCCGACTCAGCTCAAGTAACTGACCTTGTGGGCTTATTTTTAATCAATTCGCTACATAGGAAAATACCTGGTACTACCGGAGGTTTATATAGGGATGACATGCTTTTACTTATTAATAATAATAACCCTGAACTAAATAGAAAATGTAAACAAATTACAAAATTTTTTAATTACTTTAACCTTAAAATAGAAATTGAGAACAACCATAGAATAGTCAATTTCCTAGATATAACATTAAATCTCAACACATGTCTCCACTATCCTTTTCACAAGTTGAATGAAAACTTAAACTATGTCAACTTTAACTCTAACCACCCCAGATCTGTCAAAAACACTATAGTAAACTCAGTCCAAAAACGTATCTCTAGGATCTCGTCGAATAGAAAGATTTTTGACGAAAAGGCCCAATACTATAATGATGCACTAGCTAGGGCAGGGTATGCTGATAAGATTGTGTACATAGATAATGATAAACAAACTAAACAAAATAACAACTTTTTTAATTATGGCAACAACATTAACAACTATAATAGAAAGCATTACAATAATTCCAAAGGACAAAAAAGAAATAGAACTAGGAACATAATTTGGTTTGCCCCCCCTTTCTCACTAAACATTAAAACCCACATCGCTAAATTATTTTTCAAAGCTCTTGATAATCGCTTCCCTAGAACACATAGGTACCACTCAATCTTCAATAGGCATACAATTAAATTAACCTACTCATCCACCAAAAATTTAGCACAAAATATTAATAGAATAAATAATAGGAACTTAAAACCTACTGATAATAGCATAAATAATATACAAGTTAACAAATGTAACTGTAGAGATAGATCTAAATGTCCGTTAAATAACAACTGCTTAGTTAAAAATATAGTATACAATTGTAATGTTAATACTGACTCTAATTCTTTTAACTACGTCGGTTCCACATCGACGGAATTTAAACTTCGCTATAATAACCACAAGATTTCTTTCACAGATCCAAATAAAAAATCTTCAACGGCACTATCAGGTGTACTCTGGCAACTTAAGCTAGATAACGTTAGATATTCGACGGCTTGGAATATAATCTCAAGAGGGATTCCTTTTAATTCATCCTCTGAGACATGTGACCTCTGCGCAGAGGAGATATTCTTTATACTAAAATCTAAAAATTCCCTTAACCTACGGACAAATTTATTCAGTTGTTGCAAACATAGACTAAACTCAACGTTTAAATATAAATTTAAATTTAAAATGTAGTATATTTAGTTTGATTTATATTTATATGAGAACTAGCCGATAAATCTTTTGATTCCTAAATCTTTGATTCCCTCTTTTTACTCTTTTTATTGTTTATTTTATTTTATTTATTTTTATTTTTATTTTTATTTTTATTTTTATTTTTATTTTTATTTTTATTTTTATCTAAACATTCCTCATGAAAAATTAAGCTACCCTAAAAGCCGATGCTCCAAATTTTCTGAATTAACCTTACACTTGATAAACTTATATATTAAATATAGGAACATATGTAGACATTATTGGACATCATAATCTTTTTTGCGATATTCCTTGCTAGATGTGATTTGATAGATAATTTTTGGCTTTGTCTTGTAGTGAACTTGGCAATATATTGTCAATTAACCTTGAAGGGTTGTTCTTTGTGGTTTATTTTTATTTTCATTTTTATTTTTATTTTTATTTTTATTTTTATTTTTATTTTTATTTTTATTTTATAATATTTTTATATTTTTATTTTTTATTTTATTTTATTTTTATTTTTAATATTTTTATATGTAAATTTTTTTTATATGTAAATTTTTAAATTTTTATTTTAAATTTTTAAATTTTTAAATTTTTATTTTTAATATTTTTATTTTTAATATTTTTAATATTTTTATATGTAATTTTATACGTAATATTTTATACGTAATATTTTTAATACGTAGTATTTTTAATATGCAATATTTTTTAATATGCAATATTTTTATTATGTAATATTCTTTCGTAATATTCTTTTTTAGTTTTCTATTCTATATTTTTATATTTTTATATATTTTTACTTATTATCATTATTATTGTTATCTCTGCTTATAATATAATATATATTTTCGATTAGTATATTGAAATCTGCTCTCTATTTCTGCTTGATAGATAATCTTGTAGAGTAATCGCAAGAATAATAATACGCTCAAATTTTTATACCACATTGAGAATGTTTTCCGGGAACTTTGAATTTGCGGAGTGAATCAGTTGGATTCACATAGACATATGAATTTTTTTTAAAAAACTAAACATAAGATAATGAATTTTCACGCATTGTGAATACTTGTTTCATTCAGGAATACTGATATTTACAATATAGTGTAAGTTTTATAAATACTAATACATTAAAACATAGGGTTTTCTACGCCTCGAATATGTCTGGCTATTTTTAAATTTTTCTCTCTATATATCTCTCTATATCTCTCTATATATCTCCCTTACATTAATACTTGAGCTAAATAAATAAATAAATAAATAAATAAATAAATAAATGCATCATTGATACACTTACTCAAAATGACCTCCCACTACCTAATTTTTCTATATCTATATTTATATATGTATCTATCTCTATTTCCTCTCTATATATATATATATATATATCTCTTTCGGTCTCTTTACATGAAGCTCTTCGCTTTATCTATTTTTCCATCTCTCTATTTTGTCCCATGCATTTCTTCTTTTTCTTCTTTTTCTTCTTTTTCTTCCTTTTCTTCGTTTTGTCTTTCTTTCTTTCTTATTTCCCTCTTTTCTCTCTCTCTTTCTTTCTCTCTGTATTTTCACTGCTAGAGTGAACCTCTTCAAATGAAGTTGATGTTTATTACGGTATGTCGAATATATTTATCTATAAAACTGTTTATATTGTATTTTGTCTGATGAAGGCATAGCATATTGTTAATATGATATCCCCGAAATATATATAATGAAATAAATATGGTTTTATAAATATAGTTTTCCATTTATTTAATATTGTAAATATACTCCAAGTATTTGTCGAGTGCTTTTATATCAGTTATAAATATTTACTAGTTGTAACCCAACAATTTTAAATATAACTTTACATATATATATATATATATATATATATATATATATATATATATATATATATATATATATATATATATATATATATATATTTATATATATATATAAATAAATAAATATATATATATATATATATATATATATATATATATATATATATATATATATATATATATATATATATATATATATATATATATATATATATATATATTTTTAATACATTAACAGAGAAAGTTTTAAGCGATACTCTGACCAACTCCTTCTCACTCAACAAACATTACGATAAACCTTAGTATAATCCCAATTTAGTGTTTGGGGTGCTAACTATACATGGTTGTATTATTTTATATGAGACATAATTAAATAAATCTCTCTTTCCTTCCATACGATCATTTCGTTATAAGACTTCTACAAGTTGGGATAAATAGTGTCCAGGTTATGTAGAAACTTGTATATAATCCATAGATATACACACAAGCGGGCCCTTATAACTCATCAATATATATATATATACGTGGAAAAGTAAGAAATAGGAAACCAGACCGTTAATACATGTTTATTTAAAACACAACCTACGTACGTTTCGCCCGGATGGGCTTCTCAAGGGCATAAATAACTAAAAGTGTTCCTTACATGGCCCGGAAAGTGTTTTTGGAGGTAAGTTCACGTCAGAGTTCATTCTTCGGAAAAAAGCGTGTTTTGATTTTGCAGTAGGTCAAGGGAGGTAACTCTGGCCGGTGTTAGGGCACTCTTTGCCGGACAAATTTTTTATCCGTTACAAGATATTTTGAGACGTTTGTTTTTCTGCACCTGCCCGCCTGGGTCATTTGAAGCTGGGTCAGGGATGCGTGGTTAGTTTCTGGATGTTTTTTGCAGCGCATGCCCACCGGGGTGTTAAAGCTTGTTGAAGAAGGATATTTTTAAGCGATGTGTACAGCTTGTCGTCGTTTCAGCTCTGCTGTTGATGAGCTCGTGGGGTGCCGTTATGATGTGGTAGAGCTCCATGAGGCAAAGATCGCACTTCCTCTTGAAGTTGTACGGTGCAGCCCTGCCGACAATATCCCAGTGCGTGGAGAAGCTGATGTTTAAGTCTTTTAATGATGTGATGTAGTCCGCGAGCGAAGTGCAGTGTCTTAATTTCTTATTTGTGAAAGAGTGGAGATGTGTTCGAAATCTAATTTTGAACGGGCCAGAGGTAGCCCCTATATAATGTTTAACGCTATTGTGGCTAGTTACAGTGCACCTATATATAACCCTATCAGTCAAGCAGTATCCCCTAAGGGGGGCAGCGTCTCCTGTCGCGGCAGTTGCAATATCTGTCGCGGTCCTTCTAATTCCCACGGTAAGGCTATCATTATTACTATCTACGTTGTTACCTACGCTGCCGCACCTGTCGTTAGCACCATTATAACCCACTGTGTGCGGGGTGGTACCATTATTATTCCGCACGTCATGTCCTGCATGTTCCCCAGTCATGTCGCGGTTATGCTGGTAGAGGCTGTTGC
Source organism: Eledone cirrhosa (assembly GCA_964016885.1). Taxonomy (NCBI): domain Eukaryota; kingdom Metazoa; phylum Mollusca; class Cephalopoda; order Octopoda; family Eledonidae; genus Eledone; species Eledone cirrhosa. Next base: position 263,701,919 of record OZ024742.1, on the reverse strand, counting down.
CAGCACTATTGCATGCTGTTAGGGAGTCGTTAAGGCCGATATAGTTATTGTTAGGTGTAGGTGCGTCTGTGCTAAGGTGCTGTGTCTTGGTGATTTTACTGTGATTAGTTGTCCCTATGATGTCTGCTAGGTTAGGAGTAGTAGAGAAGGATATTTTTATATTGTTCCTATTAAGGATTTTTCTATACCTATGTATGGTTGGGTGGGAAGTTCTTCTCTAGGGCTTCGAAGAATATCCGGGGTATGTTGGGGGCCACACTCCGGGAGTATATATATATATATATATATATATATAAACTATCTGCATTTACAAAGCAAATGCAAATCTGTGAATGACTCGAACCAAGTGTTGCATTTTTTTTTAAATATACACATCGCACAGCGTCATCCCAGTGGCGTGAATAGGATTATCGACAGCTAGAAATAGCAGCCGAGTCCATTCAACTGAATTAGCTCAACAATCAAGGGGCCGTGTATATATCCAAAATTAAATTAAGGGTTTTCATGTCTGAGAGACATGTGCCATATCCATTGCAGAATAAGCTCAAAGATTCCAATAAATAGATCCGAGCATTACATATCAACTAGAAATAGATTGACACATATATATATATATATATAAAATAAATACATGGAACAATCACAGGGAATAATTTGTAAAGAATGTTTTTTCTTCTCCTTTGGTGACCATCCAGGATTTGACTACTGTGATTTACTGATTAATTGGTGAAATATATTTCTTACTTAAAGAAATATATACAAAGGAGATTAATCATTTTAAAAGGTATCTATATTTGAAGTTTATAATAAATTGAAGTAAAAGCAACTGGTGCGTGTGTTTCTTATGGGCAACATGACCCTCCCAAAGCATAACAATATCGGTTTCAACACACGTTTTCAGATAAAGAATCTTACAAATTCAGAAACGAAATATATATATATATATATATAATATATATATATATATATATATATATATATATATATATATATATATATATATATATATATATATATATATATATATATATATATAAGGAAAAAAGATGAAATCGAAAATGCAACTGGAGTCTTTTTTAAAAATATTTATTTGGTTCCTTTACCGGTTTCGCAGTTCTTGTGCTTTTCAAAAGTAGAATTGAGATGGAGGGTTTGTGGTTTTTCTCGCATCTGTGAGGCTGTTTATCTGAGTGATATATCATCGGTGCTTTGAGAAAGCAACACCAAGTATCTGCCCGAGGAGTAATTTTTATTTCTTCGTCATATTTTTTCTGTTTAACTATTAGCTCTCTGATGAGGTCATAACTGTTGCATAACAGTTAACATCGAAATATATATAACAGCGATTGTATAATAAATGAAGTAAATTCTAACCTGTTGACTTGTATATAGCCATACTCTACTACCCAATTATCAATATGTATATATATATATATATATATATATATATATATATATATATATATATATATATATATATATATATATATATATACATATCATTTTTATAATAAGATAAACGACTAGAGTTGTGTAATCCACACTTCAATCAGTCAATGGTAATGCTAATAGAATAAAGCACACCACAACATGCACTAGTCCACGTTCGTTTTGGTAATACAAGCTAGAATATACAGAACAATAAATATAGCTATATTTGCTGTTATATACACCACCCCATATATATATGTGTGTGTGTGTGTGTATGTGTGTGTGCGTGTGTGTGTGTGTGCGTGCGTGAGCGCGTGAGCGTGTGTGTGTGTGTGTGTGTGTGTGTGTGTGTGTGTGTGTGTGTGTGTGTGTGTGTGTGTGTGTGTGTGTGTGTGTGTGTGTGTGTGTGTGTGTGTGTGTGTGTGTGTGTGTAAAAGGTAAACAGAAATAACAACACAATCGGTACAGTATAAGGAAGGTTAACGCTTGATATAGCAGGAAGAGGGTCTTAACGTTTCGGACGCTAGTCCTTCATAGAAGAAAGGATGAGAAATCAGATAGATTGAGAGGACGGGCGGGTTGGAATTGGAAAAAATGTCTTTAGATAAAAATAACAGGTCCATTCATGTTGACATCTCTTGCAAAACTGTTGGTGCTGGCGTTTTATGTATGATTTATTTTTTAGAAAAGTGGATGATGGAGCGCGTCTACCTGAAATGGAAAAATAACCGTTTTGTAAAAAAAGCTATGCTTGTGCACGTGCGTAAGCATGTGTGTGTGTGTGTGTGTGTTGTGTGTGTGTTGTGTGTGTGTGTGTGTGTATGTGTGTGTATGTGTGTGTGCGTGCGCGTGTGTGTGTGTGTGCTATTATACGTCCGTACGAAGCTATGAAGAAATGTGTGTGTATGTGTGAGTAAAAGAGTGTGTGTGCATGTAAGTACGAAGCTATGAGGAAAAGTATGTTAGTATAAGGCTGTGTATGTATGTATACAGAGCAGTGAAGGGAAAAGTGGAGTGAGCATATATAGTCGGCATGTATTAGATATTTGGGTGGTGTGCACGTGTTTATCAGTTATAGATTCCATTAACTATAGATTTCCTCACAAAAAAATTAGTTATTTCCTCTTAAATATAAAATCTCTACTGAAGATTAGTAAATGCGCGCTTTGCTGAAACATCGAAGTCATGTAAAAACAACAATACATTTATCCAAAGAATATTGCTGTTAACGTTGAATACTTTTTCATTTGTGGAACAGAACCTTTATATATATAACAATAATTGTTTCTACTTTTGGCACAAGGCCAGCAATTATCCCAGTGTATTACTGGTACTTTATTTTATCGACCCCGTAAGGATGAAAGGCAAAGTTAACCTCAGCGGGATTTGAACTCAGTCCTTAAAGGGACGTAACTGTGCTGCAAAGCATGGCGTCCGACCCTCTACCGATACTGCCAATCCCCCGCCCATATAACAATAATAATATCTTTTATTAGCCATAGGGGCTCAAGACATTGGGGACTGAACAAAAACGAACAATGTGAGATTTACATTGATTACAAAGGGGTGGATTAGTAATAACAATAAGAACATATTACTATATAGAACAGTGCAGAACAGAATAGGATATAGGAATATGATCATCCAAAATGGGCGTAAACCATATAGGGTGATTTGGAGCAGTCCAAACATAAACCCAAATTAGTGACACACCAAAAGAAGTGCTTGCGAAGCGAACTTCTTAACTATTCGGTCAAACTGCGTCTATACGCTGCCAATATTGTCCAAGTGAAAAACAAGATTCGATACAGCACAATACCAGTGGCGACCATGGAAGAATGAAAAGCAGACTTGACCTGGGTAATACTTGAACTCACGACGCAGAGCCGAACCAAATACCACGGAGCATTTTATCAGATGCTTTAACGTCTCTGCCAATTCATTGCCTCACCTCTAATAACTACTAACTCTACACGTCCACTCGCAATTCAGTATGACTTGGTTTTATGTACCAGGTTCCCTCCAAGGGTTTTAGGCGCCCATACAGTCGCAAGATGTCTCATACACCCTGTCGATCCTCCCTCCCTTGATCGAGCGGGACCTCTGGAAAGAGAATTCGCCTCTAACACGACGCTAAAAGCACCACTAACACTATCAATCACTACCAGCTATACAACACTTGTACTAGCTCCAGCCTAACATAAAAACAAGACAATCTTAAAGATGACTGCACTGAACAGCTTCCAGTTCATTGTTGCCTTACCTGTTTAGTCCCGCATTCTACTCCCTTTAACACTGCGATTCCCCTTACCACCATTACTGTTATCCTAGTTATATCATACCCTTCATCACCATCAATGATACCACCGCCATCACATTGCACTATTACCACCATCATCACACTAATACCTCCAGTTTGTAAAGATGTGTGCAATCTTTCGTAGATAACATTAATATCACCACCGCTCCTCACTCTCCACTTCACTACACTACCAACCTTCACCTACACATCCCCCAAACCAAATCCACCCGCACCCTTACCGCCATCAAACATAGCCACCGCAGGGGCACTCAGCACAGGTGTCCAATCCCCATTTGTGGAGGTTGTCTCCAGTTTTGCCCGTTTTGGCTCTGGCCCAGTTTAGGGTTACCCAGTCCTTTCTGACGCTGCCCTTCAATAGATACGGCACTGGCGCGACAAGATCTGATGATGACATGACCACCACCAGAATACGGCCATAGTAGCAGATAAACGCTATCGCACCACCACTACCGCCACCAAACTACCATCACCACTACCACCAATCTACCACCACGACATCACATCACGATTGTCCCACCACCACCACCACTACCACCAAACTACCACCACCATATCACATCACGATTGTCCCACCACCACCACCACTACCACCAAACTACCACCACCATATCACATCACGATTGTCCCACCACCACCACCACTACCACCAAACTACCACCACCATATCACATCACGATTGTCCCACCACCATCACCACTACCACCAAACTACCACCATCACATCACATCACGATTGTCCCACCACCATCACCACTACCACCAAACTACCACCATCACATCACATCACGATTGTCCCACCACCATCACCACTACCACCAAACTACCACCACCATATCACATCACGATTGTCCCACCAGCATCACCACTACCACCAATCTACCACCACCACATTACATCACGATTGTCCCACCACCACCACCACTACCACCAAACTACCACCATCACATCACATCACGATTGTCCCACCACTACCACCAAACTACCACCAACACATCACATCACGATTGTCCCACCACTACCACCAAACTATCACCACCACCACATCACATCAAGATTGTCTAACCACTACCACCACTACCACAACCACACCACATCACAATTGCCCCACAACTACCACCAAGCTACCACCACCACACCACATCACGATTGTCCCACCACTATCACCAAACTACCACCACCACACCACATTACGATTATCTAACCACTACCACCACTACCACAACCACACCACATCACAATTGTCCCACAACTACCACCATACTACCACCACCACACCACATCACGATTGTCCCACAACTACCACCAAGCTACCACCACCACATCACATCACGATTGTCCCACCACTACCACCAAACTACCACCACCACACCACATCAAGATTGACCCACCACTACCACCAAACTACCACCACCACACCATATCACGATTGCCCCACCACTACCACCACCCCACCGCATCACTATTGCCCCCACCACTACCACCAAACTACCACCACCACACCACATCGCGATTGTCCCACCACTACCACCAAACTACCACCACCACAGCACATCACGATTGCCCCACCACTACCACCAAGCTAACACCACCACATCACAACACGATTGTCCCACTACTACCACCAAACTACCACCACCACACCACATCACGATTGTCCAACCACTACCACCAAGCTAACACCACCACATCACAACACGATTGTCCCACTACTACCACCAAACTACCACCACCACACCACATCATGATTGTCCCACTACCACCACCACTCTACCACCACCAAACTACCACCACCACACCACATCATGATTGTCCCACTACTACCACCAAACTACCACGACCACACCACATCACGATTGTCCAACCACTACCACCAAACTACCACCACCACACCACATCACGATTGTCCCACCACTACCACCAAACTACCACCACAACACCACATCATGATTGTCCCACTACCACCATACTCTACCACCACCAAACTACCACCACCACACCACATCATGATTGTCCCACTACTACCACCAAACTACCATCACCACATCACATCAAGATTGTCCAACCACTACCAACACCACCACCAAACTACCACCACCACATCACATGACGATTGTCCCACCACTACCACCAAACTACCATCACCACATCACATCAAGATTGTCCAACCACTACCAACACTACCACCAAACTACCACCACCACATTACATCATGATTGTCCCACCACCACAACCAAACTACCACCACCACATCACATCACGATTGTCCCAACACTACCACCACTACCATCAAACTACCACTACACTACATCACGATTGTCCCACCACCACCACCACTACCACCAAACTACCACCACCACATCACATCACGATTGTCCCACCACTAGCACCAAACTACCACCACCACACCACATCACGATTGTCCCACCACCACCATCACCATAACCACCAAACTACCACCAACACATCACATCACGATTGTCCCACCACTACCTCCAAACTACCACCATCACATCACGATTGTCCCACCACTACCAACACTACCACCAAACTAGCACCACCACATCACATCACGTTTGTCCCACCACTACCACCAAACTACCACCACCACATCACATCACGATTGTCCCATCACCACCAACACTACCACCACCACATCACATCACGTTTGTCCCACCACTACCACCAAACTACCACCACCACACCACATCACGATTGTCCCACCACCACCACCACACCACATCACGATTGTCCCACCACTACCACCAAACTACCACCACCAACCCACATCACGATTGTCCCACCACTACCACCAAACTACCACCACCACATCACATCACGATTGTCCCACCACTACCACCAAACTACCGCCACCTAGCTACCACCACAACACCACATCACGATTGTCCCACCACCAACAACAAACTACCACCACCACACCACATCACGACTGTCCCACCACTACCACCAAACTACCACCACCACATCACATTACGATTGTCCCACCAACACCACCAACACCATCACCAACACCACCAACACCATCACCACCACCAACACCACCAACACCACCCACACCACCAACACTACCAACACCAACACCACCAGCACCACCAACACCACCACCACCAACACCACCCCCACCAACACCACCACCAACAACACCTACACCACCAACACTACCAACACCACCACCAGCAGCACCACCAATACCACCACCAACACTACCAACACCACCACCAACACCACCACCACCACCACCACCAACACCACCACCAACCCCACCAACACCACCACCACCAACACCAACAACACCACAACCACCACCACCACCAACACCACCACCAACCCCACCAACACCACCACCACCAACACCAACACCAACAACACCACCACCACCACTTCCAATACCGCCACCACCACAACCACCACCACCACCATCACCACCACCAACACCGACAACACCACCACCAACACTACCAACACCACCACCAACAACACCAACACCAACACCACCACCAACCCCACCAACACAAACACCAACACCACCACCACCAACACTACCGACACCACCACCAACACCACCACCAACACCACCACCACCTCCAACACCACCACCGACACCACCACCACCACGAACACCACCACCACCAACACTACCAACACCAACACCACCAACAACAACCCCACCAACACCAACACCACCACCACCAACACCACCCCAACACCCCCACCACCACCAACACCACCACCAACACCACCACCACCACGAACACCACCACCAACAACACTACCAACACCAACACCACCACCAACAACCCACCAACACCAACACCAACACCACCACCACCAACACCACCACCAACACCACCACCACCACCAACACTACCACCAACACCACCGACACCACGAACACCCCACCAACAACACTACAAACACCAACACTACCAACACCACCAGCACCAACACCAACGCCACCACCACCAACACCACCATTACCAACACCACCACCACCAACGCCACCACCAATACCACCACCAACACCACCACCAACACCACCACCAACACCACCACCACCAACACTACCAACACCACCAACACCAACACCACCACCAACCCCACCAACACCACCAACACCAACACGACCACCACCAACACCACCACCTCCAACACCACCACCAACACCACCACCAACCCCACCAACCCCACCAACCCCACCAACACCAACACCACCACCAACACCACCACCTCCAACACCACCACCAACACCACCATAATCACCAACACCACCACCACCAACACTACCAACACCAACACCACCACGACCAACCCCGCCAACACCACCACCACCAACACCACCACCAACACCACCACCAACACCACCACCAACACCACCACCAACACCACCACCACGAACACCACCACACCAACACTACCAAAACCACCACCACCAACACTACCATCACCACCACCACCAACACCACCAACACCAACACCAGCAACACCTCCACCACCACCACAACGCCACCAACACCACCACTAACACCACCCCAACACCACCACCTCCAACACCACCACCAACACCACCATAATCCCGAACACCACCACCACCAACACTACCAACACCAACACCACCACCACCAACACTACCAACACCAACACCACCACCACCAACCCCACCAACACCAACACCACCACCACAACCACCACGAACCCCACCACTACCACACAACACCACCACCAACACCACCACCAACACCACCACCACCACCAACACCACCACCGACACCACCACCACCACGAACACCACCACCACCACCAACACTACCAACACCAACACCACCACGACCAACCCCACCAACACCACCACCACCAACACCACCACCAACACCACCACCACCAACACTACCGACACCACCACCACCAACCCCACCAACACCACCACCAACACCACCACCAACACCACCACCAACACCACCACCACGAACACCACCACACCAACACTACCAAAACCACCACCACCAACACTACCACCACCACCACCACCCCCACCACCAACCCCAACACCAGCAACACCTCCACCACCACCACCAACGCCACCAACACCACCACCAACACCACCCCAACACCACCACCTCCAACACCACCACCAACACCACCATAATCCCGAACACCACCACCACCAACACTACCAACACCAACACCACCACGACCAACCCCACCAACACCACCACCACAACCACCACCAACCCCACCATCACCACCAACACCACCACCAACACCACCACCACCAACCCCACCACCCCACCACCACCACCAACACCACCACCAACACCACCACCAACACCACCACCACCAACCCCACCACCCCACCACCAACACCACCAAAACCTCCACCATCACCATCACCACCAACACCACCACCACCAACACCACCACCAACACCACCACCACCAACCCCACCACCCCACCACCACCACCAACACCACCAAAACCTCCACCATCACCATCACCACCAACACCACCACCACCAACACCACCACCACCACCACCAACACCAACACCACCACCACCAACACCACCACCACCACCCCCACCACCACCAACACCACCAAAACCTCCACCATCACCATCACCACCAACACCACCACCACCAACACCACCACCACCACCACCAACACTACCAACACCACCACCAACAACACCACCACCAACACCACTAAAACCTCCACCATCACCATCAAACTACGACCATGGTAGCAGGTCACCACTAACCTACCACCAAATCACGACCATCATAGTAGATCGTCACCATCCTATCACCACCGCTTCCACTACCCTCATAACACCACCACCAAACTACCCCCAATAAACCACCTTTACCTCTACTTTTACCACCCAGCGCTACCGTACCTCCCAGTACCACCCCTACCCCCACCAACAATACCGCCGCTACCAACACTGCCTACTCGCCGCCGGCACCATTCGTCGGCCCCGCCATCTGTCGGCCGTTTCCTTCTTTAGAATGGCTTTCTTTTCAAGAGTCGGCAGCCTGATTAGGTTTAGTCTACCTAATGTGGAATTACCTTGGTACAGTAGCACAACCACACAACCACCACCACCACCAACACACACTCCATCAATTCCGTCAGATTCAGAAGCCCCGACAGACACAGCTTGTGTAAGTACTACCTTCTTTACACACGCAGTGCCTTTTTCTTATTTTTATTCCTACGTGTATGTGTGATTTTTTGTTTCTTATTTCGTTCGTGATGTTGTTTAATCCAAGGTCATCATTAATCCAACTGACCTATGTCCAAAGGAAGGCCAAACGTGCCCACCCCATTCTGTTCGTGGTATGCTATTTAGAATTATATTGTTTTACCTTACCTTCCCTTATTTACGACGGTAGGATGTGATTTGGGAGATTTTAGCTGCTATATCTAGCATGCTACTCGACTTCATAGAGGTTTCTTCATTGACTCATGGTTATATTTGAATCTTTAAAAAAATTATTACTGATGAGGCTTTAATTCTTTTTTTTTTTTGTTTAATAATTGTTTCTACTTTTGGCACAAGGCCACCAATTATTCCAGTGCATTACTGGTACTTTATTTTATCGACCCCGTAAGGATGAAAAGCAAAGTTAACCACGGTGGGATTTGAACTCAGAACGTAAAGGACCATAACTCTATGCTGCAAAGCATAATAATACCATTGTTTAATAATACTATTGATTTTAGGGTGTGGGTTGGCAGAATTGGTGGAGCGTCAGATAAAATGCCATTGCAGTATTTGTCTTGGCTCTTTAAATTCTGAGTTCAAATCCTGCCAAAGTCAACTTTGCCTTTCATCCTTCCAGAGTTGAGAAAATAAAATACCAATCAAATACTGGGGTTGATTTAATCAATGTTGCCCGTTCCCCAAATTTGCTAGTCTTGTGGCAAAACTAAAAAATAATGAAAGTATTGATTCTAATAGTCTGATAGACAAGTGGTCAGAAAATAATGAAAGTATTGATTGTAATAGTCTGATAGACAAGTGGTCAAAGATTTCCTTAGAGTACATTAATATCTCACTTCTGACGATTGATGAGATTTTTAACACCAGCACAACCGGTTCCTAAAGAAGTTAATTTCTCTGTCATCAGTACCTTGATAAAGTCCCCACTGCGTGGAATGTTGGGCAGGTGTCTTATCATAATTCAAGGATTATGAGTACAGTTAGGTTATGATTCCTTGCACTGAGATAAGGCCTCCCATTTCTCAGGGGTTGGGTGTATAGTCGATGCGTGTATATTATTTTATCGACGCTGGAAGAATAAAAGGTTAAATAAAACTAGGCTGCATCAGAACTTAAAAAAAAATGAACCCGTAATTCAATACCTCGATGTATTTTGTCCAACCCTCTACCGATTCTGCTAATCCAATGCACTGATTCCTATTTAATAGTGTTGATTCCTATGGGAGCATTGGATTGACGGAACTGATAAAGTTTCTTTACAACGTGTAGTGAACTCGCACCGGAGTTCACTTGTCCTTCCAAGAGTCGTTAAAATAGGTATCTGTCAAATAAAGGGGAACCTTGCTTCACGAACGCCGCGCATCATGAACAAATCGGTTTCCAAACAATTTTTCCGAAATAAAATGTCTCGGTTGACGACCGGTTTCTCGAGTAACGAACACAAAAGCCGACAACAACAGTTGGCGACAAGCTAGGAGTATCGGCGGAAAAAGCGTCACAGGCTGTGTAGTAAGATACTATGGTGATATCTATCTGTCTTTCACACATAGTCTCTCTCTCGCTGTATTTCTCTCTCAACATTTCGTATGGGGAAATAGTTTCGGCGTACGAACATTTCGAATGACGAACAACCTTCACGAACGAATTAAGTTCGTGAACTGAGGCTCCGCTCTAGTAGAAGTGAGGGAGTCACAATGATCGATAATATCACCACCCCCACGCCCTCATGCCTCAAATGTATGTTGACTGTGAATGAGAGTATAGGTGGAGTGTCACAATAAACTACTTCACGTGGCTGCTTCGAACTTTCGTCGGCATTATAATTCACTGGATTGGCAGTCTCGGTAGAGAGTCGGACACTATGCTTTGAAGCATAGAGTTACGTCCCTTTATGATCTGAGTTCAAATCCCGCCGAGGTTAACTTTGCCTTTCATCCTTACGGGGTCGATAAAATAAAGTACCCAGTAATACACTGGATAATTACTGGCCTTGTGCCAAAAGTAGAAACAATTATGATTCACCAAAACAGTCAGGTGATGTTATATATATATATATATATATAATTAACACACACACACACACACACCAGACACACCCAAATCTCTCTTATATAGAGAGTGACACATCACAACACAACCCGATCTCAGTTTGACAATCGCCACCGACGAATGCGAGAACGTTCTCCATGAAAGTTAACCAGGAATCTTTTAAAATCTTCCTACCGAAGTTAACAAAGAACTTACTAGATCTACCAACTCATAATATTATAAAATTAAATCAAATTGTTTAGAACTACAAGTGAAGTCATTCTTTTCCTTTATATATATATATATATATATATATATATATATATATATATATATATATATATATATATATATATATAATATATATATAATCAAGGTTTAGCAAATAAGAAAAAGTTTCAAAATAAATTTTTTAAAATTAACTTTACTCACTATGGTTACCTTTACCGAATCGGTTTCGAGTCCTCAAAAATAAATGGACAGTCCTTACGGCATCCATTGCAAAGATAAACTCTCGTCAGAAGGATCTTTTCACTCGGAGAATTTTGAATAGCGGGAGCAATTTTGAATAGC
>OZ024742.1:263672197-263689125 GCA_964016885.1 Eledone cirrhosa | reverse complement strand
GGTTATATATATATATATATAAGTTGCTTCTTAATCCTTTATCTTTTACTGGAAATCTACTTTGATTGAACGATTAAAAGACAATATGCTGCAATTTTAAGCATAAACCATGTAGATTAAGATTATTACAGCTGCCACGGCTGATATCACATTTGGTCATATTCAGTTATATGTACTCTTATTGATATTAGAAATTCAGATCACACACACACACACACACACACACACACACACACACACACACACACACACACACACACACATATATATACATATATATATATATATATATACGAGGGGTGGGGACTATTACCGGCATTGTGTGACACTCGGGTATTATATAGAATACTTAGTGATTCTACAGAATATCTATCATTTTTGGCAAAGTATTAAATATGCATATATGTACCTTTACCTGGGAACTTTATATGTTACCTAAGTGTTCTACACTTTACCAGGGAATTTTGTACATTACCTAGGTATTCTATGCAATGCGTACATGCGTACTTAGATAAGGTATAAAATAATTGTTTCTACTTTTGGCACAAGGCCAGCAATTATCCCAGTACATTACTGGTACGTTATTTTATCGACCCCGTAAGGATGAAAGGCAAAGTTAACCTCGGCGGGATTTGGACTCAGTCCGTAAAGGGACGTAACTCTGTGCTGCAAAGCATGTTTTCCGACCCTCCACCGATACTGCCAATCCGCCGCCAATATATAGCAGAAAGTTGACACTTTATGAACGAACTAAAGTCTGTGAAACACAAACTAAATAATTTGTGCTTGTCTCAGGAGTGGACAGAGGTGCCTCTGATCCCTTCTTTCCGTCACTAAGATGGAGTAATTTATCTCATTTTTCTCAACTATTATTCATAACGATCGACTATTATTATGGTCATTTGCGTTGTAAGGCAAATGTTTCAAATTTCAAATTTTCGCAATGCTTCTGAAGTCAACTGCAGTTTAAACTAAATGATAATATGAACATTGCACCAGTCTGAACTCGAATGCCATCTTGAATTGCATAGTTCCTTTTTCTTGACACCAGTGAAGCTTCTGGCAGAGAAAAAAAAGTTGTTTCTGATTTAGACAGAAGGTCAACACTGTTCAGGGAGGGGAAAGTCGATTACATCGACCGCAGTATGCTACTGGTACTTTATGTTATCGACTCCGTAAGGATGAAAGACAAAGCTAAAATCAGCGGGATTTGAACTTAGAACGTAAAGGGTTATAACTATATGCTGCAAAGTATGATGTCCGATGCTCTACCGATCCACAGTCCCACACAGAGACAAAAAATGAGATTGGATGTCAACTTGTCTCGTACCCAAACTATAGACATCGTTCTGGACATACATGGTGACGAAGAAAATAATTGTTTCTACTTTTTGGCCCAAGGTCAGCAATTATCCCAGTGCATTACTGGTACTTTATTTTATCGACCCCGTAAGGATGAAAGGCAAAGTTAACCTCGGCGAGATTTGAACGCAGAATGGCAAGGGCCGTAACCCTATGCGTCAAAGCATGGCGTCCGACCCCCTACCAATACTGCCAATCCACCACCCTTTGTGACGAAGAAAATAATGCTTCCTAATTAGACACAGTCCAGAAAATTTGAGTGAAAAGCTTAGTTGATTAAATTAACCCTAGTACTTGTCAAGTACTTTAGTTTATCGACCCCAGAAGGAAGAATGAAAGGTAAAATTAACCTCAACGAGATTTATATCCAAAAGGAAGAGAATCAGAACGAATACCGCAATACTATTTTATCCCACAGTCTGCCAATTTTGTCTTGGCCAAAATATTGCGAGCCTCTTCAGATCTTTTGTCACTATCAACAATAAAATTTCGAACTGTAGCATCAACATACATTTTAATTGCTTCTTGTTCAAGATTACATTTGGTATCTTGCCGATTACTAAGATAATTGTTCTTGTCAAAAGATATCAGGCACAAAGCATATGCCGTATCCATCTTCACTAAAACGACAGCTTTAGATAATATGGAGATAACTCTCACAATACATATGAATATAACGGTTAATAAAATATATGAATATAACATATGGATATAGTGTGTGTGGGGTGGGGTATAGCAAATGCTGCAAACGAAAACAGAAACGAAATACATGACAAGAATGAACAACAGCATCTGTCTTTTTCATCAGCCATCCCCTGGGCAAAGCAATTTCGTGAATAAAGGTGGTATTGCATAATATTAAGCCCAGGCTGTATGATGGCGTAGAGCAAGCCGCCGAAAAGATGCATATGAGAAAACACAACATAGAGGCATGAGACATCAGGGTAGTGTCTTTCGACTAGACAGCAAAGCAAGCAGATAAACAAATAACAATGTAATGTCTTACGACTAAAAACGGGAAGGGAAACAATACAGTCTTGTTGTGCAAATGGTGACGCCGGAAGGAGGAAAATGTAAATAGACTTTCGTCAAAGAGGAGAGAGTATATGTATGTATTTGAAAGAGAGAGAGAGAGAGATGGGGGGGTTATCGCACTGTTAAGTAGATAATGAGTTAATCAAAGAAGAAGCGTGAAGTGATATATATATATATATATATATATATATATATATATATAGGAATGAAAAAGGGCATGCTACGTAGTTGCGAATGTGACACATATGAATTAAAAAATAGAGCAAGAAGCCAGGACTATCCATCATTAGTGATCTTCTGGCCACCATAGGTATTTCTTCGCATTAAAGATCAGATACCTCAGGCCAGCGCGAGCAATAACTAAAATAAGTTATTGGGATAAAAAGAATTGGGTGGAGAAAGAGAGAGACATGTAAACAAACAACAATGGTGAGGCAACGTAAAGAGTGGAAAATGAGAAAACAAGTCGGTGATACATGTGAACATAAGATTAGCGAATCATTGACGAGAAGACGAAAGACGCATCCAAGCCATGCGAAATGTGAGCGAGAAAAGAATTTCACACGGGTCAGACGGGAGGAAGTGAGAGATGGTGAGTAGCAGAGAGTGAGTGAGTGAGTGAGTGTGAGGATGAGGCTAGCCGAGCGAGGATGACTAGCAGAGGGGTGAATGAAAGTAAGAGGTACAAGGAGAGAGAAGGGGGAGAGAGAAAGAGGATAGCAGTAAGGGAAGAGAAAAAGACAGGTCACAGCGAAGGGAAAAGATATAGGAATGAAAAATGGCGTGCTGCGTTGTTGCGAATGTGATACATATGAATTAAAAAATAGAGCAATTTTCCACTCTCATTTTCCACTCTTCACGTTGCCTCATCATTTTTGGTTGTTTACATGTCTCTCTCTTTCTCCGCCCAATTCTTTTTATCCCAATAACTTATTTTAGTTATTGGTCGCGCTGGACTGAGGTATCTGATCTTTAATACGAAAAAATACCTATGATGGTCACTGATGATGGATAGTCCTGGCTTCTTGCTCTATTTTTTTTATTCATATGTATCACATTCGCAACAACGCAGCATGCCATTTTTCATTCTTATATTTTTTCCCCTTCGCTGTGACCTGTCTTTTTCTCTTCCCTTACTGCTATCCTCTTTCTCTCTCCCTCTTCTCTCTCCTTGTACCTCTTACTTTCATTCACCCCTCTGCTAGTCACCCTCTCTCGGCTAGCCTCTTCCTCACACTTTCACTCACTCACTCTCTGCTACTCACCCTCTCTCACTTTCTCCCGTCTGACCCGTGTGAAATTCTTTCCTCGCTCACATTTCGCATGGCTTGGATGCGTCTTTCGTCTTCTCGTCAATGATTCGCTAGATCTTATGTTCACATGTATCACTGACTTGTTTTCTCATTTTCCACTCTTTACGTTGCCTCACCATTCTTGTTTGTTTACATGTCTCTCTTTCTCCACCCAATTCTTTTTATCGCAATAACTTATTTTAGTTATTGCTCGCGCTGGCCTGAAGTATCTGATCTTTAATGCGAAGAAATACCTATGATGGCCAGAAGATCACTGATGGTGGATTGTCCTGGCTTCTTGCTCTATTTTTTAATTCACATATATATATATATATATATATATATATATATATATATATATATATATAGGACGGGCTTCTGAACAGTTTCTCTCTACGAAATTCCACTCAAATTGTTTCTAGTCAAGGTAGAAGATACCCAATGTTCAGTGCACACAAACCTCTGGCGCACATGGTTATGGCGTTACTTAAGAACTAAATATTCATCGAACGAAAAATTTACCGTTATCTCTAACGAGTTCTATGCATATTGGATCAGATTTCTTGTTTTGCATGCTAAGCAAAATATTCACTATGGAATGCAACTCTCTGCATATAAGCACTAGTAGAAGTAGGTTAATTACCTTGCGTAATTAGAAATTAATGTGAAAAATATAAATATACTTAAATGTAAATATTATTTGGTAAAGATGTCCCATGAATTTAAATAATTTGCAGAATATTTAATGCTTTTTATTTGGCATGAAACTTTTTTCAGTTGTACATAAACGTTGCATGACTCAAGGATTTTCCAATTTATATCAAAATCTGTATTATGTTCTTTCAAATACCAAATGTAATTCGAGAATGTTCTTGTAATCCTCTTTGCTGTATATCGCCGTGAAGAAATGTGGTTTATATAAGATTGTTTAAATTTATCTTACACTTATGCCTATATAGTGTTGTTTACGTATTTTATTATATTTCGTTGAATTGGCCGTATCGGTAGAAGGTCGGATGCCATGCTTTGCAACATAGAGTTACGGCCCTTTGTGATCTGAGTTCAAGTTCCGCCGAGGTTAACTTTGCCTTTCATCCTTATGGGATCGATAAAATAAAGTACCAGTTATGTACTGGGATAATTGTTGGCCTTGTGTCATAAGTAGAAACAATTATATTTGGATGGAACTTCAACTTCATATGTGATCCCTTCAGCATTACTTGACCGATTAAGCTGGCATGCATTTATATTTTTGTTTGTGCAATTAGTCTCAATTAATTTAGTTAGTTTATTTGATTTAAGATGTATCATGCTAGTGGTACAACTAACTCAGTTTTAGACTGTTTCTATTTAATAACTTTCTGTATCGTTGGTTCATTGGGATTGCTATGAGGGCTGAGAAATGTTTAGACATGCTAGACTTAACATTTAAAATAAGAAAGGTGTGAATCAGATGATATTACGACGTAGCTTTTTAATATTAAATGGCGGAGTGTTGCAGATGTAAGTGGTCTTATATTTCAGTCCACTAGCTTCTAAAACATTATAATATCCGCTCGGTTTATGAGAATTTCTTTCGTTTGATGATAGGCTGGAGATTATTTTACTAATATTATTAATCTCCTTTCATCCTTACGGGGTCGATAAAATAAAGTACCAGTAATGCACTGGGATAATTGCTGGCCTTGTGCCAAAAGTAGAAACAATTATTAATCGGGTTTTCTCAAAACTATTGGGTGGACGTTAGCATAGTGAGTGGTAGTTATGGTGTTGAATGGTCATCAAGACGGCGATTGATCTACATGGCGCTGAGTGGTAGTCACACCACTATGTGATAATCAGAGCAGTGGGATGAATGGTTGTCAGAGTGATGAATTTTAGTCAATGTGGTGAGTGGTAGTCTGAGTGATAACTGGTAATCGTAAAGGAGACTGATAATTAAAACTCTGATTGGTAATCATGACATTAATATAAATTTTTTCTGTCACAAGGTACATTATTTAAACAAAATTTTTAATTGTTTATTATATCGAAATAAACGATGTACGTGAAATTACATAATAGCAAAGGTCGCATGTATCCCAAACAAATATGCAGGCAACATAGATAACTATGGGTGAGAGAAGCAAATGGGATTGGCAAAAGTAGGGTTGTAAAAGAAATTCTATTTTTGGAATCAACCCAAACATGTAATAATACATACAAGATTCGCAAACACAAAGTTCTACAAACCTTCGCTCAGTACAAACCACTACCTCCCTACGGACAACTGACGCTGCACACCAGGTCCGAACACGGCAGAGCCGAACTCCCACTGTCATCGCCTCCATCTCTCTCGCCCTCCCCATCTCTCTGTATTATGAGAAAATGGGGTCCCACGTGCTGGCCGCCCCACGGCGTCGACAGACAGAATGGAGAAGGCGTTTCCCCGGAGGATGGTAAGGGAGATGCGCTGGAAGAGCCATTCCATGACTATGATTTGTAGTCAGGGAAGTGATTCCATCTGGGGTCGATAACTATATACGAGTCAAATATTGAATTTAATCTAATAAGCTATTCACATCAATAAAATGTATTAACTATGCTTATTATTTAGTTTAAAGGGGAATGAGGCAGTGGCCGTGACCTTTACAGACATTGTAGAGTCATGGGAGTGATGTAATTGATGCAATTTAAAATTTTGTCGAAATAACGTAGCTAACTACTGTGTTTTGTACTTCTGGGGAAGAGGGATCGGTGAAGATTTTAGAGTTGGAATTCGGTAAGTAGAAATGAAAGGTAAGTACACCTGGTAGCTGAAAAAAACATGATGATTACGTCTGGAACATTGTTAATGGCAAATCTGCTCGAACAGCGCTTCTCTGTGAGTAAACAACAGATACAAGTAAATGTATGGCCCGTTAGAAATAGCAGCAAAATTTTCTCCAGTTTAATACCTACCATCTTAACAGTGGAAAAGTACATTATGTTGCCTAAGATATATTCTGTATCTGATGAAAAAAAAACAGGATTGTTATAACTTCAATACTTTTGATAGAGTAGGCATTGGTCTGTTCGATCAGAATTTACCTAGGGTTAAACAACAACATAAACTATATGAGAATATTCCCACCTATTGAATAGAATTAAAAATTACTACGAATGAAACGGGTCGAATATATAACATGGAAATATATGCAAATATTAAACTGGTAAATATATTAGAAAATATATATAACAAACAGTAATAAATAAATGATTTCTAATTTATGCACAAGTCCAGAAATTTGGAGAAAGGGAACTTCGATTATATCGAACCAGTACTTTACTCGTACTTTATTTAATCGACCACGGAAGAGCGAAGGGTAAATTTGACACTTTAATGATTCTTCCAATGCACCTCTCTATGTAAATATTAATAATTGTTTCTACTTTTGGCACAAGGCCATCAAATTACCCAGTGCATTACTGGTACTTTATTTTATTGACCCCGTAAGGATGAAAGGCAAAGTTAACCTCGGCGGGATTTGAACTCATATCGTAAAGGGACGTAACTATGCTGGAAAGCATGGCGTCCGACTCTCTACCGATACTGCCAATCCAATGATTTCTGATTTTGGCGCAAGACCAAAAAGAAAATAAGTCGATTATATCGACCCCAGTAATTGACATGGTGAGATTTTAACTCAGAGTGTAGAAAGCCGGAACTAATACCGCAAGGCATTCTATCCGACATTCTAACAACTCTGCCAGTTCACCGCACTTAATAATTCTTCATTTCTTAAATTGACAGACGACCACAAATTTATAACGGAGGGGGTAGAGCGTCTTTAATCGGCATCCAGATATATTACTGGTACTTATATTATTGCCTATTGAATGAAGGGTGAAATTTATAATTGATCCCGACGTGATTTGAACGTAGACCGTTTTTGTCGATACGACAAATTAAAATATGAAAATATAAAAATATTATTATATGAAACGGTAAAAAAATATTGTAGCTTTAAAAAAGTATAATAATATTTTCTAATTTAGGCAAGAGGATAAGAGGGAAAAGTCGATTAAATCGACCACGAAAGGATGAAAGACAAAGTTGAACTTGGCGAGATTTGAATTTGTAGCAAAAAGAATCGGAACAAATATAATAATGATTTCTGATTTAGGCAGAAGACCAGCAATTTGGGGCAAGGGGAAAGTCGATTAAATCGACCCCAGTGTGTTACTGGTGCTTTATTTTATCGACCCCGTAATGATGAAAGGCAAAGTTAACCTCGGCGCGATTTGAACTCAGAACGTAAAGGGCCATAACTCTATACTGCAAAGCATGGTGTCTGACCCTCTACCGATACTGCCAATCCGTCACCCTAGTGAAGTATAATGATTTATAAAAATAAGTACTATGTCATAATTAAATCTACCCTAATACGAGTATTCTATTCTAACGGATGAAAAGCGGAGTTGTTTTTTTTTTGGGGGGGGGGGGGGGATTTGAATTCAAAACATAAAGAAGCAATACCGATTCTTACAACCGATCTCCCTCGAAATAGCATAATATTGCATTGACTACATCGAGTATACATTTGTTTTCTTACATACTCCAGGTATGTGGGAACAAAACCCACATCATTCCTGGCTAGTGAAATTGATAAGGTTCATATCCAATACGCTCTTCTGTAGGTTGATACTTTGTACATAAAACATGGCCAGGGTAGGAATTGTAAAGAATTGAAGTGGATGGGACGGAGGAGTTGATAAATGTGTTTGATATGGTGTTCATGGCATGAGACACAGTAAGGAAATCGAGTTGATGTGGTGGACTTTGAACAGTGTGGTAAATCGATTGCAAGTCTGAAACCAATACTGTAGTGCTAGAATGAACAAAGAGATAACACACGTTAACGTGTTGAAACGGTAAAAAAAAATCTAACAATTGTTAGCAACTCTGATGGAATAGGGAACATAATTTCTGGAAATAACAAGAGATTCTTGACAAGATTAACTTTGCTTGGGAAAAAGATTGTCTGATTTTTGTATGGAGTCAGGAAACAATTATAAACAGGGTTTTAATCTAATCTTTTACCTCACTAGTACAGTCTATATTACAGTTGTTAGGACATCGGATAGAATGTTTTACGGTATTCGAGCTGGCTCTCTGCGTTCAAATCCCGCCAAAGTCAACTTTGCCTTTCATCCTTTGAGACGGAAAATAAAATACCGCTCCAATACAGAAGTCGATTCTTCCTCTATATCCCTTTCTCAATTCCTCTCAATCACTCTTTCTCTCTCTCCTTCTCTGGAAGATATCAGCTGTTTTAACTTGAAAAGGAGATGGGCTCCGCCAGGATTAAACAATTTACCAAGGAACGCTGTATGTCACTTCACGCCATTACGGCTCCACCGAGAGTTACGGGTAAAGGGAGAGAGAGAAAGGAGCAGAAAGTGAGAGCGTACAGTCTATACCGCACATGGTATTAGCCAACTCGATGCTATAGTAGAGGATGCACTGTGTGATCGATCCTGGGACTAAATGGTTGCGAAGTTACATTGAATGTATATTTTTCTTACATACTCCAAGAAAGAAGACCCAAAAGCCACATCATTCCAGACTAGTGAAATTGATACAGTTGATAACCAACACGAATTTCTGTATATTTTATATTTGTAGGGAAAACAACGGCAGTGTAAGGTTTCTAAAACATTGAATTAATGGGGAAGGAGGGGTTGATAAATGGGTTTAGTATGGAGTTCATGGTGTGCCTGCGCCTATGAAATCAGTAGCTCGTGTCAAACATCGACACTTTGTTAGTGTACATAGTTTAGTCGATATCCATGCCTCTGAATGTCCATCTCAGTACACTTACCTGTAAATATGCGACAAAGGGTATGGAATATTGTAGTGCTAGAACGAACAAAGAGATGACACACGCTAACGTGTTGAAAATTCCCAGGTGTGCGGAATGACGACAGCACTGTAAAATTTGAAATGGATTTAATTCGTTAATTCGTGACTGTTGCACTTCATTTCTGTTTAAGAGATAGAATGGTACATGTAAAATAATTGAGGTTTGTAGAATCAGAAAAACATAAATGCTAGACCATAAGACTTCTGAGTTGGGGGCCCTTTACAATGTCACTCGACTTGTTAGAAATACCAGCTAACATTTACAAATCCCACTCGATAATTTAGTCCTAGAAGCAAAACGTCGAGATAGTCATGGCTTGAACGTCTTTGATAATCGATCTGTAAACCTGGTGTTAAACAAAAAGCTTAACGAACCAACGACAGAGAATCTATACGGTTGTTCTACCTGTTAGCAAATCTTCCTCATAAAACGGACACATTTGATAATGTAGTCCTAAATCCACTGTTACATCTGGGATGTTTTTGACAATAGGCCTGTTAGACTAAGACTGACGTGAGACTAAACATTAACTACCAGCATACATGATGTGTGCACTGTTTCTATGTATGTCTATATCTAATATTCTCACAGAGTTAAAGATATGGGCCAAGGTGCTAGCAACGAGACTGGCGCTTGTCGTCGAAACCCTGCTAGGGAAAGCGCAAACGTGTGCAATCCCGCGAGGGTGGGGTGTCAACCTGGCTTCGATGGTGCTCTGATCAATTTAGATCAGTCTAAGGCATTCGATAGGGTCGACCATCGATACTTGGAAGCGGTTCCCAAGGCGGCCGGTTTCGGTCCCGTTTTTAGAGGCTGGATCAAGGCGATGCACACCAGCATCTGCTCAAAAGTCAAGGTGAACGGCTACCTATCGGAGCCGTTCGCAATCACGCGTTCCATTCGACAGGGATACCCTCTCCCCTCCATTCTGTACGTATTGACTCTAGAGCCACTACTTCGGAAGTTGGAGCTTTTGCAGGGCATCCCTTTAGAACCGGGACTGCGAAAAGCGGCGTGGGCTTATGCCGACGACGTGACGGTAATGGTGTCGAAAACCTCGGAAATCGAGGTAATCGGCAACATACTATAGGAATACGAAAGGTTCACAGGAGCAAAACTGAACCCGGACAAGTCTGTCGGTTTGCAACTCGGAACGTGGAGAGGCAAACCGATGCCGTCCGACAGCGTCGTCGGACGCTGGACGGAAGGACCAGTGAAATTGCTCGGGGTCTGGTTCGGTCCAGACCTCCAAGTGGAGAAAAAGTGAAACGAGGTCATGGCCAAGGTATTTGCGCTCACCCAGAAGTGGGCAGAGTGAAAACTGTCCTTGAAAGGTCGAGCGGAGGTGGCGAACACTTTCATAGCGTCCGTCATCTACTACCGCTTGACTGTCGTGCCTTGTCCCCGTGAATACCTCACCAAGATAGAACGCATGCTCTTCCAGTTCCTGTGGAAGAAGCAGGCTCCACTGGTGAGAAGATCCATCTGCTGTCAACACCCTTCCAACGGAAGGCTGGGCATGCCGTGGCTAATGATGCGCAAACATGCGCTGAGGCTAAGGCATCTCCAGGTATTCCTCACCGACCAACCGGTGTGGGCACCGTTTGTGAGACAGGCCTTCCCACAACTTGTCTCGCTGACGGGGCTGCAGTCCTAGGTCAAGCGAAGACCGAAGAAGATGGGCGCCTGGCTCATTGAATGGGCCCAGGCGCTCACAGTCTTCTGTCAAGCGGGCACAGCATTCAGTGGAGACTCCACTTCGACATTCTATAGAGGGTTAGTACTTTACAAGTGCGACGACGTGCTCGGGGAGACTCTAGGCGCCGAAGACGACGAGCTCACCAGTTTGTTCGGTAAGACTTTCCGCCCGGGACCTATGGACAACTTCCAGAGGTCCCTGGCATGGCAGTGCTACCGAGGATCTTTATCCGTTTGAGACAAGATCTACAGGCACGGACGCCCCGGCGGGGATCCTTCCAAGAGGACGTGCCCAAGATGCAAGCAGGACATTGAAACCGTCTTGCACGCAATTGTACACTTCCCGGGCGTAAGCGACCTGTGGAACTATGCAGAACAACTGCTGTCGCGTATGGGACAAATCCAGTTGACTGCCGAGTCCATAGTAAGGATCAAACCGCCAGCCTCTTTCAAAAACGAAAGAGAGGCGGTTTTCTTCTGTACAGTGGCTATGGTGAAAGAGGTTATATGGTGGACGAGATTGAGAAGACTGAGGACAGATGCCTTTCTCTCCGGACAACAATTGATTCCCTTCTTTAAGTATCACTTTAGAAGGAGAATCAGAGTGGAGAGAGAGAGAGGCACTGCACCCCAGTAAATTTACTGAAAGGTGGGTGAATGAAGCGAAAATGGCCCGAGTGATTGGCCTTCTCTGTTTATAAGCCTGTAGGTTAAAGAAGAGAGCAAAAGGAAGAAAGAAGCACTTGCACAACACACTCCTGAAGTTGAGAGTTGTTCTATCGACGGGGTATTAAACAACCCATTTGTGGCGCCTCCCCCCTATTGGGGATTTCGATTGTTATAATTGTTTGTTTCAATATTTTTACACGACTGTATGTAAAATCCCCGACATGTGTCTTTGTATTGTCCCCTTTTCTTGTGCGCCCTTGTGGCAAATAAAGAAATATATCTATTTATCTATCTACCTATCTCGTCTACACTGCTACAAAGGTTTCTACTCTGTCTCTCTGATCTAACGCAATTTACTGCCACTCCACTTCACGCCAAAACTCGTACCAATCTCGTACCTTCTCCAGAGCTGTCGCCGTTTCACGGACTTGGGGGATGTGAGAAGCACAAGGAGTTGAAGTTTTGTAAGGATTATTTCATAAAAAAACCAATGGAATATATATTTATAGCCTTAGAAATTATGAACAGTATGGGAAATGTATTAGCCGAAGAATGGAGTCGGAATGTTGATAGTGGAGGTGGTACCTGGTTAGGGTTTTGTGTGAGATAATGGGAGGGTAGTTAGAGATGGTTATGTATAGTGTACGGTGTGAGTAATGATGCATTAGTGATGTAGTGTGGTGAGTTGTAACTTTCGGGGGGAACAGGGAATTTGTAGCAGGTAGAGGTAGGAAAGGGGGAGAAAAGGGGGGCAGAAAGGAGTTAAAGTAGAAGAGGGATGGTGGAGTAAAAGACGAGAAGAAAATAGGAAAAAGAATTGATGACGATGATGATGATGAGGGTGGTGGTGTTGGTGCTGGTAGTGGTGCTGGTGCTGGTAGTAGTGGTAGTGATGATGGTGATGGTGGTGGTGGTGGTGGTGGTGGTGGTGGTGGTTTTCCTGGTAGTGGTGCTGGTAGTGGTGGTAGTGATGGTGATGATGGTGGTGGTGCTGGTGGTGGTAGTGATGGTGATGATGGTGGTGGTGCTGGTGGTGGTGGTGGTGGTGGTGGTTTTCCTGGTAGTGGTGCTGGTAGTGGTGGTAGTGATGATGGTGATGGTGGTTTTCCTGGTGGTGGTGCTGGTGGCGATGAAAGAATGAAGTATAAGAAGAAATCTTTCGTTAGTAATTTAATTGAAAGCGCAGATTTAAGTTTGAGAGTCTGAGATATATTTCAGATGATTGAAATGGTAGGTTAATAATTCAACAGTGGTGCCCTGGAGAATATGTGTGTATGTGTGTATGTGTGTATGTGTGTATGTGTGTATGTGTGTATGTGTATGAGTGTGTGCGCTTGAGTGTGTTATATTACTGGTAATGGCTACGTTTCTAAGATTATATAAATATACATATATATTTATACATACACACACACGTATATATATATATATATATATATATATATATATATATATATATATATATATATATATATATATATATATATATATATATATATATGCGTGTGCGTGTGTGTGTGTTTGTGTATGTATATATATATATACATACACAAACACACACAAACGCACATGTATATGTATATATATATATATATATATATATATATATATATATATAAAGAAAAAGAGAGAGGTGCATTCTTCCATGTATATAAAAAGATTTAATATAGATACATACATATATATACACGGGGATAAGGTGTGTTGTATAGGTGGTTTTTAAACTGGGTAGAATATGGGAGAATTGGAGAGTAAGAATTAGGTCGACAGACAGGTGAGAAGATAAGAAAAGAAAAGAAGAAAGAAAAAATAAAACAAAAAATAAAGCAAGAAAGAAGGTGAAACTGCAGAAGGCCAAATATTCGAAGGTGAGAATATTCAAGGAAACGGGTAAATGTATCAGCAAAGATATCATAAGAAACAAAATAAGAATAAATAAATAACAAAATGAATAAATAAAGGAATATTGATGAAAAACAGTGCAGGAACAAAGTGAGGATGTAATTGTTGTTGTTGTTGCTATTGATGTGAAGTGGTTTTGGCATTGGTGTAAATTTTTTGGATGCCAGATGTTTGTACGGTATTTTGACCAATCAAAACGTTTTTGATACATTGATTAAGTAGTGTAGATAGTGAAGGGGGATCAGAAGGAATATTCAGACAAAGGTAACGCTCGTGTTTGAAATGGCGGAAAAAAACGTTATGTTAGTATTAATAGTCGAATTATGAGAACCGTAAACTACTCTATATTTGCTCTGTTGATATAATATACATATACATACACACACAAGCACACACACACACACACATATATATATATATATATATATATATATATATATATATATATATGAATGTATGTATATGTGTGTGTATGTGTGCGTGCGTATATATATATATATATATATATATATCCATACATATGTATATGTATGTATATATATATATATACACATATATATAAGTGTGTGTGTGTGTGTGTGTGTGTGTGTGTGTGTGTGTGTGTGTGTGTGTGTGTGTGTGTGTGTGTGTGTGTGTGTGTGTGTGTGTAGGTAGATAGATATATTAATAAACAGATATAGGCTGAATCACAATTGATCATAATCACTAACACAGAAAAGATAACCATTCCCGTTGCCTTGTGTTAGACCTATTCTCTGATATGTTCATTCCAAGCATGCTATCACTTTTGCACATTCAATTGTGGTTTTGGAGATACGGCGCAACTCTTCCTTTGCTGATATATACATCAGTAGGCGGCAAATCCTTAGAACCTCTAATAGAATGGTTCGTGATATTCTTTCCGGCTCTCTTCTCTCTCTCGAGGTCAAAATTGCCTTTCATCCTTTCGTTGTCGCCAAATAAAGAACCTGTCTTGACTAAGGATCGATTCTTACTCGATGTCTTTTTCTTATTCGGCTGTGTTCAGACCTGGAGAGGGATGGACACTGCCAGGTATATGTACCAGAAAGGTGCCGTATATCACAACAATGCCCACATGACTCAATCAGGAATTAAGAGCCAATGTGGTGTATCCGTGCTTTGAAATTAAGGTTTCCATTTTTAAATACTCTGATGAGTATTTTCTGCTTGCTCTTCGCTTAAATCACCAAGCTTCGCTGGAATGCTGAGTGACTTTGGGGGCAGTACACAATGATGTATAGTTGCCAAGATATTATTTGGCAGCCAAAACAAACAAAAATCATGCACAGGACTCAATGTTATCCATTGAATCTTTGAAATGTGAATCTTTTGTAAGCTTTATTATCTGTGGCAGCGTAAAGAAAAACCTGTGTTTTAAGATTCTCTGTGCTCAATCAAGAGAATTTAGTACATAAGTAGTGAAAGCAGACACATTCATTGTTCTATGTCTTTCCTCAGAGTGTTTGTGCTGAAATAAACTGATTTATTAATACGTGGTTGTTTTAACGAAGCTTCCTAATTTCAATACATGAGGGAATAAACCAGTAATTAAAAAGGAGGCACCAACATTTTGTTGGCCTGTACTATTTCTAGGCGGCGAATTGGTAGAGTAGTTAAAATGATGGATAGAATACATTGCGATATTCGTTCCTCCCCTCTGAGCTCTGAGTTCAAAACCCACCGGAGTCAACTTTGCCTTTTATCATTTCAAGGTCGAAAAATAAAATACTTCTCCAATTCTCTCTCTCTCTCTCTCTCTCTCTCTCTCTCTCTCTCTCTGCTAGGCTTTAATTTAACAGATAAGTAGGTCAGTTGATCGAA
This sequence comes from Eledone cirrhosa, assembly GCA_964016885.1. Lineage (NCBI taxonomy): Eukaryota > Metazoa > Mollusca > Cephalopoda > Octopoda > Eledonidae > Eledone > Eledone cirrhosa. The sequence goes on along the minus strand of OZ024742.1, from coordinate 263,673,440 downwards.
CAACTGAAAGACCATCGTTGAAACAGACGGAGAATCCATTAACTGTTCCTACAACTACATGTTTATGTAAGTGTGCGCTTCTACGTGTGCGAATGTTTCTACAGTGCATCTGTATGTATGTGAGACGAAAAGAAAACTGCAACTAAGAGTATGAGGAACCCAAATGCCCAGCTTGCTCACTTTTCCTATCTTTTCCAAGTGGCGACAGATTGGGGATTGGGGTGTGTTGAGGTCAAGTGCTAATTCTTAAATTAAAACTTTTTGCGCGGATTGCATTCCACCAATTCTCTTCAAGCATCTTGATCGAGGTCTGGAATGGGTTCATCCCTCAATGACGTATCCCCAATACGAAACTTCGAAAACCAGTTTCGGACTTTGCGGTCAGTAATGACACCTTGGCCATAAATACTACAAATTTTCTTAGCTGCTTCTGTGACATTTTTGTTATTCTTAAACTCCCACAACATTACGTATCGAATATGTACTTTGAGTTCCTCCATTTTAGAGGTGTGAAATCATAGATTAAATTACGATGTGCAATTTTTCACTAGTGAAATAAGAATGACTGATGAAGACTCTCTCTAATCACGTAATTTCCAGTTGTGTTTAAAACATTGGAAGTTTGAAATACGTAGTTACAATTTGCTTTTAAAAAACGGAAATTATTTATGACTCAACCCAAACGCAGTAAAGACTGTGAGAACAGTTGATTGCATTCAATTCTACCTTGAAGATCGGGTAAAATACCCCTATGGACGTGTATATATATATATATATATATATATATATATATATATATATATATATATATATCACAAAAAGGATAGACGGCATGACAGGCCTTGACTATTGGGGTCGACTAGAAAAGCTCAAACTCTACTCTCTCCAACGACGTTGAGCGCTACATTATCTGCATGGTGTGGAAAATCACCATTGCCCAAATGATGTTGGCATCATCTCCAAAATACACCTAAGGCTTGGGTCCCGTACTATCCGCCCGCTTTAAAAATCAAGGTCACATCTCATAACAACAATACGGCACAATTATTTCACCTTAACTGGTCCCGCTTTCTTTAACATCACACGAAAACACATAAAAAAGGAAACAGATCTTATAAAATTCTGAATATCTTCGGACAAACCCCGGATAAGTCCCGTTCTCCCGGATAGATCTCCGAAAACAATACTTGAGTGGCCTTTGGTGTCTAAATCATGATTTGAAACACTTTGCCTGGGTCAATAC
>OZ024742.1:263652197-263654697 GCA_964016885.1 Eledone cirrhosa | reverse complement strand
CTCTATATATATATATACATAGAGAGAGAGGGGGTGTATGTGGTTGTTAAAGATAAATATATTCTTTCTTAAGATCAAATTTGAGTTTTGTTACTCTGGAGTTTCTTTTGTGTAATCACAGGGTCATCGGAAGATTTCCGACGTCTATTGCGGTGAATTGGCGGAATTGTTAAGCGTCGGGCAAGATGCCTTGCGGTATTTGTTCCGACTCTTTTCATTCTGAGCTCAAACTCTGCTGGAGCCAACATGGACGACAGGCTTAATTTGTCATCCTGTTTAAGAAGGCTCGCCAGTCTCTTGGGTGTCATTAACGGAGCCCAATCCGTGGCAAGCATTTGAGCAAGGTCTCCTGTTTGAAGATACCTTCCTTCCTCCCTTCTATCAGTCTAGGAGACTCTGAAATAAAGGGTAATGAGGAATGTTCTTCCCTCCCTTACTAAACAGTAGCAGCATATATAGATCAATCCCACTCCAAACGTTGTACACAGTGCAATTCCACTTTATTTTACATAGAGTAGTTCCATTTCAAACATTTTCCAACGAGCAGTTCTACATTAGAAATAGCTGTATTTATAAATTTACATTTATACATTTCCATATGCGTGTATTATGGATATGTTTGTGTGTATAGTTTTAAAGGTACCAAGCCACTTTTCATAGATGAAGCCTGTTTTTTTTAACATAAATATATCTACGTCATCGTTTCGTTATATTTTGCTGTTGTTTCTTTTGAGTGTGTTTTAATAATACTTTAACGTCAATAAAAGAGACTTGTGAGAAGAAAGAAAATATTTACAACAAAAACCACAATATGGATAACTAGAACAACATATCAAATCAACGGACATGGCAACAAACATGTTTGTGATTACCATATCAACAGCAACAAAAACAACAAAAAACACTGGTACAAATCAACAAGAATAACAACATTCAATAAAAGAATAAAGTTTGTTTTTTTTCAGTAACGGCTTTAAGACATCTAATATTATAAAATAGATTGTGTATGAGGGGGAGAGGGAGTGATTGGGAGAAAATGAGAGAGAGAAACAGAGTGAAAGAGTGAAAAAGAGAGAAAGTGATGATCGGCTGGATTTTTGCTGACATCAGAGAAAGATAAAGCACGCTTCCAAAGAAATTTTAGTCTATTTGTTAACAGAAGTAACGACTGAGTATTAGGATTATATTATATTTAACTAGCTAGACACATGAAAATTCCACGGGAACTAGGAATTATTCAGCTTCACTTTGAAATCACTAAAAGAATTAGTGATACATGTTTAGAAGAAATGTTTCTCTGTGTGTTGTGTTGGTCACGAGTGTTTATGTGTTCATGTATGATTGAGGTTGAGAAATAAATTCCCCAACGTATTGATTTCGAGAAAATGGACCAACGCGGAAACAAGACCGCTAATAAAATATTTATTTGTAGCCATGGGATACAACGAATCCATGTGATTAATAATATCGCAGCAAAAATATAGAACACTTCAAAATAACAACAAACATAATGTTTTCGCGGCGATGTATTTGTTTTACAAGGTTTTTATATGAAATCGAGATGAAGCACAGCGATAATCACTGAAGATGTCACAGAAATGTGCGGCGAAAGAAATTTGAGAAACTTTTTGAGAAATTATATTTATATTTATATTTTTAACTGTTGGTCAATCAACGATAAACATTGATTGCCAGCTAAATTATTTATAAAGATATAAAAATATACTGAAGCGAAAACCAAACCATACAGTGAGTGTGTTTTACTATTTTTGGCAATATTTAGACATGACCTTCCTCAAATATAACATATTTTCGTTAACATTATATTAAAATATAGTTTTCTGTTTAGATTTTTTTTTTGTACTTATAGTAAGGTGTAAAAGAGAAATAAATTAGGAATTAGAAAGACTAAGAAATGTAGCCTTATTGTCAGGCGTATTACAGGCCTCTTGCTTCTTAGCTGAAGAAATAGGCGAAAACCTCTAGACCACCGCTAAAGCCAAAACTGGTAAAAGGAGAGAATGTTTTGGGTTCACTCTTTTATAATCCCTTACCACAAGTAGCCAAATGCACAAATAAGTACAATACGAAAAGACGGTAGTTTCTTAAAACAATAGCAAAGTAGAATTCTGCAATACATGTATGCAGGATTATATTGTTATAAAATATTGCAGATCACATTTTTTAATTTGAATATCAGTTAATTTTTCAATTGTTTTGGTGTTTAGCGGAACAATAAAAATAGAATTCATTGTAATTAATTTCATCGAACATTCTAGCACATCAAACTTGAAATCATTGATATACTGCATATATTTCAGTGTTTATTTCGAATGTTACTTAATACTGAATATATTTACGAACAACGAACATTTTTAGATTATGTTACATTAAATTGCTGCAAACGTAGTAGAAAACCACTTCGTGAGAAGTAAGTTTTGGCGCTAAAATGTATTTTGCTAGTATATATATATATATATATGTGTGTGTGATTATGAAT
>OZ024742.1:263644697-263647197 GCA_964016885.1 Eledone cirrhosa | reverse complement strand
AAATAAATATGGTTTTATAAATATAGTTTCCATTTATTAATATCGTATATCTACTCCAAATACTTGTCGAGTGCTTTATATCAGTTATAAAAATATTTACTTGTTGTATACCAACAATTTTAAATAGAACTTTTGCATATATATATATATATATATATATATATATATATATATATATATATATATATATATATAATTTAAATTGATATTTTCTACCGATATATATTGTTATATTTGGGGAGGGCCATGTTATTATAACATTGCCAGAAATATATAGTAAAACGCACTCACTGTTTGTTTTGGGTTGTATTTCGTTTCAGTATATTTTATATTTCTATAATTGATTCAGCTGGCAATCAATTTATTATTGATTGACCAACAGGTAAAAATATAGATATAAATATAGTTTCTCATATATATATATACTAACTAAACTGCCCGTCCTTTGGACGGTTCAAGTAGCTTTCGATGTAGCTCATTAAACTAAACAAAGTAAATTTGAATAAATAGAAGAAAAACGTACTTTATGTAAACATGAAAACCTTAGGCACTATTCCAACGAAATAATTAATATGTGAGCTCGGTGTCTGTTTTGACAAAAGTAAAATCGCATCATGAAATAGAGAAGTGAAGTGAATAATAGACACTATTATGTACAAAGCATAATATTGTAAAAGTTATGACATCACTTAATGTATGAACATCAAGCTTGAAACGATAAATTATACAATGTCAAATCTATAACTTAACTTAGTAATATTTTAGAAATTGCTGGTTGTGAAATATACAAAATGATATTGTTAGTCTCAAGGAAGCGTACCTTTTGTTTCAAGTACAAAGAGTAAATTAAAATCCGAATGAGCCGAATTACGTAAGATAACTCTTGTCTTACTTAATCACGAAAATTCACACAAATAACCGAAACTTTTTTAATGTCTCCAAAGGCCCCAATATCGATTTTTGAAAGCCTTTGTAGATCATGTACAGGTTTTGTGCAAGGAGAAGCTCTGTAAAAAATTTCAAAGAAATCGCATGAATGGTTTAGAATATATGAGCCCTCATTAAAAATTGTCCACACACACACATCCAGAAAACTTCGTCTTTATATATATATATATATATATATATATATATATATATATATATATATATATATATATATATATATATATATATATATATATATATATATATATATATATATATATATGAGCACCACTCAAATATGAAATTAATTTAAACTTTTTCGGAGATGGCAGTGATCTAGTTATGATGCGTCTGACTATAAGAAGATTGTTCTGACAGAAAAATTTAATTTAGCAACACTTCAAATGGAATACTTTATTATTTCATTTTTTGAAAGTTTTTAGTAAGATTTTCTGGGAGAGAGAAGTTAAAATACCGTGGTGGGGTGTGATCAGGGATAGAGAAGACCTGGAAAGGAGATGTAGGTCTAAGCAGGGTACAGTATGAGATGTAGAAGATGTGTAATTTACTAAGAGATATATAGAGCAAAGGTGTGGCATTTCATTAGTAAACACAAACATATGTGGTGGCTATATAGACCATATGTATATGTATGCATATGTATGTATGTGTGTATATGTTATGTGTGTATGTGTGTTATATATACATAGATAGACAGGCACAGAATGGCACACACCTGGTATTAATTAAAAACTCATTAAGCACACAGTAACACAGTATGGGTGTCTCTCAGATCTGACGCACTCCATACACATATATGTGTGTGTGCGCGTGCGTGCGCGCGCGCTTTTTTAATCATCCCTTCCGTATTGTGACAAGAATATGTAGAAGGAATGCAAATATTTGTGAAGACTCGAGTCAACCCCCAATGCTTAAGCAATGAGCCTGGATTTATTTATTTTCTTACTACAAAATACATGTAACTATACGAGCGATATGTTATGATTACCAAAAGTCCTGTTGTTAAAAGAACCCTTTTTATAAATGACATTTAATTCCAGAAAGTTTGCGGGATTTTTCAGACCCAAAACTCTGTTATTAAACTATCGAAGGGGAAGTTTTATTTTCTAGTATAATGAATATCTGTACATTTTATTACATGAACAAAAAGTTGTTTAACATTTTTATTCGTGTAAAGTTTCATGTTTACAGCAGGAAGCAAGCTTAGCAACAGTTTGATTGAGATTTTAGATCCTTTTCATTGTTCACCTCGCCAACCTGAAAATGTAGATTGACTGCAGATGATACATATGTAACACGTGATTATTTTAAGAAGTCTAATATGTCTATGCTCAGAATTGCGGAGGCCCACTTCACTTGCCGATCTCGATAACCGATGTAATTTGACATTATCGATAATGGACATAATATTGGACATCAGAAAAAAAAAAAAAATATGTATTCCCATGTTATGGGATTTTATGTTCCGAGAACAACCTTTTAAATTTCTGTACACGAGGAAGCGGACTCAAAAATGTTCTATAATTTGGATTGAGATGCATGATCTCCCATA
>OZ024742.1:263639697-263642197 GCA_964016885.1 Eledone cirrhosa | reverse complement strand
ATATATATATATATATATATATATATATATATATATAATTATATATTCGTGTACAGATATTTTTGCATACACAAAATCAAAATCTAAACAAACGTATTTATTTCCCGAAAGCACAGACGGCTTATCGTCATTGTTACTGCCGATATGCCACCCAAAAAGTCCCACTTCTTTTGGCACAAGGCCAGCAATTACATAGTCAGCGGTTCAGAAATCACAAGCATCACTGACGAGTTTACTCCTTACTCTACCAGTTAGTCTTAGTGTACTTCGTCCTGCTTTTAGGTCATGCCTCGAAGGAAGAGATGCTCCATTGGCCGAAATACTGCGAAAGTGGCAAGAAAAAGAACAAGGCGAGCAAACGAATCGTCAGTGGAATCTGCTATTCGACGGTCGCAAGGCTGAGGTATTCCGTACTTCTCTGTACTGTTTCAGAAAGGAGGGATAAACATGACAATCTATGTTTAAAATCCCTAGAAGCCCCGGGCCATTCTTGCTAGTATATAGTAAAGTAATAAAAGGTGTTAATCTGAATTTAAAGGGTACTGAAATTTATTAACAAAAGTACACTTCACAAAAGTAGCAATAAGAAAGAGAAAAATGTGAAAGAAAAAAGACGATATATCACAGTTGCGCCCTTCGGACAAGTGGGCGAAAGCATTGCCACGGAAAACAGCCAGTGATACCCGCTGCCTCACCCATTCCATTTCGTGGGGCTCATTCCTCAGGCGTGATGCCCTCCTCACGATTTTGCAGAGAAAAATGGCAATCTGGGGAATGGTATAAAAAGGAAATGGTCAGCCGATGCCTGGTATTTGGTGCTCTCCGCAAATCTGCGCTATGAGTCGCAGCACCTTCGTCTATGATCTATACGATGAGTTGGACACCGGAGAAAGTGTCGCAACATGTGACGACAGAGATGAAGGATTTATCCCCATCAAACAGGAAAAAATGTTATTTCGTCTGGGAGCTTACCGTCACCGCGGTCGAGGTTGACAGGCTCCAGTTGTGATGGGAGAGCGGCCACAAAAGTCGTCGACAGTGGTTCCACGCGGCGCATTTGTGTGGCTTACACACATGGAGGTCAATGTGCCGAATGTACTCACCATCAAGAAGAGTACGAGTTAATGAAGAAGGCACTGAATTTAACTACTGTTCGGCAGCGAAGCAGATCAGAGGCGGGTGAGGCGGTGTTAATCAAGGAAATACTTTCTCCTCGTACAAATCTAACTGCATTTGATGTTACAGTTTGTTGGAAATTTGCATAATGAGGGACAGTGACACAGACGGCAATCACCTACTGGAGGTGTTGGTCCACATCAAGTTCCAAGGTATTGCGAAGAACTTCATGGTTGCGGGCACGATAGAGATGATATATATAAGGTAGATCGACTGTGTCAGGTCAGATGTTGAGGGGAGGTCGAGACCATCAAGCCCTCTACCTCCCGAGGATTTTCACCTGCTGCAGGTAAGTTTACTACAAAAACTAATGGTGGCATCGAGTTCACTGTCTTGCGTCGGAAGACAACAGGGTCGCACTGTGCAACGAAAAGCGGAGTTTGGTGAGGACGAAACAGTTCATCAGGAGGAATAGCATAGGATGCGAATCTATGACCTGCCAGGTAAGCTTGTTTCACGTCCGAGAATTCTTGTATGGCTTTCGAGATTGAGGAACCAATAATGCAGGAGTGAAAACCAACAGGCGGGTGTGTTTTTATTGGCAGTATGACCCTCCCAAAGTGGGTTTACTCGCATCTGATGCGAGAAACACTACAAACCCTCCATCTCAATTCTACTTTTGAAAAGCATAAGAACCGTGAAACCGGTAAAGGAAACAAATAAATATTCTTGAAAAGACTCCTGTTGTATTTTCGATTTCTTTTACCTTATATATATATATATATATATATATATATATATATGTATATATATTATATATATATTCATATATATATATTATGTATATATTCATACAATAAACAAACATATATCATGTGTGTGTAAGTGCTTGCATGCCTTTTCTTTTTTTTTTCTTTACTTGTCTAAGCGCTGATATCTGTTTGTTTTATGTGTCTCCGTGACTCATTCAAAATATTTAATAAAATATGTACCATTGCAGTGAATCATTTAACATGTTAATTTAGTGGGGTGTGGTTGGGTATGGTGTAACTGTAGAGAGGAGCGTTTCTATCATCATGGGTTACTTGACAGGATAATGCGTTTTCTACACAAAAATTGATGTTTGCACATCGTTATACAATTATTCATACATGCACGAACACACACGCACACACATGCACACGCATGCACACACAAGTACACACCCACACACACATATATATATAAACATATGTGTGTGTATATCCATATATGTGTGTATATATAAATTACCCGCCGCGCCTTGCTGCGTTTCACACATTTTTTTTTGTAAGAAAATGATGATTTATTTTAAATCAATGATATAATTTATGGAGAAAATCTCTGCATTTCAATATTACTCAAT
>OZ024742.1:263604697-263637197 GCA_964016885.1 Eledone cirrhosa | reverse complement strand
CATATATATATATATATATATATATATATATATGTATGTATGTATGTATATATATATATATGTTCTAACCTAGAAAGTTCGGGACCATAAGTGAATTTCAGTCTGATTGTGATGGTTAGAATTGATGATAAAGGTTCTGGCGCCGCTTTTGGTAAGATATGAAGGAAGACGAGGAAAGATTCTACACTAGAAGGCTTTTCATTAGTTGCATAGTTGCATGCGAATATTTGTGTGTGTGTGTGTTAGCATTAGTGTGTTGTGTGTATGTGTTTGTGTGTGTGTATATGTGTGTGCGTATGTGTGTGTGTGTGTGTGTGTGTGTGTGTTTATATAGATATGGTGCGGAAGAAAGAGACAGAAAAAATAGATTACATACCGTTCATAACTAGACGAAGGTTCTATATATGTATGAAAGAAACTAAGAAAGTGTATATGTAGGAATAAGTAAAGCATATCTGTGTTGTTACGAAGTTTGTTTCGTAACCATGTGTAACGCGTTCGATCCATCGGCGCGGCACTTTGAATAATTGTCTTCTACTCTAACCTAATGAAAGCTTGTAGATTGGTGGTTAGAGTGTTCGGCTCTCGATGGTAAGATTGTAAGTTCAATTCCCGGTAGCGTACTGTACCCTTGAGCGGGACACTTTAATTCACGTTGCTCCAGTCTAATCAGCTGGATATATTTAATTGTACCTGTAATTCAAAAGGCCAGCCTTATCACACAATGTATCATGCTGAATCTCCTTGAAAATTATCTTAAAGGTACACGTGTTTGTGGAATTTTCAGTTACTTGAATGTTAATTTCACGAACAGGCTGTTCCATTGATCAAATAAGTGGAACACTCGTCCAACATACACACACACATATACTGTAACCTTAGGTTCAACAATGTTTTTTGAGCGAAACTGATACAAGTATCTAACAGTAACCTATCTAGAGGACATGGGATAGCTTATATCATGTAGAACCCAAATAGTATTTTGGAGCTTATCACATTTTAATGTGAGAAATATCAGGTGGGCAAAAAGAAGGCAAGCAAAATCTATGACGCGAAATCCATCTCCCCAACCTCACGCTGTAGGTCACAGTTCTTCGCACGACAAACGATAAACATGATAGAATTCTTAAACGAATGAAAAGACAGGGGGGGGGGGGGGGTTGTCAGGTATCGATTGGGAAGATGGACTCCGATTGTAGGGAATAAAATGATAGATTGATAAACCCAAATGATAGACTGCTAGAGAATACCACACTCATAGTCTATGAACGACCAATGTGCAAATTCCTGAAGATGTGGAAGATCTTGCTCAGGCTGACACCAAGGCAGCTCGCAGGCACCTTCGGGTTTACAAATTACAAGATGTTACAGGAGACCAGCGTCATGAAGTTTTCTAGCCCAACTTAGCTGGTGAGTTCTCCCTCGTGGTTGAGTAGATTAGCCTGTCTGTCTTTTTTTTTATTATGCCCTTTTTATTATATTATTTTTACATAACATCTACTCCTTTTTATGTAACTTGGTTTTGTCCATCTTTATTGTATATAAGAATGGCCCTTTAGTTACAAATAAAGGAAGTATTGTTGTTACTACTACAACTACTACTACTACTACTATTACTACTACTACTACTACTACTACTTCTACTACCACCACCACCATCACTACTATTACTACCACTAATAGTACCACTACTACTATTATTACCTACTACTACTGGCAACTGAGTTCAATCCCTCCGAGGTCAATTTTTCCTTCCATCCTTAAGGGGTCGATAAAATAAAGCACCAGTAATGCACTGAGGCCGATTTAATCGACTTTCCTCTTCCCTTCAAATTGCTGGCCTTGTGCCTAAAGTAGAATTATTAAAAGAACAAATTAATGAAATGCTGCGTAGAAAGCATAAAGGTTCTAATGGAGTTAGGATGAGAGGGAATAAAATATCTGTTGTAAAATATCTGACAAAATAGAACATTGCTTTTTTTTGTTTGTTTCGTTCTAAAATAAAATTCTCCTTCAAAATTTTTAATCTCTTTAATCTTCCCAGCCTCCTCTCTCTCTCTCTCCTTCTCTCTCTCTCTCTCTCTCAATCACTCTCTCCTATTCATTCTCTCTCTCACTCTCATTTACTCCCTCTCTCACTCACTCACTCTCTCTCTATATATATATATATATATCTTTCTCTCTCTATCTTTCTTTCTCTCTCCCTCTCTATATATATATATGTGTGTGTGTTATATATATATATGTGTTATATATATATATATGTGTGTGTGTGTGTGTACATATCACTCACACCCACTTCAATTTTCCCCTTTTTTTCGTTTATATTTTTATCTATAGATAAACAGCAACCTAATATTTTACAAATATTAGGGATTATAAAAGAAATATAAAAGACATTCTATTTCTGACCACATATATAAATATAATAATTAGCAGTGTTAAATACTGACCATATATGCGGTGAAAATTCTTTTTAGTTCTCATTCATTAAGTTTTGGGATATTTGACGAGAAAGATCTTATGATTATATGATAGTTTCTGATTTAGGCACAAGGACAACAATTTGGGGAGAGGGGGAAGTCGATTAAATCGAGCATAGTGTATTACTGGTGACTTATTTTCTCGATCCCGTAAGGATGAAAGGCAAAGCTTACCTCGGTAGGATTTAAACTCAGAACATAAAGAGCCATAACTCTATGTTGCAAACCATGTTCTCCAACACCCTACTGATATTGCCAATTCACCGCCCTTCTTATGATTATATAATGGAAAAGAGGGATTCAGATTTGATGTAGCCATATTTGTATCTTTATTCTTGTAATATATCCATACATTTTTGAATCAGTTATACTAACATAGTCAACCTTGTAATATTTGAAATTTGAAATGTAACCGTCCCACAGCAGAAGTGATCATAGTCATAATCGATCATTATAAATAATAATCTAGAAAATCGGATAGAAATACTCTGGAGACGGAAAAAAATACACAGAAGTACGTGCGAGGAAACGAACGTTTCAGAGTCAGATAACCTTGTTTTCCGGATCATTGGCTATAAAGAATAATGCAGGGTATAATACAAGGGTATAAATAGGAAGGTTTTACGACATTCATCATATAGTTCTTTCGTAAGTCAAAAGTATGACTAGGCGAATATTTTCAGCTTTTTCGGCGTTGTGCCAATTACTTTCAATCGTTACCGAAATACGTTGTCTTAGTTGTTTTTTTTTTCTTCCCCAATTTTCTAGAGTGACATTGTCATGAGTCAACTCTAATATCATGTCCCAACTGTGTAATACGCTTGATATGAAATATTGATGTCTAATTTAAGCATAAGGCCAGAAAATTTGGCGGCAGGGGAAAGTCAACTAAATCAATATCATTAATTGACTGGCATTTTATTTTATCAACCCCAGATGAAAGGCAAAGTTGACCTCGGTGGGATTTGTACTCAGAATGTAAAGAGCCAGAACGAATACCACAATGGCATTGTTTCTGACGCTCTACCAATCTTCCAATTGTCGACCCTCATGAATGTGAAATATTAAATACACTAGATAATAAGTAAATTGGATAATATCAAGATGAATTAGTAATAAACTTAGAAAATACTACACGATACGATATCACAATGTGTAATATAATTTCATGTGATATTGGAAACATCCCGCTCTATAATATGGCAATGTAAATATTGTATTCTGTAATAATAACATATTATGCTATATTACACTATGTAAAACTACATAATACGAGCCATCAAAAGATCCTATTTGGTCACTCGATCTACTGGAGATAACAATCAAATCTTCCTCACATCACACTTTTCCGACTTAAAACTTTCTATAATTTAGTCCAAGAAGCTCCTAAAAATACGAATAGTTGCGGTTGAAATACTTTGTTCGTATGGTGAACTGGGTCTTTATAATAGCTACATGGACTTATAATGAAAATAATAATATAGTGAGTAATTCAAAGTGTATAAGAGACAGCAGTGTGTAATACTATATAGACTATTTAATATCAGAATGTGTAAATTACACACTGTATAATAAAACACGAATACCTAACTCTATAATGCAGTAATAGAGGCGGCGAATTGGCAGAAACATTAGAGTATAGGACAAAATGATTTGCACTCTGAGATGAAGTATCGTTGAGGTTTGTGTTTGATATAAATAGCGTTTCTTTGTAGCTTCCTATGTGGACAGAAAAAAATGTTTAACATTTGCTAAAATCAGTGTGGGGCTTATACTGTAATTATACTAAGCATAAAATTTCCTTAGATTTTATGCACTGTGTTATAATATAACTATTTCTTATTATTATTCTTATCATTATTATTATTATTATTGGCGACCTACGTAGTAAATCGTATCATCGTGAGCTCCGCAAAGGTTTGTTATTTTCAGTTGTTTAAAATTGCCATTTATGGAAAATTTTTATTGTTAACTGTATATAAGTGCACATACATTGATTTCTGAAAAGGACACTCAAAATTATTGGTGCCTTGAGCCCAAAATTTAAACTTTTTATAATTATCAAACAAAAATTTTTCTTTGAAAAATTATGGCTGACTCAGAGTCACTCCTTCCTCACAATCTAACACCTCACACCGACACCACCATTGTAAATATTGCTACGTTTGCCAACACTGGAAATGTAAGCAGTAGCAATATTTTAAATTTGTCTCAGGCAGACTCTCATTTCCTGCCATTACCAATGACTGCAGGTGTTAAAGCCGCCGCCACCACCATCACCACCGCGATAACAGAAACAAAAGAAAAAAATAAATTAACTCGTGATATCGAAATGAATTCAACCAAAATGAACTCTTCCACACCGAACACCACTGACGCCACCACCACCACAACTAAAGCTAAAATTAACAATAGCAAAATTAACGATAACAACAACAGCAACAATAAAATTAAGAAAACTACCCTAAGTTTTATCAGAGTAGCAAAAACGTGCAAAGCGATCCAGGTAACTTAGGAGGAATTAGAAGAAGCCAAAGGAATGGTAAAGAAAGATGGGTACAAGGTCAGCCTCACCTAAGAAGTGACGACTTCACACTCGTCCCAAGCTATTGTGGCCAGAGACTTGTGAAGATCAGGGTGACCCACGTTCCACCGGCCATCGAAATTCCCTGGCTAATGGCTGCCGTCCTCGCCGGCATCGAGACCAACACCAAAATAATTGAAATAGCGAAAGAAAAGCAGGAGAACTGGTCCGGATCTGGGATGGAGCTCCTGATCCAAGCGGACCATAAAAACATTGGGGAGATCCCAGAGGTAATAGACCTCACTGACGACAGCCACCTCACCGTAATCGTCGAGGGCAGAAGACCTAGGTGTGTCGTTTGTGGTGAAGGAACCCATCTAAGGGCTTTCTGCCCTCAGGCTAAAAGGTTGAGGCCACCTCTCTTACCCACCCCAGTGACTCAAGCATCAACACCACCAGCAGCAGAAATGGCAGCAACAACTGTAGCAGCAACAACCCCAGCAACAGTAGCAAAACCAACACCACCACCACCAGCAAAACCAACACCACCACCAGCAGCAAAACCAACACCACCACCACCCAACGCTTCAGAACTAGCATCAGCGCCTACACCATCCACCACGCCACAACCAAAACCAACGCTTGTGGAGGATTTTCCACTCCCCGGCTTATCGCAACTGGAGACAGATTTTGACGACAAGGAGTGGGAAACGGTATCAGGAAAAAAGAAAAAAAGAAACCAAAAAAGAAAAAATTCTCTTCCTTCCTCCTCCAAAAACAAAATACAGAGGGAAACAAATAAATTATCAAACAAAAAAGTTAGGACAGATATGCCACCATCCACACCAGCATCACCAACCCCATCACCACAAACACCAACTCCATCACCATCATTAACCCCAACACCACCATCACCAACACCACAAAAGTCACCAAAAAGCGTAACAGAAACAAACCCACAACAAACGCAAACAAAACAAAACAACCAAAACGATACACACTACACAGCATTAAATTTGAACAACAACCAATTATTACACTACATGCAACACAACACCAGCATCACAGAAAAAGACTACACAACAACCCAAAAGTTCACACCACCTCCACACATACAAATCACTCGCATCACACAGAAAACGTACACGACACTAAAACAAAAATTCCCCAAAGACATCGGAGACTTCCGACAAACACTCTCCTGGAGGATTTATAAGGACATCCTTCCGGAGGAGGCCACCAGCGGTGAAAAGGGTGGACAAACCATCCTTCCTCTACGAGAAGTAAGGTAAGTGGTCTTTCCCATCTTTTCCACTCCATTTCAACATGACCTCACTCAGAATAGGCAGCATAAATGCGCGTGGCTTGGGGTCGTCATGGAAGCAGGGCCACCTGCTCAACGACCTCAGGTCACTAAACATAGATGTAGTGGCCATCAGTGAGACCAGAATCTCCGAGGCACGGGCCTTCGCACCAATCTTCGGCGGCTACGATGTGTACGCATCTCCCAGCCGTCCGGGATCAGGGGAGGAGTTGCTGTGCTTTTTTGGAGAGGTTTGGATCTCGCCATATGGGCCATCTTCCTGGACCCAGAAGGTAAGTTGGTGGTGCTAGACGTGACCAGCGGAGACGGGCAAGCTTTCAGCCTAGTGACCGTCTATGCCCCGACAGGAGCAGGGCGGCCTGAGTTCTTCCGGCGTCTGGAGACCTTTCTTGGAACGTCCCGCTCTTTAGTGTTAATGGGCGACTGGAACGGGGTCTTAGATGCACGCTGGGACTGTGTGGGATTAGCGGATAGGGGAGGAGGGTGCAAGAGCCTCACCAACCTGCTCAGGCGTTGTGAACTGTCTAACAGGTACCGTTTGGATTTCCCGAATGTACCAATGTGGACTTGGACAAATCGCATAGGGTCATCCAGATCATATCTAGATAGAGTATTTTGTAGGGAAATAGATAGGTCTAGCATAGGCTGTCCACAATTCAAGATAGTCAGCTACACGGACCACAAATTCGTGATCTGTGTGCTTGACGTAGATAGGCTTCATAGACGAGGACCCGGCTACTGGAAGCTAAACGCGTCCTTACCAGCGCGCAAGGCCTACAGAGACCGGATTAGCGCACTAGTTAAGCGGGCGTTGACGGGGGCCATCGTCAACAACAAGTGGTGGTTTGCTCTGAAAAGAGCGATTAGAATAGAGTCCATTAGGTTTAGTAAGGCTTTAGCAATAGAGAAAAATAGAGCAGAGGGAGAATTAGAAAATTAGACGAGGCGCTTAGCAAAGGCATCGTGACCGACGTACTTGCGGCGAAATTGGCCCTTGACCAATTCTTCAATGCAAAGCACGAAGGCTGCGTTGTCAGAGCTAGGGTGCGTGCTCTCAGACACGAGGGGACGAAAGCCGTTCAATGGGCCCGAGTGGCGGAGGCGCGTCGTGGCGATGAAGCCACGATCCGGTCTTTGGTGGACCACGACGGGCGCATGCTACTCGATCCCGGGCAAATGTGTGAAGCTTTTCAGCGACACTTCGCTCAACTGTTCGGGGGCAGTGGCGGGCCGGATCGAGGGATGGACTTTAGTGTCTACCACGACGGACTGCCGCGGCTTTCGGCCACTGAGGCGGAGTGTTGCGAAAAGCCGATAACAACCGCTGAAGTACAGGAGGCAATGACTGGCTGCACAAGGGGTAAATCGCCTGGTTTAGATGGTCTGCCCTATGAACTTTACGTACAAATGCCAGACTTGTTCGGAGGCCTCTTGGCGGACGTCTACTGCAACTGGCAACAGAACGGGAGAATTCCCTACTCTGTGAGCCGAGGAGCGGTGGCGCTGCTGAGAAAGGATCCGAACAAGGGGGATAACATAGATAATTTTAGGCCCATAACTCTGCTAAACACAGAGTTCAAGATTTTGGCCAAGGTGCTAGCAAAGAGGTTGGCGCTTGTCGTTGGTGGTCTGGTGGGAGAGGCACAGACATGCCCCATTCCCGACAGATCCATCCACGACAACCTCCACCTCATACGATACATCGTAGAGAGGGTAGCTAGGGAACCTAGCACGGGTGGGTCTTTGATCAATTTAGATCAGTCGAAAGCCTTCGATAGGGTCGACCATCGTTACCTAGCGGCAGTCCTGAGGGCGGCTGGCTTTGGGCCCGTCTTCAGAGGCTGTATCGCTGCCATGCACAGCGACATCTGCTCTGTAGTGAGAGTGAACGGTCACCTTTCGGAACCGTTCAACATCATGCGCTCGGTCCGCCAAGGATGTCCCCTCTCGTCCCTATTGTACGTATTGACTCTCGAGCCATTACTGCACAAACTGGAGACGTTGAGGGGGGTCCCGCGCGAACTAGGATGCGGAAGATCCGTGTCAGTATATGCCGACGATGTCACCGTAGTGGTGTCGAACGCCAAACACATCGAGGCGATCGGCACTACACTAAGAGAATACGAAGCGGTGACAGGAGCAATGATCAACCAGGAAAAGTCAGTGGGCCTGCAGCTCGGCACCTGGAGAGGCAGGACCATGCCGTCCAACAGCGTCGTCGGGCGCTGGACGGACGGACCGGTTAAATTGCTAGGGGTCTGGTTCGGTCCAGACCTCCAGACGGACAAAAACTGGGACGAGGTGACGAGCAGGGTGGCTTCTCTCACCCAGAAATGGGCCGAGAGTAAGCTATCCCTGAAAGGTCGAGCGGAGGTGGCTAACGCGTACATCGCGTCCGTCATCTACTACCGCCTGACCGTCGTACCTTGTCCTAAGCCCCGCCTGACTGCGCTGGAGCGTTTGCTCTTTCGCTTCTTGTGGAAGAGACGCGCTCCGATGGTCAGGCGGTCCATCTGCTGTCAACACCCGCTACGTGGAGGGCTGGGCATGCCGTGGCTGATGATGCGCAGACACGCGCTCATGCTACGACATCTCCACCTCTTCCTCGACGGTGATCAGGTGTGGTCGCCGTTTGCTAGACACGTTTTTCCCCAGCTCGTCTCCTTGACGGAGCTGCAGTCCTGGGTCAAGTGAAGACCGAGAGAGAGCACTTGGAGACTGGAATGTCTTCAGGCGCTCACAGCCCTCGACCAATCGGGCAATGTGATCGGTGGAAACTCCACCTTGGCGTTCTATAGGGGATTAGTGGAAGGGAAGAGCGACGACGTACTTGGAGAAACTCTAGGCGTCGACGAAAATCAACTAGCCAATCTATTCAGAAGGACTTTCGGGCCGGGGCCTATGGACAACTTCCAGAAATCCCTGGCCTGGCAGTGCTACCGAGGAGCTTTGCCAGTTCGGGATAAACTCTACAGGCATGGAGGTGCCGTCAGCCGGGCATGTCCGAGATGCGCGCAGGGCGACGAAACCGTCCTGCACGAACTCGTCCAGTGTCCGAGCATTGCTGACTTGTGGGTTTATGTCGAACACCTGCTGTCACGTGTGGGACGGATCCAGCTATCAGCTGAGTCCATCGTGAGGATTGCCCCGCCCCCTTCCTTTAGCCGGGAAGGGCAGGCAGTTTTTATCTGTCTGGTGGCCATGGCGAAAGAGATAGTATGGTGGACACGTTTGAAAGGGCTGAAGACGAGCACTTACCTCTTCGGTGATGCCCTGATTAACTTTTTCAAATTTCATTTGAAAAGGAAAATCAGGGTAGAGAGGGAAGTGCTCTCTTCCCAGCATTTTGTTGAAAGATGGGTGAGAGAAGCAAGTATGGCCCGAATGAATGGGCCTTCTCTGAGTATGTGTCTGTAAATTAAAGGTGGAAAACTGGGAGAGGGCACTTGCCCTGGTGGTCAGGGCCACTGTGGTCTTTTAATGGGCTTTCTCCACAGATGTCCCTCGGAAGTCTCCCCACTATTGGGGAATTTTTCTTTGTTATTTTATTTCAACCTCTGTTTTTTTACACGCAGAAATGCCTATTTGTACCGTCCTGTATTGTCCTGTACTGTCCTTAATGTCTACTTTATGTAAACCCTTGTGGTTAATAAAGAAAACATTATTATTATTATTATATATATCGTAGAGAGGGTAGCTAGGGAACCTGGCACGGGTGGGTCTTTGATCAATTTAGATCAGTCGAAAGCCTTCGATAGGGTCGACCATCGTTACCTAGCGGCAGTCCTGAGGGCGGCTGGCTTTGGGCCCGTCTTCAGAGGCTGTATCGCTGCCATGCACAGCGACATCTGCTCTGTAGTGAGAGTGAACGGTCACCTTTCGGAACCGTTCAACATCATGCGCTCGGTCCGCCAAGGATGTCCCCTCTCGTCCCTATTGTACGTATTGTCTCTCGAGCCATTACTGCACAAACTGGAGACGTTGAGGGGGGTCCCGCGCGAACTAGGATGCGGAAGATCCGTGTCAGCATATGCCGACGATGTCACCGTAGTGGTGTCGAACGCCAAACACATCGAGGCGATCGGCACTACACTAAGAGAATACGAAGCGGTGACAGGAGCAATGATCAACCAGGAAAAGTCAGTGGGCCTGCAGCTCGGCACCTGGAGAGGCAGGACCATGCCGTCCAACAGCGTCGTCGGGCGCTGGACGGACGGACCGGTTAAATTGCTAGGGGTCTGGTTCGGTCCAGACCTCCAGACGGACAAAAACTGGGACGAGGTGACGAGCAGGGTGGCTTCTCTCACCCAGAAATGGGCCGAGAGGAAGCTATCCCTGAAAGGTCGAGCGGAGGTGGCGAATGCGTACATCGCATCCGTCATCTACTACCGCCTGACCGTCGTACCTTGTCCTAAGCCCCGCCTGACTGCGCTGGAGCGTTTGCTCTTTCGCTTCTTGTGGAAGGGACGCGCTCCGATGGTCAGGCGGTCCATCTGCTGTCAACACCCGCTACGTGGAGGGCTGGGCATGCCGTGGCTGATGATGCGCAGACACGCGCTCAGGCTACGACATCTCCACCTCTTCCTCGACGGTGATCAGGTGTGGTCGCCGTTTGCAAGACACGTTTTTCCCCAGCTCGTCTCCTTGACGGAGCTGCAGTCCTGGGTCAAGCGAAGACCGAGAGGGAGCGCTTGGAGACTGGAATGTCTTCAGGCGCTCACAGCCCTCGACCAATCGGGCAATGTGATCGGTGGAAACTCCACCTTGGCGTTCTATAGGGGATTAGTGGAGGGGAAGAGCGACGACGTACTTGGAGAAACTCTAGGCGTCGACGAAAATCAACTAGCCAATCTCTTCGGAAGGACTTTCGGGCCGGGGCCTATGGACAACTTCCAGAAATCCCTGGCCTGGCAGTGCTACCGAGGAGCTTTGCCAGTTCGGGATAAACTCTACAGGCATGGAGGTGCCGTCAGCCGGGCATGTCCGAGATGCGCGCAGGGCGACGAAACCGTCCTGCACGCACTCGTCCAGTGTCCGAGCATTGCTGACTTGTGGGTTTATGTCGAACACCTGCTGTCACGTGTAGGACGGATCCGGCTATCAGCTGAGTCCATCGTGAGGATTGCCCCGCCCGCTTCCTTTAGCCTGGAAGGGCAGGCAGTTTTTATCTGTCTGGTGGCCATGGCGAAAGAGATAGTATGGTGGACACGTTTGAAAGGGCTGAAGACGAGCACTTACCTCTTCGGTGATGCCCTGATTAACTTTTTCAAATTTCATTTGAAAAGGAAAATCAGGGTAGAGAGGGAAGTGCTCTCTTCCCAGCATTTTGTTGAAAGATGGGTGAGAGAAGCAAGTATGGCCCGAATGAATGGGCCTTCTCTGAGTATGTGTCTGTAAATTAAAGGTGGAAAACTGGGAGAGGGCACTTGCCCTGGTGGTCAGGGCCACTGTGGTCTTTTAATGGGCTTTCTCCACAAATGTCCCTTGGAAGTCTCCCCCCTATTGGGGAATTTTTCTTTGTTATTTTATTTCAACCTCTGTTTTTTCTACACGCAGAAATGCCCATTTGTACCGTCCTGTATTGTCCTGTACTGTCCTTAATGTCTACTTTATGTGAACCCTTGTGGTTAATAAAGAAAACATTATTATTATTATTATTATTATTATTATTATTATTATTATTATTATTATTGTACTGGCAGTATCGGTAGAGGGTCGGACGCCATGATTTGCAGCAAAGAGTTACGGCCTTTATGGTCTGAGTTCAAATCCCGCCGAGGTTAACTTTGCCTTTCATCATTATGGGGTCGATAAAATAAAGTACCAGTAATACACTGAGATAATTGCTGGCCTTGTGTCAAAAGTAGAAACAATTATTATTATTATTATTATTAACGTACTGGGGTCGATTTAATCAACTTTCCCCTCCTCCCAAAATTACTGGCATTGTGCCTATACTAGAAATCATTATTATTATTTGGATTAGAAGTATCGGTAGAGCGTCAGACACCATGATTTGCAGTATAGTGTTATGGCCCTTTACGTTCTGAGTTCAAATCCCGCCGAGGTTAATTTTGCCTTTCGGGGTGATAAAATAAAGCACCAGTAATGCATTGGATAATTGCTGGCCTTCTGCCAAAAACAGAAACAATTATTATTATTATTTGAATTGGCAGTATTGGAGGAGCGTCAGACACCATGCTTTGCAGCATAGAGTTAATGCCCTTTATGTTCTGAACAATCCCGTTGAGGTTAACTTTGCCTGTCATCTTTACGGAGTCGATAAAATAAAGTACCAGTAATGCAATGAGGTCGATATAATCGCCTTTCCCTTCCCTCTAATTGCTGGCCTTGTGCCTATAGTAGAAATCATTATTATAGATATTGTTGTTGTTTTTGTTGTTATTTTGCACATTATCACTCATTACAGAGCGCAGCTTTGTGCGCCTTGGGTATGTGCAGTATGGTTTTTGGTGGTGTTTGTTCTATTGTATTGAAAGTACTCTTCATAATATGTGTGCTGTGTATTGTTTCTGTCTTCAATATCCACATTCAGGTTATTTCTATCTCTAGATCTTTATATTTGGATAGTTTCTCCAATTCCTTGGTAGAAATGTAGTCGTCAGTTGGGATTGATACATCAATCAGAAGACATTTATTTTTTCTTTGTAGTCTTTGACTATGTCTGTTCGGTTGGCTTTGATCTCCCTGTCTGTATGTATTGGCATATCCCAGAGAATAGTTGCTTTGTCATTCTCTGATACCTTTTCTAGCCAGTTGTGTATGTTTTGTTTGGCTATTCCCTCTCTATTCAACTTTTTCAAGTATTAGCCATGTAAGGGTTTTTCTTGTCATCTTTTTAACATGGCATTCTGGAGGTTTGTCTTCAGTTTGGATTTTCAGTTTTTTACAATTTCTGCTGTTGTTTCTTGTTTATTTTCCTCTTCCTCACATTTATCTGTTAGTTTGGTTTCTCTTTTGTATTTATTGGCTTCCTTGAAGATTGAGTGCAATTCTTTTGTTTTGTTCGTGTTTTGTAGCTATTTCTATTAATTTTCCTTTGTTTTCATTAGATGTTTTTGTAGTCCTACAGTAGTTATTTTTAACAGGTCTCTTCTCCCGTGTGTTCGTGGCAGGTACACTCTTTCTACATCTGAATTGGGTGGTGTATTCTAAATGCAGTCATTATTTTTCTTTCATTATTTTTCTGTCCATTCCAGTTCTTTTAACGTCCAGTTCAGAAAATTAAAGCTTACTACTGATATTGTTAGGGTTTGATGCTAATTACTTTATTGTTTGCATTTAGTGCAGTGGTAGTCTAATTCGTCTGTAGTGTTCCTTTCCAATCTTCTCTTTCATCTCTGTATGTTGAACTCTATCTAATTCGTTGTTTCCTAAGTATTTGTATGTCTGTGTTTGATCTAACTCTCTTAACACAGTTTCTTTATCTAGCATGATATTGCTGTTTTCTATTAGTTTTCCCCTCTTCAGGGTTGCCTTGGCGCATTTTCTAGTTCAAATTTCATACTCATTTCTTTTATAAATTCATGTACTGTATGTAGTAATCTTTTAAGTTATATTTCATTTGCGGCATACAGTTTTAAGTCATCGATATATAGGAAATTAACTTTCCTATTGTAACATTTATCACCTAGTCCAGCTTGCTTTAGTTTTTCAGATAACGATGTTAATCCTAAGCAGAAGAACAGTTGTGATAGGGAGTCCCCTTGAAATATTCCTCCGTTGATTGGATAGTTTCACCTTTTATTTTTATTTGTAGAATCGTTTGCCACTTATTCATGGCATACTCATAAACGTTCTTATTGTTGGTACTACTTTATTCTTCGGTTGTGTGTTCAGTATCCATGTACGAGACACACTATCAAATGCCTTTTTGTAGTCAATCCATGCCATGTATGTATCCATGCCATGTATGTATCCATGCCATGTATGTATCCATGCCATGTATGTATCCATGCCATGTATGTATCCATGCCATGTATGTATCCATGCCATGTATGTATGGATGAGTGCGTATTCGTTTGTATGAGAATGGATATATGTATGTAATTGTATGTACGTGAACATGTCTATGGTCATATTTCAGTGTCTAGATGCGCATTTGTGTATGTATGCATATTTGTATATATATATATATATATATATATATATATATATATATGTGTGTGTGTGTGTGTGTGTGTGTGTGTGTATGCATATATATATATATATATATGTATGCATATATATATATATATATATATATATATATATATATATATATATATATATATATATATATATATATATATATATATGCATACATATATATATATATATATATATTTATATATATATATATATATATATATATATATATATATATATATATATATATATATATATATATATATATATATATATATATATTGGTAAACGGAAAAGAAAATGCTGACAAATTGTTCACAGTGAAAAATAGTTTAATTAGGAATAAATGAGAATTAGTAATAGTATTGGTTAGTATTCAGTTTTGGTTTTAAGTTTTACCGGTTGCGCATTTCTAATGCTTTTCAAAAATAATTTTGAGATAGAGCGTCCGTGATGTTTGCTCTAATCTGATTAGTTTTGGAAATTCTACCTGTTTTTATGTGAAAACAGTGGCTCCAGATGTATTAAAATAAGTTTCGCGCCAATTCGTGTTGCAAAAATTCTTGTGGTCAAAACAATTTTGATTGGTCGGTAGACGTCATGTGAATGTTAAAAATTGATTTTGCGCCAAATGTAGGTTTGTGTCGGCTGATTGAGAAGTCACTGAAAAAGAAGTCTTTCAAAACAAATATGTGTGTGTGTGTAGTAGTAGTAAAGAGGTTCGTTGTTGTGATAATGGTCAGCAGGGATGTGTGTGCGAACCGCAGCCTGTTGACAGTTCGAATGCCTATTAAGACAAGTGTGTGTGTGTGTGTATGTGTAGCAGAGTAATTCGTGGTAGAGCGATGGTCAGTAGGAATGTGTCTGTAAGTGTGTGGGGGATATTTTAACATGTTAAAAGATATTTTTCAGCTCTTGTCTTATACGGAGAAGTGTGTGTGTGTATATGTCTCTGTGTATGTTAATGTACGCGTGTGTATGTGTGTGTGTATATATGTGTGTGCGTGTGTGTATGTGTGTGTGTGTGTGAGAATGTGTGGGGGGGGGGCAGTATTTTTGTGATACTGGTAAACATGGTGTACATTATTCGATATTTTCAGTAAAAACGATTCTCTCAATAGAACATCAAAAACCTTAATAATAAAAGGTGTGAAATGATATAGATAGTATTGGCATAATACCAAGGTGTGTGTGAGTGTCCAGATTGTACGTACTGCAAGGGGAATCCATTAGGCCCTGCCGTATTGGAATACTTGTGTACAAATATGCATGTGCCCATCAGTGTGCAATGCATGTGTGCGTTTATGTATGTGTGTGTGTCGGCACGTTTATATCTATAGACATCAAAAGGTATGCAAATTTGTGTATATTTGTGTTGCACCATAGAACATGTGTGTTTACGTATGTCATTGTGTTTATATGTGGATTGAGATGTATGCTGATGTAGGTATGTATGTTGACGTGTGTATGTTGTGGGTTCGTCTTAGGGAGAAGTGTTTAGACGGGGTCCGTATTTGTTAATAAAGTAAGATTCCTTGCTGATGCGCTGGGTGTGGGTAGCATTATCTTTAAATTTGTAGAGGGGAAAGATTCTGAAGTTGGGATGATTTGGGGCGGCACAGGTATCAATATATATATATATATATATATATATATATATATATATATATATATATATATATATATATATATATATATATATATATATATATATATATATACAGGAGTGTCGAAAAAGTGTATACACAAAAATCTTTTTAAAATGCATTAAAATGAATTCAGTTTCATATGGTGGATTGGCAGTATCAGTAGAGGGTCGGACATGCTTTACAACAAAGAGTTACGGCCCTTTATAGTCTGAGTTCAAATCCCGCCGAGGTTAACTTTGCCTTTCATCCTTACGGGGTCGATAAAATAAAGTACCAGTAATACACTGGTATAATTGCTGGCTTTGTGCCAAAAGTAAAAACAATTATTTAAATTACGGCCCTTTATGATCTGAGTTCAAGTTCCGCCGAGGTTAACTTTGCCATTCATCCTTACGGGGTCGATAAAATAAAGTACCTGTAATGTACTGGAATAATTTCTGGCTTTGTGCCGAAAATAGAAACAATTATCTGAATTATGTAAACATTTTGGGGTGTTTACATACAATTGAATTATGTCTGTAGATCATTTTATTTTTGGGAAAGGCTGTGCATTCTAATAAATACTGCCTGTTCAGGTAATCAAAGTGTGTATATATATATATATATATTGTATGTGCATCTGTGTGTGTGTATGCATATATGTATGTAGATAGGTATGTAGACAGGTAGCTAAATGTGTGCATATACGAATGTTTATGAGTATGTGTCAGTGCACATTTCTCGTTTCTATCTTAACTGGAACACCACTGATTTCTGTAAATCTTGCCTTTCAAAACGCGGCTCATTCTCTCTCCCTCTCATTTTCTCTCCATTTCCATCACTCTCTCTCTCTCTCTCTCTCTCTCTCTCTCTCTCTCTCTCTCTCTCACTCTCTCTCTCTCACTCTCCCTCGCTCATTCTCTCTCTCTCTCTTTCTGTGCCCTCCTCTCTCAGACATACATACACTTTATAACTGCCTCTATCTTTATCTTTCAAATAAATAGTCTTCATCCAATAGTATATGTTAATCTGCATTTCCTGATCAACACCTTCTTCATCCCCATAATCCTTCTTTTGGCTATATTTATTCAAACAGATTCTATTCTCTACCATCATTACTACCGCCATTCATTTATTTAACTTAGCTGAAACTATCAACACCTGAGAAAGCAGGGCCGGATATAACTGCAGCCATCTTTTTTTTCACGTTAACTACATTAGCATAGGACATGCATTCATACACATACGCACGCACACGCACACACACACACACACACACACACACACACACACACACACACAAACAAACACACTTATATATATATATATATATATATATATATATATATATACATACACATTCCTATATATATATATACACGCGTATATATATATAAATATATAATATATATATATCAAATTAATTAACGGATTTAAAAACTCACATATATATACACGTATACATATATATATTTATACGTGGAAAAGAATGAAACGAAATTTCATTTCTCACTCTTAGTACGGCTGATACTTAAATGTAAGTATGTATGTATACGTACATACATATATGTATACAGACGTACAGTAGTATGTATATATATACATACATACACACATATATATATGTACGTATGGGTTTACCGAACATTTATTATAATGTTCGGTTTGTTTATTTGTAAACAAACAAACAGCCCGAATTACGCCGTACAGTGTTCAGGCAACCATTGTCACCTTTTTGTTCAATACTGACACAAGAATGATGTACTAGTTTCAAGCTTATTAACTGTCGTCAGCATCGTATACCTTCCTGCCAGATGATTGAACGTCTGAAAGTACATACTTTCCTTATGCATATTTACAAACAAACAAACAAACATTATAATAAATGTTCGGTAAACCCATATATATATGTGTGCATGTATGTATATATATACATACTACTGTACGTCTGTATACATATATGTATGTACGTATACATACTTACATTTAAGTATCAGCCGTACTAAGAGTGAGAAATGAAATTTCGTTTCATTCTTTTCCATTTATCGTTTTCAGTGCGCCCGGCCGACTAACTCACTCGATATGCAAATTAGGCTGCTCAGCCGTTAATATGCATAGGGAAAGTATATACTTTCAGACGTTCAATCATCTGGCAGGAAGGTATACGATGCTGACGATAGCTAATAAGCTTGAAACTAGTACATCATTCCTGTGTCAGTGTTGAACAAAAAGGTGACGATGGTTGCCTGAACACTGTACGGCTTAATTCGGGCTGTTTGTTTACAAACAAACCGAACATTATAATAAATGTTCGGTAAACCCATACGTACATATATATATGTGTGCATGTATGTATATATATACATACTACTGTACGTCTGTATGCATATATGTATGTACGTATACATACATACTTATATTTATTATATATATATATATATATATATATATATATATATATATATATATATATATATATAGAGAGAGAGAGAGAGAGAGAGAGAGAGAGAGAGAGAGAGAGAGAGAGAGAGAGAAAGAGAGAGAAAATTGATATTGATTAATCCTTTCTCTCAGCCGTAAACCATATACGGATATATATATATATATATACATATACATATATATGTGTGTATGTGTGTGTGTATATACACATACACACACGCATATATATAAACATATATACACACTTACGTAAATGTACGTACACATACATTCATACAGATATGCACTCATACTTGCATACATGTATGCATTCACAAGTATGACTATAGGGTGTGGAAGTTCGTTTGTATCAATGTGGTTACGAAATATTGGAAATCTGACTCTTAATGAAATTATTTTTTTTTAAATTAAATCAACAACAGAAAGCTTTTGCACAGCGTTAATTGACTAATATAACCGTACTAACCTGCACATGTTGCTATTTTTCCTTTATCGCCATATATTTGAACAGATCAGAACTAAGCTCAGTAAGTTTGTCTTGATAGGGGCATGTTAAGCCAAAATACTGAAAGTAAGGTAAAAATGTAAAGACATCACAACAACACCTATCTGTTTATTATAACCATCCAACCACCATCATCTCTGCCATATAAACTATCTATCTCCAGGTCTCGACGGTCTACCCTACGAATTTTACGTAGCAATGCCGGACTTATTCTCCGGTCTCCTGGAAGCGGTCTACTGCAACTGGCAACAGAACGGGAGAATTCCCAGTTCTGTAACCGGGGGCGTGGTCACACTAATCAGGAAGGACGAGAATAAGGGGGATGACATAGGCAACTTCCGGCCCATAACTCTGCTAAACACAGAGTTACAGATTTTGGCCAAGGTGTTGGCAAAGAGGCTGGCGCTTGTCGTCGAGAACCTGGTGGGAGAAGCGCAGACATGCGCGATCCCGACCAGGTCCATACACGACAACCTCCACCTCATGCGATACATCATAGAGAGGGTAGGGTGTAAACCCGGCTTCGGTGGGGCCCTGATCAACTTGGATCAGTCTAAGGCTTTCGATAGGGTTGACCACCGTTACCTGGATGCGGTGCTCGAGGCGGCAGGCTTCGGACCCGTGTTCAGGGGCTGGATTGCTGCAATGCACAACAGCAACATCTGCTCAAGGGTCAAGGTGAACGGTTACCTCTCGGAGCCGTTCCATATTACGCGATCCATTCGACAGGGATGCCCTCTCTCCTCCCTTCTGTACGTACTGACTCTCGAGCCACTACTGCGGAAGCTGGAGCTATTGCAGGGCATCCCTCTGGAACCGGGACTGCGGAAAGCGGCGTCGGCCTACGCCGACGACGTGACAGTAATGGTGTCGAGCGCCTCGCAAATCGAGGAAGTCGGCACCTTACTAAAGGAATACGAAAGTCTCACAGGAGCGAAGCTGAACCGGGACAAGTCCATCGGTTTGCAACTCGGATCGTGGAGAGGCAGACCGATGCCTTCCGATGGCGTCGTCGGACGCTGGACGGAAGGACCGGTAAAGCTGCTCGGGGTCTGGTTTGGTCCGGACCTCCAGGTGGAGAAGAACTGGAACGAAGTGACGGCCAAGGTGTTTGCACTCACCCAGAAGTGGGCCGAGTGCAAACTATCCTTGAAAGGTCGAGCGGAGGTGGCGAACACTTTTATAGCGTCCGCCATCTACTACCGCTTGACCGTCGTGCCTTGTCCAGCCAAAACGCTCGCCAAAATGGAGCGCGCCCTCTTCCGATTCCTTTGGAAGAGGCGGGCTCCTTTGGTAAGAAGATCCATCTGCTGCCAACACCCTTCTAGCGGAGGGCTGGGGATGCCGTGGTTGACGATGCGCAAACACGCGCTCAGGCTGTGGCATCTCTACGTATTCCTCACCGGACAACCGGTGTGGGCCCCGTTCGTGAGGCGAGCCTTCCCACGACTCGTCTCGCTGACCGAGCTGCAGTCCTGGGTCAAGCAGAGACCGAGGAAAATGGGCGACTGGCACATCGAATGTGCTCAGGCGCTCACAGCCCTCTGACAGGCGGACCCGGCGATCAGTGGAGACTCCACTTCGTCATTCTATAGAGGGTTGGTCCGCAGCAAGTGCGACGACGCGCTCGGTGAAACTCTAGGCGTGGAGGAAGATGAACTGGCCAGTCTGTTCGGTAGGACCTTCCGCCCGGGACCGATGGACAACTTCCAAAAGTCCCTGGCCTGGCAGTGCTACCGAGGAGCTCTACCAGTTCGAGACAAGCTCTACAGACATGGGCGCCCGGGCAGGGACCCTGCAAAAAAGATCTGTCCGAGGTGCGTGCGAGACGAAGAAACCGTCGCGCACGCATTCATACACTGCCCGGGCGTCACTGACCTGTGGGGCTATGTAGAACGACTATTGTCGCGGGTGGGACCAATCCAGTTGACCACCGAGTCCATTGTCATGATCAAACCGCCACCCTCCTTCAAAAACGAAGGAGAGGCGGTTTTCCTTTGTGTGATAGCTATGGCGAAAGAGGTTGTATGGTGGACAAGGTTGAAAGGGCTGAGGTCAGACACCTTTCTCTCCGGCCAACAACTGATTCTTTTTTTCAAATACCACTTTGGAAGAAGAATCAGGATGGAGAGAGAGGTGCTGTACCCCAGCAAGTTTTATGAAAGGTGGGTGAAAGTGGCGAGAATGGCCCGAGTGAATGGGCCTTCTCTCTATATCAGCCTGTAGGTTGAGGAAAAGGAGGAGGAGAGGAAAGGAGTACAAGCTCTTCGTACTCCTGGAGATGAGGGTTGCACATTTTTTTCGGGGGTCTGTGTTACCCATATAAACTGTCTCCTTCTATTGGGGAAAATCGACTAACTTTTAAATTCCATCTGTGATAACATTTTACACGTTTTTATTGTATGTAAACTTCCCCCTTTGTATTTGTCCCCTTCTTTTGTGCCCCTGTGGCTAATAAAGAAATATATCATTACCGTTACCATTATTACCAACATCAGCATCATCATTATTTCACCATTACCATCATCATTATGCCCATCATCATCTCAATCATCATCCTTATTATCATCAACATTCTCATCGCATCATCATCATCATCATCATCATCATCATCATCATCATCATCCTCATCATGATAAACAACAACAAAAACAACAACTTCATCCCCACCATTGTCTTTATAATCATCACTAGCACTGCCATCATTAGCTTAATCATCATCACCTTCACTTTCGCCATTATGTCTACCATTATCACAATAATGGTGTGGTCTCTTCCCACCCTCATTGCTGTGAGTCAGGGACCATGGACAATAGCACTAATGCTCTATATGATGTTGTATGTCCACAATTTTTATGGGTAAAAAAAGTGACGTCGGTCGGTCCAAAATCCTCATCCGGTCATTACTCGGAATCTGGCAACGGAGCCGTAGCTAATCAGCCTTCATCACAAGGATGGAGCCGATTGATCATTTTAAAGGGTGTCACCAAGGTGATTAAGCAGTCCTATCTACCTCGATTTTGAAATCAGAATGACTTTTCTCCTAGACAGACTGCCAACCTAACGAACTCTGTCTATGCCCTTTTTTTTATTACATACTATTGGATGACCGTTGACTCACCTGAGTCCCTTCGCCCTTTTATAGGTTTTGTTTTACACAATGATACCGCTGATTAAAATACCACTGAACTGTGCCAGTGAGAGAGGGCTCCTAGAATTAGCCAACGAAAGACCCCCTACAAATAGCCACCAAAAGTGTTACTGTCATTAGCCAGCGAGAGAGTTCCTACAATTAGCCATCAAGTGATCTGCAATTAGCCATATGTGGTCACAAACATGCTAGAAATAATAACCAGGTCTCTCTCAAATAATACTCTGCCGTCTTCAAAAGCAATACCTTGGATAATATATGGTTCTATGTACATTAGGCTTTAAAAATTGGATGTTCTTGTCTGGAATACATTATCATAAGAATTTTTGGTCAGGTTCGACGTGGGGCTAAACAGCAACAGCATATAACTATAGGTTGCTACAATACCAACATTTATAGTTGAGTGTGGGTTAATGCATTTAATGCTATGAGACCAGAAGAATGTTGAATCAATTAAAATTATATTACTGATATGAAGAAAAGTCATTCGTGTTGATGACAAATCTTTTCAGAAAATGTAATGGACTGAACTCTTAAATGTTATTGTATTCCCATGCAGCTATAGTCTGTTGCAATATAATTATTATATACTAGCAGAATGGCCCGGCGTTGCTCGGGATTTGCTCTAGGGTTCTTATATATTTGATATATATTTATCCTTATCGAGTATCGTGAAGTAAATACGTTTGTTTATATTTTGTTATTGTGTATGCAAAAATATCTGTCCATGAATATATAATTATATATATATATATATATATATTAAAATAACAGATTAAAGTTTAAGCAAAGAATCACTGCTTTCACATTTAACGGGATCTTCTGAAACTAAAAAAATCAATCTGTGAACGCAGAAAATGAATCGCTGCTTTCACCCTTAACGGGATATTCTACCTAAAAGCAGTATGAAGTACACTAAGACTAACTGATGTAATCTTTGGCCTTGTTTGTTTATATTTTGTTTTTGTGTTTGCAAAAATATCTGTACACGAATATCTATATTAAAATAACATATTAATGTTTAAGCAAAGAATCGCTGCTTTCAACCTTAACGGGATCTTCTTAAACTAAAAAAATCAATCTGGAAAACAGGAAGACGATACTTTGGTTCGTGAAAAGGTTCCCAGGCATAAGAATATATATACACACACACTGATCGCGTCATAATGACGTATTGCAGACAGTCAGGCATACAGACAGATATTATGAAGGCACGACGTCATATCTATGTATCTATCTAAAAAGAGAAAGACTAAGAGAAAGAGAAAAAGAGCGCTAAATAGCCTAATGCGGACCCTAGGGCATTGAAAATTTGAAACTTTTTTTTCTCAAAACACTTCCGGGGCCATACGGGTTACATGTGTAAAGTTTGAAAAAGAGTGGTTGGGTACTTCTCGAGTTTTAGGGAAACAGACACACAGACAGACATCCTCTGTTTTATATATATAGACTAGCAGTCCAGTTGGTATATCGGGAATCTGGTTGTGTAGATTCTTTGGTGTTGTTGCCGAGGGTCGATATCCATTTTAGTTGTATACGTCGTATACAGATTAGAGTGCAACAAATGCAGCAATTTCTACATAGGTAGCACCACCAGACCACTTCACATAAGAATAAAAGAACGCCTCAACACCAACGCTTCCTCATCTAAGAAACACCTAGTGAAATGCAAAAACACCGACAAAAAACATAATAGTTAAAATAGAAGCTAAGGAAAGAAACCTCGGCAATCTTAGAATTAAATAAGCACTGATTATAGACAAAACGCAACCACCAATCAATAACAGACTAGAACTCAACACCCAATTTTTAACATGATAGAGCACCTAGCCCCACACTTACACCTCCACGTACCCTCTCTCTCTCACACACACACACACGCACGCTTACACCTCCACTTATTCTCTCTCACACACAGATACACACACAAAGACCAGTTTCAACATGATAGAGCATCTAGCCCCCACATTTACATATAAACATATCCTCTCACACTCACACACACACGCACGCACACACGCATGCTTACACCTTCATGTATTCTCCCACACACACTTAGACATACATGTTCAAACCCTTTTTAAAGGGAGACAACTCTTTATCCACCTAACCTTCACTCTTTGACATTAGAAATAGAATGGAATTTCTATACCATTTCCTGTCAGCATGACTTGGCAAGCTAATTAGAACACTGGATTAACCCCTTTACTTATTTCCGAAGAATAGATATTATCTCGAAAATTAAGGATATTCAAATAAATTTAAGGTAAAAGACTAATTGTCAGCAATATCTTTTGCATTTGTATTTATATTCTATATCCATACCTGCATTGTTTTGGCCTTCTAACTCCAAACGTATATATTTATATATATCTTATTTATATATGAGGCGGGGGTAGGCATGGTTGTACCGACAATCTATCTGGAGAGTATGTCGTTGTGAACATTACAGTATTTTTGTTTTATCTGAACACAACTTAGCAACAATATAAAACAGGGTCTGAAATAATAGAGAATAAATAGACAATAGAAGATTGTAGAATGGAACATTTCAAAAGTATATATTACGGCAAAATACAACATACAATAATAACAAAACACAAGATTATGTCGTTATATTTAGCACGAAAACACAATGGTTTGATAGCCATCATAACCACCATTATATATATCAACTACACTAAAGAATACGACACAATTTCTACATATAAAATCAATGATATACGACAGTGTACTTATGTAAACAATAATACGAAGATGGAATGGGAAAATTAAAGGTATAAAATAGACAAAAGTCGTTGTATATTTTTCAAACCATGAATGTACAAAAGAAAGAATTAAACGATTCAATAGTTATAAATTTAACAGGAAAATTAATGTATAGAAGGACGAAATATCCAACATAATTATCAACATAAAATGGTCCCTTTTCTACACAGATATTGTTGATTTCTGTTCACATGCTTTTACTAATATGTAACTACAAGCCAACCCTACTTATTTCGTAAAGAGAGATGTAATGGAAACCTATTCTCCATATTACTCCTCTTTGAGATATTTGATGAAAATTGTGTTGTTCTCCTCGATGTTAGCAAAACCTCGAGTGGGTCTGATGAGTAGATTATATAAATAGCCACCATTAGTCTCTCTTATCCTCTCTCTCTCCCTCTCTCTCTCACTCTCTCTCAATCTCTCTCTCTCTCTCTCTTTCTCTCTCATATATATATATACACACAAACACACATATACATGTACTTACGTATGTATGTATATATATGTATGTATGTGTGTATGTATGAAATTCTTTAAAGGATCAATTGTTCAAACAAGGAAACGGGGTAGTGAAATCTATCTATTTTGTTCTTTAATGGTGGTTTACTACGATTCCTTGATCAGAATCACTCTCCCCGCTCTCTCTCTCTCTCTCTCTCTCTCTCTCTCTCTCTCTCTCTCTCTCTCTCTCCTCACTCTCTCTTCCTCTCTCTTTCTCTCTCTCTTTATATATGTATATATATGTGTGTGTGCGTGTGTGTACCCCATACATACAAGCCTATGTGTGAATAATGTTCTAATTTGATACAAACTGTTCATGTTATATTGTTTCTTGATAACTTCTATAAACAATTGAAAGACCTAACGTTATAATGAAGTAAACGTAATGGACGTTTTTGTAGGTGATCCACAACAGCAGCAGACACGTCACAGCCTCGTTGTGAAATACGATAGGTGGCATTGTGTGAAATCAGTGGTTCACCGCAGTGGTATACACAGCTGTTTTCACAAAGGAGCCACTAAAATAACTTATGTGAATCTTAGGAACAATAATAGTCTTTGGGCGACTGCCAAATATAACGTCTGCTCAGATAAGAGTTAGACTAAGGTTTCTGTTCGCATGTAATATATGCCTCTGTCGCTAGGTTAGAGGGTCTAAACACATGTTTTAGTCACGTTTTAAACAACATATGCATCACCTGAAGAATAGCTAATTTCATGCTCAAACGTTTACATGTGTGTGTATGTATGTGTGTGTATGTGTGTGGGTGTGTGAGTGGGTGGGTGGGTGGGTGCGCGCGCGCGTGTGTGTGTGTGTGTACAGAAAGAGAGAGAGAGAAAGTCATAGCCGTGTAGCTAAGGAGTTCTCATACAACGTGTCTCTGTGCGGCACCTAGGGTAAAGTCATTTACTGTAGCCACAGAATGACCAGTGCTCCGCGATTGAAATGTGATAACCGGAAACTGTGAAGAAATCCGGCGTATAATATATGTGTGTATCCATGTATGTGCGTTTATGTTTAGCAGTATAAAATGCGTACCAAACCGAAATATCTAGTGGGGTTCGTCGGACCAACTAAAACCTTGGAAGGTAGTGTCTTAACAAAGCCGCATTTCAATGACTAAAGTAAAAGAAAAATGTTAAGATGTTTGTGTATGTTTCTGTGTGTGTGCGTCTGTGTATGTGTGTATGTTTGTCTATATGTGTGTCTGTGTGTGTGTGTTAGTGTGTGTGTGTTAAGGAGACAATACTTGAAAATCAGCTGCACTATTACCTCTTCTAGGGTGGTGGATTGTCAGTATCGGTTGAGCGTCGGACAACGTACACCATGGCATTGAGTTACGGCCCTTTACGTTCTGAGTTCAAATCCGGCCGTGGTTATCTTTGCCTTTCATCCTTACGGGGTCGATAAAATAAAGTACCAGTAATACACTGGGGTAATGCTGGCCTTGTGCCAAAAGTAGAAACAATTATTACCTATTCTATTGAGGTTGGAAGTATGTTTCTTTTTACAAGAAACATTTCTCTTTCTTGAGGACCAATAAATATATAAGATATGGAAGCTTATTTCAATGAATGTATAAACCGATGTCTTTTTTATGTTTTCTATCTCTTTGTGTTCTTTCATAAACTTGGTACACTAAGATAATTATTTTCGTTGCATCTCAATATCTAGTGGGCTGAGGTTATGCTGGCGAACCGCATATATATATAAATATATATATATATATATATATATATATATATATATATAAAGAATGAATAATAAATGGTAGACATCATAAAAAGGGTAATTTATTCCGTGTGCTTACAAATGTTTCCACGGTGGTAGTACAGCCTAGTTATGCTATGTGCAAATTATCAACTATTTGCAGAACTCAAATATCAAATGCTGTGACCACTGTATCATCAGAGCAGAATGGTTAAAATGTACAATGTAAATACCCTTAAGTGAGGTTATTGGAGAAGATAGAGTAGAAAAGGAAGAGAGAAAAGTAAGGGAGAGGGAGAGAGAGAGAGAAAGATATGCAGGGGTTGGAGAAATAGGAGAGAGTGGTTTGTACATATCTTAATCAAAATGTTGTGGTAGGGGTTTTA
This sequence comes from Eledone cirrhosa, assembly GCA_964016885.1. Lineage (NCBI taxonomy): Eukaryota > Metazoa > Mollusca > Cephalopoda > Octopoda > Eledonidae > Eledone > Eledone cirrhosa. The sequence goes on along the minus strand of OZ024742.1, from coordinate 263,609,622 downwards.
TTATACTGGTTACTTTTAGAGAGATGCTTTGATAGTCAAGGTTGGAATTATTTATTGCCCCAGAGGGCAGGTTCATAGATGTGGAGAGGGAGGGCGGTAGGTCAAAGGCGAGAGAGATAGAGAGTGGAATGGATATAGAGGGAGAGATAGAGAGGGGACAGACGAGGTCTATGGGGTGGCTGAACTTTGGGTTCGTAGTAGTAATCCGCGAATTGCACTGAGTTACCATTTATAGTGATAAGCAGGGTATTGTCTTGTAGTGTGGGGGAAGAGAAGGTGGTTAGCTAGAAAGCGATGTTATAGTTACGGGTTCGAATGTTAAGTTATTTTATAGTGAGAGAATTTAGCTTTTAGTTTGTGGTTGCAGTATAATGATCGTTCGATTCTATCGTTAAGTAGTTTATTTTTGGATTTTAATATGTAAAAGAGTTCAAGGTTACATAACCTACAGTACTTCAATCCACTCCGATATGCACTTGCGCTGGAAAGTATATCCCATTTTAAGGTGAACTGTTGGTTGCGTTCACGGAGTTGCCAGGTCTTGTTGGCGAGCGTGGTCACAAAATGGTGATCAGGATGTTTGATTGAGAATCGATGACGGTACCAGCGAGATTTAAACGAGGTGGTGGTAGATCCGATGTAATACCATTTCTGGTCGTTCGATTCAAAATATTGTATTATAAAGAGCTCGAGATTCCTTCTCCTTTGAGCACATTACTGACAGGGAATAGCGAGAGTCTATGGGTCCGTTAATTTATCGTGATATATATATATATACAGAAAGAGAGAGAGAAAGAGATAGGGAGAGAGAGAGAGAGAGAGAGAGAGAGAGAGAGAGAGAGAGAGAGAGAGAGAGATAGTAATTACTCCAACATGAATAGTACTGTTTCATTCGTATGAAATCATCATGAATATCACTCCTGTAGAATTCATTTCTATATGAAATAAACAGGGCTCTTCCCTACTAACGCATTGAGTACCTTATTTAACTGTGTTTTTCCGATTCCCTTCGGGAAACCATCCCTAATTATATATATATATATATATATATATATATATATATATGAATGTATGTATAGTTTATTTGACAATATACTGTATGTTTAATTAAAAACATTTAGAAGACCATTCGCTATGAGTTTTAAAGTAAGTGACTATGTCACTTACTTATTTTCGACGAAAACAAAGGGAAAGTGATTGACAGTCTGTTTCACGCTTTTTTGCGTTTATCAAAACCCCACACTCAGTTGCCTCCACCGAAAATTATAGTAATTGGATTCTTATAGAATTCCAGTAATAATCAGGAGGTGATTAAACAGAGCGATTGCCGGTCCAGCAAAAATTAGGTTTCAGTATTGGTACTCTGAAATAGCGATGTATACATGAATGTATGTATAGTATATTTGGCAATATACCGTATGTTTTATATATATATATATATATATATATATATCGACAGTCGATCGACTTTCGTCAAATCGTACCAAGGAAACAATGTTTCCAATTGTCTTTTCAAATTGCTAATACTCTTTATCTGTCGCAACTCCAGGTAGAAGGAGCAACGTGAAATAAAGTGCCTTGCTCAAGGATATAACGCATCGCCCGGTCCAGGAATCGAACTCGCAACTTCACGATTGCGAATCCAATTCTCTAACCAGAACATTTATTATAATGTTCGGTTTGTTTGTAAACAAACAGCCCGAATTAAGCCGTACAGTGTTTAGGCAACCGCGTGACCTTTTTGTTCAACACTGCCAAAGACACGGTGTACCAGTTTCAAGCTTATTAGCTATCGTCAGCATCGTATACCTTCCTGCCAGTTAGTTGAACGTCTGAAAGTATATACTTTCCTTATACATATTAACGGCTGAGCAGCCTAATTTGCATATCGAATGAGTTCAGTCGGCCAGGCACACCGAATATATATATATTATGAGTGTGTGTATGTATAATATATATATATATATATGTATATATATATATATATACATTAATCAGGCTAGTGAGTCTTGTTAGTCTGGAGTTTCACCTGCTTCCTCACAGGGCCATATATATATATAATGTATGTATATGTATATATGTATATATATATGTATATATATATATGTATATATAAATATATTATGTATGCATATGTATATATGTATGTATTTATATTAGTGCGTGTGTGTGTTTTGTAAATATTTCTTCGTGTGTTCGCATGAAGTTCTTGCTTCGGCAGATATATATATTATACTTAAGTATTAAGGTAAATAAACTGCATCATCAAATATGAAAGTATATGTGATAAGTATATGTGATTTGTTACAGTTTTCTTAGAATAGGGGGATATGTTTTATTTGAAAATCGGTACGAGTTCGAATCTCCTCAAAGGTGCTATGCTACTTCAATGATGTGTTTGTATATTATGTGGTCATATCCCACCTTTGCTTAATCAAGTTGCGGTCACCATTTTCTAGAGAATAAATGTCGTTGTATTGACTTGAATATACTGCAAGATAAAATATGTCTGTGCGAGCTCATATCAATTGCATATAGAAACAAAAATGTAGTTTTCCTTTTGCATGAATTTGTAAACATTGATAGATACATTATGAAACACACGCCCATATACATACTAACACTTGAAGAAAACTACGCGAGGCCCGGCATTTCTGCTAGTGTTCATTGGAATACATTCTGACAGATTTTGCGTGGCGGCATAACTAATTCCTGGGGGTTCTTTATTACTCCATTACAAAAACAATACAGGACTTCCAATGTAAAAAAAACCCCACAAAGTTGCACCTTGTTGTCATCCACAGTGTAGAGGAGAAAGGACAACGCAAGTGGGTGAAAAAAAAGTTGGTACCCAAACGTTTGCAAGGTGCCAATGGTAGCAATATTCAGGATGGCCTAAAAAGAAAAAAAGCGCTAGTATTTGCAAGCTATATTGCTATAACACAACACTCCAGCTTTCCGGTATGGTCTGGTTCGATAAAAATGTTCTGATAATTGTACTGACGGCAATATGATATGAGTTCATGAAAGAAAGTATATGTAATATGCAGAAATAAAGGAGTCACATGAGGGTCTAAGATGCCAGTGTACTTCCAGTCGAGGTGGGATATCGTTGATTTGCGGCAAGATCTACTACGTCCTACCTTTCGGGTATTGAAATTGAAAAGGAGAATGCAGGTGTGATTTAAAACCTAGAGAAGGAGGTGCATAAAGCTTCATTATGAATATGGCAAAACATTTAAGTGAAAGACCAGCACTAAGAGCAATGAGCAAACCTTGAGCAAGAACGAAAAACACACAACGACTGAATAATGGAAGTGGTTACATCACGATTCTGGTGATATTGGTACGGATAAGGAGAAAAATCGTGCTATAGAGTGGACCATAAAACGGAAACATTTCCTGGTAGCATCAACGCTGCTTGGCACTGCTGTAGATAGCGTCACTCTCGGGAAATGCCAAAATTGTTGACAGTTGGTGTGTGAAATATCCCGCAGTGCAAGTTGTCGTAGAGTATATATATTTAAATATATATATATATATAAATATATATATATATATATATAAATATATATATATATATATATATATATATATATATATATATATATATATATATATATATATATATATATATATATATATATATATATATATAACGAAGGAAATGTGGTAAGGAACCAGATGGACCATAACGCACCAAAGTACTCAATATATATATATATATATATATATATACACATATATATATATATACACATACGCGTATGTATATATATATATACACACACAAACATACACATATATATATATATATATATATATATATATACATATGTATGCATACACACACATATATAGATATACATATAGATACACAGGTCTATATGTGAATGTAAAAGTGTTTCTGTGTGTTTCAGTCTGTTTCTCAGCCAACCCTTCTCAACGCCCTATCTTGCTGTTAGGATTTAGATTACGCTCTTGGATTTCGGGGCGCAAAATAGAAAAACGTATGGTAGTTACCAGGAGGCTGTGGTTGTTGTTGCTATTGTTGTTAGTGCATCTGTTGTTGTAAATGGTGGGAGTATGTGAGATGGCTATAATTCAGTGATAAATCTCGAGACATATATAGTTAAAGTGAGGTTATGTGCAGATGTGAAGGATAGGTAGTGGTGGTGGTGGTGGTGTTGGTGGTGGTGTTGGTGATAGTGGTGGTTTGTTGGTGGTTGAGCTACTATTGGAGGCAATGATCCAGATGGTAGTAGTGGTGGTAGTGGTATTGGTAGCAGTGTGGTGGTGACGATGGTTGTGGTGTCGGTTGTTGAAGTGTTGGCTGAGGTGGCTGTAGGAGTAGTGGTGATTGTGATGGGGGGAGGGCAGCAGCGGTGGTGTTGCTGTTGGTGGTGGTGGTGGTGGTGGTGTTACTGTTGTTGATGGTGGTGGTGATAGTGGTGGTAATGGTGGTGGTGGTGGTGCTAGTGCTGGTGCTGGTGGTGGCGGCAGTGGCGCTGGTGGTGTTGGCGCTGCTGGTGGTGGTGGTGGTGTTGGCGCTGGTGGTGGTGGTGGTGGAGGTGTTGGCGCTGGTGGTGGTGGTGGTGGTGGTTGCGGTGGTTATGGTAGTGGTGGTGGTGGTGGCGGCGGCCGCGGCGGTGGCGCTGGCGGTGTTGGTCGTGCTGGCGGTGGTGGTTGTGGTAGTGGTGGTAGTGGTGGTGGCGCTGGTGGCGCTGGTGGCGCTGGTGGTGGCGGTGGTGGTGGTGGTGGTGGTGGTGGTGATCATCATCGTCGTGGTCTTCGTCGAAGTCGTTGTGGATATAGAAGTGGTAAAAATAATCAACGTGGTGGTGATGTGTATTGATGATAGTAATGGCTGCGGTGGTATTGACGATGGTGATGATGATAGTGTCAGTAGTAACACTAAAGATATT
>OZ024742.1:263562197-263599697 GCA_964016885.1 Eledone cirrhosa | reverse complement strand
AAACGACTGCACATGCGGAAGTGGGGATACTAACAAGCCCCCAGCTGTCAGAATGTGTTATGGACTGGATCCTGTTAGGAGTAAGCATTTTCCTCTTGAAACTTAGGCTGAAAGTTAGGTCGCCGTGGGTGGTGCAAGTTTATGCACCAAATAAGTAGTCCAAATACAGGTCCTTCCTTGATGAAGTCACTGCAGCGTTAGATGTAGTTAAGACTGAGTCATATATCCTGATAGGAGACTTCAATGCATATGTTGGCACTGACCACCTAACATGAAAAGGTTTGGAAGGAATGGTGACCTCGATCTAAATACGAATGGAGAAGCTTTACTAGATTTCTGTTCTAGCAATGGACTCTCTATTATGAACACCTTTTTCCAACACAGAGACATCCATAAATATAGATGCTATAAGGGGAATCAGGGAGAGAGATCAATAGTTGATTTTATTATTCTCTCTGATCTCTTTGATTCTGTGCTGCATGTTCGTGTTTAAAAAATGGATATTGATCAGCGCGGCAGTTTCTGCTTCAATTTTTGAATGCCACGGGTGAAAGAGGCTTGATGTGGTGCCGGATGGCAAGGACCCTTGGTTCAATCAAGTCGTTAAAGATACCATCCGAGCAAAGAAAAGGGCTTACAAAACTTGGTTTCGAAATAAGTCTTCCTTCTTGCACTTGCGGTACAAGCAATCACGAAGAATAGCAGCAGAGACAATAAAGGCGTCCAAAGTTAAGACATGGGAGGAATTTTGGGTTAAACTGGAATCCGATTTCAGATCAGCAAATAAAATACTTTGACAGACCATCTGCTGACTTCGTAATAAGAAACCCTTCTCTACACTTGCTCTCAAGACCGTGTCTGGGGTTATCCTCTCTTCAGAGAGGTGCATCCTCACGAGGGGAGAAAATACTTTGCCGATCTCCTAAACCCGATCATAACAGCATCTTCTGAATGTACACGAAGTGCATCTGGAAACGGTGGCTAATCTCTCAGGGGCTGATATCACAAGAGCAATTAAAGTGCTCAATACGGCAAGGCCGCTGGGAGAGATGAAATCCGGTCCGAGATGCTAAAATCCTTAAATTAAGAAGGTATTCTCTGGCTGATTTATGTTCCGGATGACCTGGATCTCTGGAAAGGCACCTAGGCAATGACAATCGGGAATGATAATCCCAATTTTCAAAAAGAGAGACAAGAGAGATTGTTTCAATTAGAGAGGTAAGTCCTTGTTAAACCTCACCGGTAAAGTATATGCTAAGTGTCTGGCAAAGAGATGCAGGAAAATTGTAGAGTCCTACCTAGTTGATGAACAGTGTGGTTTTCGCGCCGGATGCAGCACAGCCCAAAAATATTCACACTGCGGCAGATCTTCGAGAAATTGTGGGAGTATCGACCTTGAGGTGGCATATGACCGTGTTCCCCGCGACCTGTTGTGGAAGGTTGTGCAAGAGTATGGGATTGGTGGTCAGCTCCGTGCTGCCTTGCTGTCTCTATACGAATACCCGAGTATTTGTGTTCGAATAAATGGTGCTAAACCGAAACTATTCAATGTGGGAGTCGGTCTCCGCCAAAAGCGCTACCTAAGGTTTCAAGACCCAATATTGACCATATCTCCAGAATGCATGAGGGATCAAAATTCTGACCTATGTTCAGGTACTTATACAAGTTTATCTAGTTATATATGTATACATAGAATGTGGTAAACCGGGGCTGCACGAATGTGTATACATATATACACATTTTTAATATGTCGGCATGAACCATGCCAGAAAATATGTATTTCACTGTAAATTGAAAAAATTATAAACACCTTAATATATATATGTGTGTGTGTGCGTGTGTGTGTGTGTGTGTGTGTGTGTGTGTGTGTGTGTGTGTGTGTGTGTGTGTGTGTGTGTGTGTGTGTGTGTGTGGGTGTGTGTGCGTGTGTGTGTGTGTACATGCATATATAAATGTGTGCGTGGTTGGATTTGCAAAAATCAAAAGCGACTATAAAATAGTGAACGTACATCGAATACATTGAAGTGTTCGATTGTTTCTTGATTGCTAGGTTTGCAACAAGGTTAAGTGCTGCTTGCCTCTGTAAATAAAGACTAACTGTTTAAAAGATTAACCAATAAATATGTTTTCATCTACATAAGTATTTATCGACATACGAATGGTGTCCATAAATTTAATTTGTCCGTATATATCTTACACTGTATATCTTACGTTGTATATGCCTTACACTGTATACAACGTCTTAGTTTTGTATACTTACTCAGCAAGTTTCTCTCTAATACAGCAGCAAAACATACAGCGATTATGCTGCGCAGATGAAACCTTCGAGAAAGGGTAACATTTATGTGTTGGTATCTCCCTGCTTGCCGATAGCAAAAAACAATCAAAATATTAGTCATTAATAAATATTGTTTTTCTTTCATTACATATTTTATATGATGACTAAACACGCATTAACACGGTGGGTAAGAGATGTCTTCTCCTGTGAAAAATGGGTATAGCTTTCATTCTTTAAAATCTTCTCATTTTTGCCTCATTCTCCCCGTTTTGGGGCACTTTTTGCAAGATCTCCCCGTTTGGGTTTTAGGGGTTAGCAGGTCTGATTTACCTGATGGTATACTTCCGGGGCTGATGTAGAAATTATTTCTATTGAAGCTTTACTTCTTATAGCTATTTTATGTTATTGAATGTGATTTCACCAAAATAACTGAACTTACTCAAAATAAATGCAGACGATGTGATGCTAGTAACAGGAAAGATATATAATCATGTTCCGATTAAAGCAACAGTTTAATAATTACTTATTTTCATTTTATCTTCTAGAATGACCGTTTCCCACCAGAAAACATAGCTTCCTTCCATGTCATTTCAGATACTTCGTCACAGCACGTAAGTTACCTCTATCTATATTCTTATCTTCTAACTATATATCTGATAGTGTGGCTCTCTCTTCCTCTCTCTCTCTCTCTCTCTCTCTCTCTCTCTCTCTCTCTCTCTCTCTCCTTCTCTCTCCCTCCCTCTCTCTATCTCCTTCTCTCTCTCATTCCCTCTCTCTCTCTTATTCATACACACCCTTCTCTTTTCCTCTCTCATTACGCACACACACACACACACACACACACACACACACACATATATATATATATATATATATATATATATATATATAAAGAATGAATAATAACAGGTAGACATCATAAAAAGGTAATTTATTCCGAGTGCTTACAAATGTTTCAACAGTAGTTAAACAGCCTACAAATAATTACCAATTTGTACATAGCATGACTAGGCTGTATAACTACTGTTGAAACATTTGTAAGCACTTGGAATAAATTACCTTTCTATGATGTCTACCTGTTATTATTCATTCTTTATCTACACTCCGGAATACAGAAGGATCAGAAACTGAGTTTCTTCAACTATTCTTCCATAACTCGTTGAGTAACCCCTCACCGTACGTCAACTCTATCTAGTGTAGTAATTAACCATTACTGCATTCAGGATAAGCATTTCTTGCATAACCTTATATATATATATAAACGGAAAAAATGAAACGAAATTTCATTTCCCACTCTTAGTACGGCTGTTACTTAAATATAAGTATGTATACGTACATACATATATGTATAGAGAAGTACAGTAGTATGTATATATATATACATACATGCACACATATATATATGTACGTATAGATTCACCGAACATTTATTATAATGTTCGGTGTGTTTGTAAACAAACATCCCGTATTAAGCTGTAGTGTCTAGCAACCACCGTTGCTCGTTTGTTCAACACTGACAAAGGAACGCTGTACTAGTTTTAAGCTTATTAGCTATCGTCAGCAACGTATACCTTCCTGCCAGATGATTGAATGTCCGAAAGTATATACTTTCCTTATGCATATTAACGGCTGAGTAGCCCAATTTGCAATTTGCCCAATTTGCAAATTGGGCTACTCAGCCGTTAATATGCATAAGGAAAGTATATACTTTCGGACATTCTATCATCTGGCAGGAAGGTATACGTTGCTGACGATAGCTAATAAGCTTAAAACTAGTACAGCGTTCCTTTGTCAGTGTTGAACAAACGAGCAACGGTGGTTGCTAGACACTACAGCTTAATACGGGATGTTTGTTTACAAACACACCGAGCATTATAAATGTTTGGTGAATCCATACGTACATATATATATATGTGTGCATGTATGTATATATATATATACATACTACTGTACGTCTGTATACATATATGTATGTACGTATACATACTTATATATATATATATATATATATATCCTTCTTCGCCGACTTATTCCTGAGAGGGTCGTGGGGGAAGAGTCCTCAAACACTCCCTCCAGTAGGTCCTGTCAGAAGCAAACGTCTCCAACTGATCCGACTGGATCTCCAAGAGTGGCCAGCCAAGCTCATGGAGGTTATCGAACCTTCTTGCTCAGGGTCTACCCCTGTATCTCTTGTCGGTTGGTTTTGCCCGTAAAATCTGTCCAGCCATTCTAAACATATGCCGATAGTATCGATGCTGTGATCTCCCAATTCGGAGAAGTAGCGGCTCTATCTGGAGTGACTCTGATCTCCGAGCTACGCACTTTATCAAGTAACGTTACTCCAAAGACCCTTCAAAGGAATCCCATTTCGGCCGCTTGTATTCGCAATCGTATTCTTTTGGTCATTACCCAAGATTCATGACCATAGGTAAAGGTGGGCACGTAAACCGAATTGAAGATAGCGAGTTTGGCTTTTATACCTACCTCACTTCTTCTGATTACTGAATACTGAAGCTGCCGCATTACTGCACCAGTTTTTGCAATTCTTGCACTTAATTCATCCTTCTGCCTTCCATCACTCGTAAACACGGCCCCAACATACTTGAACTTCACTACCTGCTTCAGTGGAACTCCATTCATGTGTGGCGTGCACTACGCAGACTTCCTTGAGAGGACGAGTGTCTCAGGTTTCGCAGCACTGATTTTCTTTCCAGCGATGCAATACTCGGCATGAAACCTGTGGCAGGTATTTAAGAAATCGTGGGAGCATTTTCAAGAAGTATATTCTTGTTTTTTGTCGACCTTGAGAAGGCATATGACCGCGTTCCTCGGCACCTTCTGCGGAAGGTTATGCAGGAGTATGAGATTGATGAACAGCTTCTTGCTGTCATGCTGTTTCTATACGAATGCCTGTTGTGTTCAGATAAATGGAACGCTGCTAAATAGAAACCATTCAATGTAGGAGTCAGACTCCGCCAAGGGTGCATACTGTCACCTCTCCTGTTCACTATTTACATGAACAGGATTGACATGCGCAGTCGGGTTGGAAGTGGTATCATGACTGGCGGGTTTAAAATCAGTCAGCTGGAATATATATATATATATATATATATATATATATATATATATATATATATATATATATTTCGTTTCTGAAGTTGTTTAGCAAGATTCTTTATCTGAAAACGTGTGCTTTGGGATGCACAAAAACAAAGAAAAGAATCCCCATTCACTGAAGAGGTCACAGAATGTGTGACGAAAGAACTTTGACAATATATGAACAATCGTCTGGTTGTGGAACCAACCAACCGGAAATTTATAAATTCCTAAATTTATAAATTTAATTTATAATAAATTGAAGTGAAAGCAACTGGTGCGTGTGTTTCTTATTGGCAACATGACCCTCCCAAAGCATAACAATATATATATATATATATATATATATATATATATATATATATATATATATATGTATCATAATATCGTGGGTTCAATTCCTGGGTTGCATGTTGTGTTCTTGAGCAAAAACTTCATTTCACGTTGCTCCAGTATACTCAGCTCAAAATGAGTACCAGTAATAGCTGGGTATTTTAACCTTGCGATGGTCTGGTGTCCTGTCCCGGGGGGAGTCTTGTACTCTCAGTCGCTTCACGCCTTGAAACCGGGATAAGCACCGGCCAAATGAGCCTTCTGGCTTAAGACAGACTTTAGACTTTATATATATATATATATTTCAACATGTCCAGGGATCACATCGGAGTAACCCATACTCACACAATGGCTAATAAGATAACGACCGGTTTACACTCTGATTGTTCCTGGCGAGTACTCCGCAAAAGTGACTTCTACATTATATCACATAGATTCAACTCTGATGTAAAAATCATAGAGTGTTTGAAATTCCAATACGATCCTTATCCTGAAAATCCCGAAGCCCAGCACCACAGCTAGTCGCTTGGCTGTTTCGGGTTACGACTATAACTGTGGGGAGGCAATTTGGTGGTAACCGGTCCGTATCTTTTGTGTACACTCCATTTTGATCCGTAAAACAATACATCTCTTAGTCACTTACTCCACTAAATCATTGCAGAGATATCGAACCACGATATACTAGTTTAAAAGATAGTACAAATTCCCACTCTTATGTTTTACTTACTTTTCCAGTAATACTGCACTAACGCATTCTGGAAGGTCTTAACTATTTCCCAAGTTTAGTGTATTTAATGTGCGTGTATTTACTATTTGCCGTGTGGTTTTGCTGTAATCACCTGCTGTGTGCGTGTGTATTTCTTTCTTTCTGTTGTTTGTTGTTTTTCTTTTCTTTCTTTTTACCGAGTCGTGTACCTCACGTGTGCCAAACAAAGCTCTATTTCACTCCATAGAATTAAAAATTGATTGTGTTTACTGTCTTTGTATTTCAATCTGGACATTGTCTTCTGTTTGTGTTTATAGTATCTAAGAAGTAACTGGATACTGCACACCACAGTGTGTTGACATTAAGGTCCAGTGATATTAGGACTAGATGAAAGCTATATGTTGATTAATCGAGAGAAAACGTATCTATAACTTTCTGAATAGTTTTCTATACTGACTATGGATATTATCTGTTGATAATATCCATAGTCAGTATAGAAAAAGCACAAAGAATGAAAATGCCAGAAATGACACTAACTGTTTTACGGGATCGATAAAATAATGTACCAGTAATGTACTGGGTAATTGCTGGCCTTGTGCCAAAAGAAGAACAATTATTTACGTTCAGAGTTCAAATCTCACCGGGATTAGCTTTGCCTTTCATCCTTACGGGTCGATAAATAAAGCACCAGTAATACACTTGGATCGATTTAATCGACTTCCCCTACCCCAAAATTGCTGATCTTGGGCCTAAATAAAAAACCATTATTTAGTTCAATATTAAATGGTGGTAGTTTGGCAGAGTCGTTAGAGCATCAGACAAATGCGTAGCAGTATGCGTTTCGGTTCTCACCGAGGTCAACTTTGCTTTTCATCCTTCCAGAATCGATCAAATAAAATGGCAGTCAAGTACTGGGGTCGATATAATTGACTTTGTAGCCTTGTGCCAATGTCAGAAATCAGTAGGCTGGCATAATGGGAGCGGAATCAGTAGAACGTCGGAAAAAATGTTATATGGAATTTAGTTACAGGGGTTGGACAAAATAATGGAAACACCTTAAAATTTCAAACAAATTTATTTTAATATGGGGTAAGACCGCCTTTGGCAGTAATTACAGCTTGAATTCTACGAGATATGGACTCGTACAAAGTTTGAATTGTTTTCAAAGGAACTTTTGTCCATTCTTCAGCTAAAACAGTCTCCAGTTCTTTTAGTGATGATGGTGGAGGATATCGACTCCTTACTTGTTTTTCTAAAATGCACCATAAATGTTCAATAATATTGAGATCTGGGGACTGTGGTGGCCAGATAAGATGTTCAACTTCACTAGAATGTTCCTCGTGCCATTCAATAACAACTTTAGCTGTGTGGATTGGTGCATTATCATCCTGAAAGATTGCGTTTCCCTCCGGAAACAGTTCCGCAACCATAGGATGAATTTGATCAGATAAAATGCTTAAATAGTCTTGACTATTAATTCTGCTATGAAGGGAAACTACTGGGCCGGCAGATTTCCAAGATATAGTCCCCCAGATCATCACAGATCCTCCTCCATGTTTAACAGTTAGAAGAAGGCAGTCTGGGTCAAATGCTTATTTTGACTGTCTCCGCACGTATACTCGGCCGGTGGTCGGAAATTAGGTAAAGGATGACTCGTCCGAGAAAATAACATTCTTCCACTGCTCTAGGGACCAATTCTATAGGTTTTTACTCCACTCTAAACGCTTTGCAACGTTTGTTTTTGAAAGTAGTGGTTTTCTGATTGCAGCCCTCCCGTGAAATCCGGCTTTGTGCAGCTCCCAGCAAACTGGGTTCTCGAGGTGGTCATTAAGCTCTGCAGTAATTTTGGGAGCTGTACTTTTGTGATCCTTTCTAACAATTCGCGTAAGAGTCCGATGGTCCCTATCTGAAAGTTTTGGTTTTCTTCCGGAGTTTTGTTTCAACGAGGAGGTTTTTCCTTCTTTCTCAAAGGCTGTCATTACTTTCGAGACAGCACCTCTTGATACACTAAACATTTCGGTTGTTTTTGTTACGCTAGCGCCTGCCATACGAGCACCAACAATTTTACCTCTTTGAAAGTCCGATAGATCTGTCATTTTAATGAATTTTAATTACCTTTTTCTGATGATATCTGAGAAGAAACAGCAATTTTAACAAAACATATTAAGCAACACTAATAATAAATTAAAAAAACATGAAAATAAACAAGCTTTTGACGGTTTTATAGATAATTCAAAATTACGATGCTATGATGCTAGGTGTTTCCATTATTTAGTCCAACCCCTGTAGGTTCCGTTCTTAGCTCTAGTTCAATCGAAGTTGATTTTGATTACCAATCTTTCAGAACCGATGAAGTAAGTATCAGTCTGGTAATTTTTTGTATTTCTAGAGGAGCGTTTTAATCGACTATATCACTTCAGATAGTATGGTTTCAGGGAGATATAACTGCTATTTCTAGCATTTTGAGTGACCACATAGAGGCCCTCTTCACAGACTTGAATGTGCACTCTTCGGCAGTGCTCTTAACTGCCCAATGGGTTGTTAGACCTGTGAAATGAGAGAATATATTATATTTTGCTCCTATCTCAAAGGACCTTGAGATGCTTCTATTGTTCTGTACAATATTTTCTTCCTTTTAAAATGCATTGGTTTTATATATATGTATGTGTGTGTGTGTGTGTGTGTATATATATATATATATATATATTGAGAGAGGGGAGAGAGAGAGAGTGGGGAGATTCCTTGTTCAAAAAGTGAATTAATCCAGGTGAGAGTTATTTGTGCCATAGGAAATAACTAATCAGAGTGTAAACCACATTTAGCACTTAACGAAGATAGTACTAATTCATAGTAGTATGAATCACTTCACATTAGGTCATCCATGGAGTATAAATATACAGGAATTGAGACAAAGACAAGATATTATATTGCCAAACTTTACTAGGTGATATACATTTCTGTACATTCTATGTTTTAATTAGATTCACGTAGTCACATTATCCTGGATATATGTTAGGCACTTCTGGTGTCAATGATAACTGTGAATGTTATCTTAAAGTAAATTAATTATTAAATTTCAATTTTGTATACATATATAATCTAAAAATTTAAACACAAATTTTATAAGGACTGGAATATATTTTCACTTTACTTATTACTGCTTTAACCTTTATTGAACTCGCGTTACATTGTAGTTTCTAACCCAAGGTGTGTATGTATGGCTCCGTAACTCCTAATGGAGTCGTATAAAGGCCGCAGTGACAAGAACATTTTAAGCGTGGCGGAGCTCAGACCTGGAGAGGGATAGGCTCAGTTGATTTTTACCAAAGTAGGACAGAGAGAAAGAGAGGAAGTGAGAAAGAGATATAGAAGAATAGACCCCAGACTGATACTTTTTCATCAACCTCGAAAGAGTGAAAGGCAAAGTTGACCTTGGCTGGTTTTGAACTCAGAACTCAGCGAGCCGGAAAGAATACCGCAAAGCATTTTATTTTGTTTTAATTCGTTGCTTCCAAAGTGTGTATACGATAAAACATAAATAGCTTTAGATTTTAAATTCCAATTCAATGGAGGAACCTCTCCCTAGTTGACCTCCACCGCTTTCTGTTTGGTATATGTCATGTTAGCGGTGTACCCGTATTCACCACGCTTGGCCAGTTGCGTGTTGGTAAGGCTATTTAACACATAGTTAAGATCTTTTAAGTTAGTCCTTATATAAGTACAAATGTGTACACAGTAGTACAATAAACTGTGATCTTTCGTAACAGTGTATCTGTAAGTTGGTTTACTCTTGTTTCCAAAACGCAACTTTTTTCTTTCCTTTTTATTTTTGCAAAACGACTTCAGTAAGTAATCCGTAATTTACTTGTTATATTTCCATTTTTGTTTTTGCTTTTCTTTTTCATTTTGCTCTCACAGATGGCGCTAAAAGCAGTTCACCATTATACTTCAGCGAGTAGTGTGCTCCTACCGCTGATAACCTGGGTAACTAAACCATTGTTCCTTTGCATTCATGATATTTGCATTGTCAATCTGGAGCACGCTGTCGATGTCATTTCTGGAAAGTTCTCTGTTAATTCTTTGCACATGTAACCTCTCTTAATACCACACACAGTTTCTTTCTGTTTCTCGCCCTCTCTCTCTCTCTCTCACTCCATCTCTTCTTTTTTTTCACTCTCTCTCTCTCTCTCTCTCTCTCTCTCCTCCTCCCTACATCACTCTTACTCCTTTTTTCTTTGTCATCTCAATTGACTTGTTCCCATTTTCCTTCAAATGTTCATCCTTCTCTGTCACCTTCTCTCTCTCTCTCTCTCTCTCTCTCTCTCTCTCACCCTTCCTCTCTCTCTCTATGTTTCACATGCTTCTCTCTAGAAGTCTCTCATTCACCCTATCCCTCTATTTCACTCCTTTCATTCCGTAGCCTTTTCTTCTTTCCATCTCCATCAATCTTTTGCCAGTGCTAGACAGTAGAGAAGTCTTCCAACAAGTATGGGATACGGAATCTATTCCAGACTAAAACTACTTCATTGCACTGGTGTCACCAGAACTCAACAGTAAACTCCACAACTACCAGCTATTTCTCTCGCTTTGAATCCAAAAGAATACTGAGCGTCTATAGGGTTATACGGCCTGCCAAATTCAGCAACCCACTCTTCTTCAACTTAACCTCACTGTTTTATTATTGGAAGGAGACATGTTTATATTAAGGATAATTTAGACCTGGTTACACTATACTTATAAAACAGATGTACATCTATATATATAAAGCTGTGGTTGTCTGTCTGTCTATCGATTTTTGGCACACATCTCCTCTTAGAATCTCTGACGGAATTGCACCGAAATTGCTATACTTGTACATTGAGCCCTAGCGAAGACATCGGAAAAAAAATATTTCAAATTGACCCACCCTACGTGACGAAATCGAATCTAATGTATCGATTTTTGAGCGTAAGTGACGAGTTATTTCCCTTTGTTCTGTTTACATTGAGCGTCTACGTTCTGTTTACATTTTCTGCGTGCAAAAATTAAAAAAATTACGCTGGCTTTCTCAGCGTTTAAAATGACATTAACACAATACACGAACAGTTGTCGAGCCAGCAAAATTTTGACCTGCAAAATTCATCAGTTCGAACACTAAGCTTCCGTTTTGCTTCATTTCCATTTAAAAGCCTTTTAAAACAATATTTTTACTTGAAAACAAGTCTATTTAAAGACTACGTAAAACAAGCAAATTTTTCGTTAAAAAAAGCAAAAATTATATAAGTTTATTTAAAATATATGTATCTGTAAATTTCGTTAGGCGTGCAGACAGACAGTCGTGCAGACAGACAGTCGTGCAGACAGACTTTAAGCCAAAAAAGAAACTTAACATTGTAACTTTAACACAGCTACTGAGCGACCCCGAGCAACGCCGGGCTTTACTGCTAGTTACTTATAAAAGTGATGATTACGATTTCAACACTTTGGGCTATAGGTCTGCTGAGTCCAGTCTGACCTTGGAATACATAGCAGAAGCAATCACACACACACAAACCATCTCTCGCTTTCTCTCTCCCCTCGCTCTCCCTCTCTCTCTCTCTCTATATATATATATATATATATATATATATAGGTGCAAATTAATAGTGTCCATAGGCGAATGAGCACTCGATGCTCTTGGGGAGGAGAGTATCAATAATGTTAATATATAAGGCAACAAAGAATCAGTGTTGCATCATATACATATTTAATTACATATTACATATGTTTCAATGTCGTTCAGCTCGAGGAACGACCTATTAATTATCGAAGCTCCTCAGATATGTTTTAACATGTAGATTCGCATCTAAAACACACAATTCCGTACTTAATTAATCTTCTGATGAAGGGACTTTATTTCCGAAATATTAGGACAGAATAATAAAATAACAGATAACACACAAAGACCTTTGCTTCAATCTTTCAAAATTTACCGTCCGTTTCGCATTGCCTTAGCCTTCGAATATCACACTACTTTCCACACTACACAAAATGCTTCAAGCAAACTACCACACCCTTATATATTAATATATATATATATATTAAAATAACAGATTAAAGTTTAAGTAAAGAATCGCTGCTTTCACCCTTAACGGGAACTTCTGAAGATACCGTTAAGGGTGAAAGCAGCGATTCTTTGCTTAAACTTTAATCTGTTATTTTAATAAATATTTGCTCTAGGGTTTGATATATATTTATCCTTATCGAGCCCTCTTTGGATTTTAGTCTTCAAATTTATTATTATTACTATATATATATATATATATATATATATATATATTAGTAAAAGGAAAAGAAAATGCTGACAAATTTTTCCCAGTGAAAAATAGTTTAATTAGGAATAAGTATAAATTAGTAATAAGTATTGGTTAGTATTCAGTTTTAATTTTAAGTTTTTACCGGTTGCGCATTTCTAATGCTTTTCAAAAATAATTTTGAGATAGAGCGCTCGTGATGTTTGCTCTAATCTGATTAGAGCAAACATCACGAGCGCTCTATCTCAAAATTATTTTTGAAAAGCATTAGAAATGCGCAACCGGTAAAAACTTAAAATTAAAACTGAATACTAACCAATACTTATTACTAATTTATACTTATTCCTAATTAAACTATTTTTCACTGGGAAAAATTTGTCAGCATTTTCTTTTCCTTTTACTAATATATCACAACTCGTGTGTTACACCTCTATTTTATATATATATATATATATATATGAAGAGAGAGCGTGGGGGGAGAAACGAAGAACAAGAAATCATTTGTAGATTATTGTCCCCAGTTATTTTCCCCCTTACAGTATTAAGCTCACCACTGAATTTGAAGCTCTGCTATCAACTTTATTTGGCCTGAAACTACAGTTTACCAATCAATTTTCTGAACTGTCAGGAATAGGTATCAAATCAGTCTTGTTTAGCTTCAACATAAAGTACATAAATCAACTCACCTAGCTGTCACGAACAGATACCAGGTCAGTCTTATTCACCCTCAAGATACAATCTATAAATCAGTTAATCTAACAGTCAGGAATAAAGTAATTAAGATACCTCTCGTTCAGTTTCAGACCGTAAATACCAGTCAGTTCGTCTAACCTACAAGAATATATATCGCATAAATCTGGTTCATTGTCAAACAACTGTTCGCCAATCAGTTAACCTGGCTGCCAAAAATAGGCACCACCTCAGTCTCTTTCAATTTCTCCATCTATTGCATTGGATCCATTTTCTGTTTCTATTTACAATGTCTATTGCATATTAAATCTTTCATGCACGAAAGGGATATCTTTTTCTGTCTCATAAGATGTAATAAACATTTTTAATGAATATATATTCAGATATATATTTGTATGTGTATACAGACGGATAATTTAGCTGTCAGAGTAATGGGCAACCGGCCTTGAATCGGCAGTTCAGTCCCTAGCTTAGTATTGTATCTGTGATAAAACACTTTAATCTCAAATGTTTTAAAACATTTAAATTTCCAAATGTGAATAAGTACTACTGTGAATACACAACTTGCTGTTGTAAACAGTGGCTGCACATTCGAATTGTTACGTGGTTCATTTGCTGACACCAATGTTTCCAAAACCTTTTTTATCGCAAAAAAAATCACAGTTTCATCATTGGCATATTTTCTAGAAGTAAGTCACAGAACCAACAGCTAGACTTTACGGACAATCGCATCCATCGCTAATTTTAATAAAACACTAAATGAAACAAAACGTTGATTTAGAAAGAAAATGTATCCATAAAAGAAAAATATGAAATTGTATTAAATCCTATTAAAATATACCATCTCTTCCTCAACACCCCCAAATTCCCCAGATTTCCTTCTTTTTTTTTGGGGGGGGGGGGGGTCAGGAGATTCTTAGGTACGTACTTTGAGAGACACTTGTTTACAGCGATAAATTAAATTCCTCTCTGCTAAAGAAGCTACGTCAATATTTTCAGCATCTAAATACTATTTTATATTAATATCATCCAATGCGACCAGATGAACATCTTCCCCGTGGATATACGACGACATTGTATTTTTATATTTATTTTGTGTATATATTGACTACCATCTATTTTATTCCATTCTATGTTGTGTTAATAGTTGTAACATTTGTTATGTTTTAGTACACAAATGCACATTTGTCGGCTAGTATTGGCTTGACATCTTCCTACATATGTTTGCATATATCTGTATTTCTATATCTTTAAACTTGTATCTCATATTTGCATGATATCATTATAAGTGCACTTGAATATATTTATAAATATGTCTCTATCTTTAGATATGCTTTATCTTCTGATTGATATCGTTTCTTTTATAATATTTGCTTTTGCATGTTATACATCTATCAATTTTTCTGTTACTGGCATATACCTAAGCAGCGATATCTCTACAAGCTATATTTTTGCACGCCTTTATCAAGTTATATCCTCATTGATATTATTTTTACCAATTTGTTCGAGATTTTATTATTTTGTTTCTTAAAAGAGCAGTGGTTTGGCTGAATCGTTAGAGCATCGGACAAATGCTTAGCAGTATTTGTTCCAGCTCTTTACTTTCTGAGTTCAAATCCGCCATGGTTAACTTTGCCGTTCATCCTTTCCTTCCGGGGTCGATAAAATAAAGTACCAATCAAGTACTGTGATCGATTCATCGACTTTCCCCTACCAAAAACTGTTGGTCTCGTGCCTATGTTAAAAATCATTATTCTATTTGTTTGTTTCTTTCTTTTTCTGATATTATTTCATCTCTTCAATTCTTTAACAGTTACCTACTACCATCTTACATTTATTTGCATGATAATCGTATTTTCCTTGTTAAAATACTCATCATACAGCTATATGTATATGATATTTGTTTTCTTTTCTGCAGACGGAAGTTATAAAAGACAGGGGCAGACAATTGTTACATTATAGTGTAAGTATGAACTTTTGTGGTGTCGTCTATAAGTTTTATTGAAATGTCAATCTACTAGTCATGATACATACTTATTGGTAATGGCATTTTTTATTTAAATCGCGATAGTGGGAACCATCCATTTATAGTTATCGGCTTTTATGATTTTGTTGTTGTTGTTGTTGTTGTTGTTGTTATGGCTATTGTTTTCTAGCCGCAGTTCATTCATATTCATACAAACTTATGATTAAAGGCATTCCGGTCGTTGTCAATACGTATTGTATGTGCAGGGAATCGAGGAACATTTTAATCAACGTATCCTTTTCTAGGGTATGATTCCAATATGAATAGCTGGAGAAGGGTTTCTCCACTAGAGCATATATCCTGTCATAGTTTCATGAAGTACTTGAACAACTCGTCAGAGGCTAAGCTGTCAATCGAAGCGCACCACATATTGCCATGTGGCACTACATCAAACACTTTGACAAAGATCATAGAAAAGTGTGTACAGAAAACATTGTTCTATACACGTTTCCTGACGGTTTCACAATCAAATCCACATTGGCTTTTCGGAAATATTCGTTTTGCACTGGGAATCAATCTCTCAAGGAGAGAGAATTTTTCCAGCAATGAATAGTCGAGATATACCTCCACAGTTTCAATAATGTGTATGTTCTCTTTTTTATTTAATATGGTTAGAGTGGCTGCATTTTCAAATCTACAGGTAATTTGCCTCGTTCTTAAATACATGATGCAATTTCTTTGAAAGAAACCATGAATAAGAAGCTGACAGAACGAGATATCAGCATTCAGAAGCAGGCTGATAATGAGGATTCTTGAACCTACATGTTCTCCAGTTCTGGTGTTCTTTTTATCAGATTCTTGTATGTTAAAAATAGGCTTGTACACCCATTTTAAACAGAGATAAATTTAATGAAATCAAATTCTCACAACAGAAAGAATGCCAATGATGAAACTGTGATTTGATTGCTATTTCTAGCAGGTCGAGCGATCATGTAGCTACTTATACGTTGGCTTGATGGTACTATAAGTATCATTCTAGGTTGTAGATATATCTGGATGTTGTACAT
Organism: Eledone cirrhosa; assembly: GCA_964016885.1. Classification (NCBI taxonomy): domain Eukaryota; kingdom Metazoa; phylum Mollusca; class Cephalopoda; order Octopoda; family Eledonidae; genus Eledone; species Eledone cirrhosa. The sequence continues at coordinate 263,583,289 of OZ024742.1, read as the reverse complement.
TTAGTGACGAGAAGTTTGAGAAACAGAATTTGATATAACAAAAAACCGTACCATATCCAGGTGATATTTTAATCTGTGTATTTTGTAAAAGTGGAAAAACTGGACTTTGTTGTTCTTCTTGCTATCGTTGTTGATGTTCATAATTCTCTTAAAGCTTCTGTTGATACAGTTGTTGTTATTATTGTGGGGTTTATTTCAAGAGATCTTTACACATTCAATTTCTTTACAGGGGGACTTGGAAGGAAGCTCTATCAAGAAACCTAAAGGAAACAATTCACAGACAATAGAGGAAATACAAGTAAATGAGGTTTTGCTATTTCCTCCAAAGTAAATTGATATTTTATCCGATCTTTGTGCTAATCAAAAGAAAGGAAATATAAGACTTGATTGAAAATGTAGCATTAGACTCTGCCTGTGTACGTGTATATGTATGTGTGTTTACTTATTGTCATGGCCATTCTAATGTGTGCATTAAGCAGTATGTATTTGTAAAACAAAACCCAATTTGAGAAGGAGGTGCGTTTTTCAGTATTTCATTCGTATTAACATTTGATTAATTAAGTTTACAACGCTTTCCCCAACAGTACAAAATGATGAAGGATCAAAACATCCTTGAGTATCAATTGATTGCTTTTCTAAAAATCTAAACGAGTGACAGGTGCTTCTCTGTAGGTCCGAGTGTCCCCCTCACTTCCTGCCTTTGTTATTCACACTGATAAAATCTCCGAGGCTGGGAAAATCCAAGGGTTCCCCTCCTCTAGGCCCTCCCATTCCGTTTTCAGAAAAGAAGGTGATTGCAAGTATCTCGGAGCTCAGATTAGTTGAAAAAAACGAAAACGCCTCGGTAAAAAAAATTTCTCACGATTCCAAGCGGGTGTTTTTCTATAGATTTAAACGGCTGAGAAGTATACAACGATTAACAGTACAAAATGATGAAGGATCAAAATTTCCTTCAGTATCTAGTGATTGCTTTTGTATAAATCTCAACGGCTGAGAGATGCGGACCTGTAATTCCGATCGTCCCCCTCCCTGCATGCCTGCCTGTTATTCGCACTGAAGAAATCTCCGATGTTGAGAAAATTCGAGTGTTCCCCCATCACGCCACCATTCCGTTTTCGGAAAAGAAGGCAATTGCAAACATGTCGGAGGTCGGTTTAGTTGAAAATACACGATAAAACCTAGGTAAAAAAATTTCTTCGCGTTCCCCATATATATATATATATATATATATATATATATATATATAAAGATAGATATATATTGTTATACTTTGGGAGGGTCATGTTGCCAATAAGAAACACACGCACCAGTTGCTTTCACTTCAATTTATTATAATAAATTTATAAATTTAGGAATTTGTAAATTTCCGGTTGGTTGGTTGGTTCCACAACCAGATGATTGTTTATATATTGTCAAAGTTCTTTCGTCACACATTCTGTGACCTCTTCAGTGACTGGGGATTCTTTTCTTTGTTTTTGTGCCTCTCCTTTGTTCTGTCCTACGCCATCTTGTTTTTGTGTGTGTGTTGTGTGCTTAGTTTGCGCATGTGTTACATCTGGGTGTCTGTGTGTGTTTATATTTGTTCATTTATTTGTTTATTTACATGTTACTGGTTGGTTTTTTGTTCTATGTGCGTGTGTGTTTTCATTTTGTCCTTAATTGTAAGTCGTGATGTTGCTGTTCCACTCATGTTTTCTAATTAATTTTGGTTGGAGTTCATTTATGTTTATTGCCTCTGTGATTTGTCTAAACATTGCGTCTAAAAGAAAAGAATCCCCAGTCACTGAAGAGGTCACAGAATGTGTGACGAAAGAACTTTGACAATATATAAACAATCATAGGGCTGTGGAACCAACCAACCAACCAACCGGATTATAAATGTATTATAATAAATTGAAGTGAAAGCAACTGGTGCGTGTGTTTCTTATTGGCAACATGACCCTCCCAAAGTATAACAATATCGGCTTCAACACACGTTTTCAGATAAAGAATCTTGCTAAACAAATTCAGAAACAAATATATATATATATATATATATATATATATATATATATATATATATATATATATATATATATATATATATATATATATATATATACATAAACAGAGAAAGCCTTAAGCGATACTCCGACCAACTCCATCTCACTCAACAAACATTAGGATATACCTAAGTATTATCCCAATTTAGTGTTTGGGGTGCTAACTAATCAGTATTTCGTGGATAGTTGGTTGTATTATTTTATATGAGACATTATTAAATAAATATCTCTTTCCTTACAGACGGCCGTTTCGTTATAAGATTTCTACAATTTGGGATAAATAATTTCCAGGTTATGTAGAAACTTATATATAATCCATAGTTTTATACACAAACGGGCACTTATAAACTCATCAGTGGATGCCCAAATAATATCGATATAAGAATTATATCGACATTAATAGAATAGTGATGGTCTCCCTCGGCGCTAAGAAGAGACTGGTAGATTAGAAAATCCAGCAGTCCTGCCAAAGATAAAATACACGCTGTCCCCAAAAGGGTAAAGGGAGGTCATCTTAAAATAAAACAATATACACGCTGGTCATTTAAACCAGTTAGGTATTAACCACGTGTATAAGAACTCAATTGGATATAAAAGAATAACTATATGTATACACAACCAATGCACACACAGAGATATTAAAACATAATTAATACATGTATGGATCACCCATATGTCTCTCTCTTCCCCCTCTCTCTTTATATATATATATATATATATATATATATATATATATATATACATATATATATATATAATAAGTTGACGGAACTAGCATGGGTTTCACTGCTAGGACCGGTTGCATCTCAACGTACTCAATAGGTAATGTTAAGTAGACTCCCAGAGTTGACACATAGTTATTCGCTTCAATACAACACACGTAAATGGGTATCTTCAATCTTTACTCGTACTCGAGTTTCGGCCCCACTTAATGCAGCAGCAGAGTGCACACCATCCTCTGTCTGCATTTATTATGTAACAATGCACAATCGGCGCATGTGGCTTCATCAGCGGGTTTCGCCTAATCAATAACCAATCGATCCACAGAATTCGATTCAAATCCGTGTCTGCTATGACTGTATGTGACGGCCAACACAGTAAAACAATAGCAACTGAAATCCTTACGCATCATCACAATGCCGTCAAACGATTGGTTACTGATTCAGAAATTTACGTGACGGCAGGAGACGAAATTCAAATAGTTCCGCTCCCGCTATAAGCACTCAGCCAACGTATCTCAAACACAAATTAATAGGTTAGTGAAAGATTGGTTATTAGAAAAATTGTGTCTCCAATCACTGTACAATAGAATGGCAGCATTCGGCTCTAGTCTCCAAGTCCCATGGCGGGAAATATATATATATATATATCCTCTTGATAAGTCGGCAGACCTCACAAAAATTCTATATCTCTGTGATGTAGTGTTTTTGCATAATATGCCACGAAACTACGTAGTCGAGGAGTAATGAAGGAATTTGGGTATGGTATATTTTATTAATTATATCTAATGTTTCTTCTTTCTTTATAATGTATTATATATATATATATATATATATATATATATATATATATATATATATATATATATATATATATATATGAATGTGTATATAGTGTATTTTGCAATAGACTGTATGCTTAATTAAAAACATTTTGAAGAGCTTACGCTATTGTTTTAAAGTAGTGACTATGTCACTTACTTCTTTTTTCAACAAACAAAGGGAGATAAGCTGACAGATCACTGTTTCATACTGTTGGTATTCCTCAGAGCTTAGCACTCCCTTTGTTTGTTGAAAATTATGAATGTTGGATTCTTATAGAATTCCAGTAATAATCAGGAACTGATTATACAGAGCGGTTGCCGGTCCATCAAAAATTGAAAATGTTCAATATATATATATATAGTAATAATAATAATAATAATAATAATAATATATAGACCTATCACATGTCTGTCCGTAATGTGGAAACTGTTAACAAACATTGTGTCTGGGGAAATCTACCATCACCTCCACATAAACAACTTGTTACCGGACGAACAGAAAGGATGCCGAAAGAAGCCCCATGGTACAAAAGACCAGTTACTTATTGATAAGATGGTAATGAGAAATTGCAGGAGGAGACACACTGGTCTTACCATGGGATGGATAGACTACAAAAAGGCATTCGACATGGTACCTCATTCTTGGATAACCAAAAGCCTAGAGATCTTCAGGGTGGCAGATAACATCAGACAGTTGTTGAGCAAAAGTATGAAGTCCTGGAAAACAGAGTTACCATCAGGCGGAGAATCCTTGGGAGGCGTGAGGATCAAGAGAAGTATCTTCCAGGGAGATAGTTTGTCCCCTCTGTTGTTTGTCCTTGCCCTGATCCCCCTGACCATTGTACTGCGAAAGGTGAGAGCAGGATACAAGTTGGGAAATGGAGAGCTTACCATTAATCACCTCCTATTCATGGATGATCTTAAGCTCTTCGGGAAGAGTGAGAAGGAGCTGGATATGCTTGTTGACACTCTCCGTATTTTCAGCAATGATATATGTATGCAATTTGGTATTAGTAAGTGTGGAGACCTTGTGATGAAGAGGGGTAAATTGAGCAGAAGCAACGGAATCCAGGTACCAACAGGTGAGATGATAAAGGAAATTGACACTGAAGATGTATACAAGTATTTAGGTGTTCTGGAGGCTGATGACATCAAGAACAAAAAAAAATGAAGGAATTGATAAGATCTGAATACATTCAGAGAGTAAGGAGCGTATTAAAGTCACATCTGAACAGTAGGAATGCCATAAGTGCAGTAAATTCCCGAGATGTGTCTATTATTAGGTACAGTGCGGGAATTCTGAGATGGAATGTTGCTGAACAAAAAGAAATGGATAGGAAGACTAGGAAGCTATTGACTATCTACAACATGTTCCACAAGAGGAGTGATGTCGATAGACTCTACTAAAGGAGATCTGAAGCTGGAAGAGGTCTTATCAGCATAGAGGAATGTGTTCAGATGGAGAAAAACAACCTACACAAATATGTGACTGATAGTAGGGAGCCAATGCTCAGAATTGTACTGAAGGAGAGGACAATAGACCAGGGGATGTCCAAGGAGGAAATAACAACAAGGAGAAAGAGCAACCTTCATGAAAAATCCCTTCATAGTACCTTCATTGAGAAAACTGAATTTAGAGATCCACAGACATGGAACTGGTTGAAAAGAAGAGACCTTTAAAAGGCTACAGAAGGAATGCTAATGGCTGTGCAAGAGCAGGCCCTCCAAACGAAGTGGCTGAAACACCATATTTATAAGGAGGAGGCTAGCCCACTGTGTAGGATCTGTGGAGAGAGAGAGGAGACTGTGGCTCACATTGTATCCGAGTGTAAACACCTAGCCCAGACTCACTATAAGGGCTGGAGACATGATGTGATGGGCAGGGTGATCCACTGGCACCTATGCAAAGTAAACAATTTACCACATTCTGAGAAGTGGTATGAGCATTAGCCAGAGTCGGTGATAAAAAACGATCAGGTGAAGGTGCTGTGGGATTTTAGGACACAGTCGGAGAAGAAACTGGAACACAATAGACCTGACCTGGTGGTTTTGGACAAAGAAAAAAGATCGTGCCTGATTGTGGATGTGGCCTGCCCATTCGACACGAGAGTGCAACAGAAGGAGAGGGAGAAAATTAACCAATACCAGGACTTGAAGTGGGAGGTAAAAAAAGATTTGGAACTGCCATGAAGACAAAGTGGTCCCGATTGTCATAGGCGCACTAGGTACTATCTGAAAGAGTTTCCAAGGATGGTTAAAGAAAATTGGTCCCGCCCCGCTTTTTGGAACACTTCAAAAGGCATGCTTGCTGGGAACAGCAAGAACCCTCCGATACGTCCTGAATATCTGAGACTGTAGGTAGTGGCTTGATATTCATTTCAACAAACTTTCCAGTTAAATAACTGTTTCTACATTTGGCACAAGGCCAGTAATTACCCAGTACATTACTGGTACTTTATTTTATCGACCCCGTAAGGATGAAAGGCAAAGTTAACCTCGGCGGGATTTGAACTCAGAATGGCAAGGGCCGTAACTCTATGCGTCAAAGCATGGCGTCCGACCCTCTACTTTCCAGTTAAATAACATCAATGACTGAGACTCAAAGAACAATAATAATAATAAAACTCAGAATGGCAAGGGCCGTAACTGTATGCCTCAAAGCATGGCGTCCGACCCTCTACTTTCCAGTTAAATAACATCAATGACTGAGAATCAAAGAATAATAATAATAATAATAATAATAATAATAATAATAATAATAATAATAATAATAATAATAATAATAAAATAAGGGAAGAAGACGCACGAGGTGACGGAGGTCATGAAATCGCTCCCGTAAGTTTTGAATTTTTAACATATTTAAATCATTTGTGAAATAACAACTCTTAGTACAAATGCTACGTAAAGCACCCGGTTGAGCCCAAAAAAATTCGGACCCAAAATATATTGTTATAAGGCTCAAATATTCAAATATTCAACTTTGTATTGTACACTGTATATCCAAAAAAGAAAATGGCTATAAATGGAAGAAGAACCCCCCCCCCTCCTCTCCTCTGGCTACACTATATAGGACAGCCAAACTCACCACACCAGAAACTAGATACACCACCCACCCCATCATCTGTGTACACTAAACACAACAGCCAGATAACGGCATTTTCACCTTCACCGCCACCGCTCACTACGGCCATCATTACCACCACTATCCCATCACCGCCGCCACCACCCCTTGACTCCTTCACTACTGCCACCGCTACAGCACCATCACTACAGTAATACGGTCACATCACCGCCACCACTGCCTCGGTATCGACATCACCGCCACCACTGTCTCAGTATCGCTACCGCCGCCAGTCTCCCACTTCTCCCTGCTGGCTGCTACTTCCACATTATAGAATTCCTACTACTAACAAAGAGGAAGGCATCAAAATATATAGATAGACTCAAAAGAAAAAAGAAAAAACAAACAACAAAACCAAAGCAGCACAGCAACAACAGTAAAAACGAGAAAAACAAACAGAGAAAAACAAAAACAAAAAAAGAAACCCCAAAAACGTAAAGAAAATAAGAATGAAGAGAGAAGCAGGCGGACGGACAGAGAAGAGGGGGGGGGGGGAAAGTAAAACTTAAAAAACAAAAACTAAGTCAGACATTCGAACACTACATTACAATGAAACTTATGCTTATTCATTTTTGGGGCCCTTTCTGCCTGTGTGTTTGTTTGTTTATGTGTGTTCGTATACAGCGTGGTGATAATGCCACACAAGGGCCAAGTGGGATGGCGGATCCACAGATTGATATGTAACCATACATTCGCCAATCCTCGATAAGAGTGTTTAAATATCGAACATAAACAGTTCGAATAACGGTGAAATGGAGACTAGAACGTCATGTGACAGACTCTCACCCAACAGGTGCCCCCTGGCTCAGCAGCAGGAACCTGACTGTCAACCAAATACTGCTGATGTTGGAGGAAGAAGAAGAAGGAAAGAGGCCAGAACCAACTGGACGAAAGAATTGAATAGAACTGTTATGCAATGCTACCTGAAAAGTAACCCCAAGGAGAGGGGCTACAGGAGACGGATGCATAACATCTGGAACGAGATTGGTTTATTTAAATTAGATGAACAAAAATTGGCCGGGCAGGCTCGGGTAATAAGAACTAATGGGTGGATAAGCGAGCTGGAACTGGAGGAACTGAGCAGAGAGAATGGCTTGGAGATGGCGGGTGTAGTATGCCAGACAAGCGAGCCAGTGGGAAATGAGGGTGAAGAGGTCCTGAGAACGGAGGAACCACCCGAAGCAGACAATGATCTGAATACTGAGATAAATAATACCTGGAACAGAGATACGGCCACTGAGGAGATGAATGCTGACGGGCTAGGACAAGATTCGGTTGACATCCTAAATTTAGTGGTAGATGAATTGAACAATGATAGTGGGAGACCTATGAACCTAAGATTTGTAGACAGGAAAAAGTTAAAAGAAACAACAGCTAAGGTAAACAAAGTCATCCCATACCTTGAGGTGAGGAGCCTTCACCAGTGCAACGATATCCTCAAAGCAACAGCAAATACGGTGAGGAAACTACTTGGTATAAAAGCGAGAGGAAACAACAGACAAGAAAGAGCAGAGCCGTGGTGGAAGAAGCGACTGAGTGGGCAAATCGGGGAAATGAGAAATGACATAGGAAAGCTTGAGTCACTACTGAATGGGACACTAAAAAACATAGGCACTAAAAATAGACTGGAAATAAAATACAAAACTAGGAGTAAAAAGCTAAATATTATCATAGAGGAATTGAAGCAACGCATTGTAGCAAAGAGTGCAAAAATCAGGCGATACGAGAACAGAGTCAGTCAGTATAAACAGAACCGCATGTTCGACAACAACCAGAAGATGCTGTTTGGACAGCTTGAGGGGAAAGAAAGAGGCAACGACTTGATCCCTGGGGCGGAACAAACTAAAACATTCTGGAGAGGAATATGGGAGCAGGATGTTAGACACAATGCCCAGGCAGGGTGGATTGAGACAGTACAGAGGGAGATCGGTGAGCAGGCACAGCAACAAACTGATTTGAGTATCACAGTTGAAACTCTTAAGGGGCAAGCCAAAAAACTAACCAACTGGAAATCACCAGGCCCAGATGGTGTGCAGGGGTATTGGATTAAACATTTAACATCCCTCCACCCGAAGCTGACGGCCATGTTCAATGACTGCTTGGTGTCGGGTGAGGTGCCAGAGTGGTTGACAAAAGGTACCACAGTTCTGATAATGAAAGACCGAATCAAGGGTAATGATGTTACCAACTATAGACCTATCACATGTCTGTCCGTAATGTGGAAACTGTTGACGAGCATTGTGTCTGAGGAAATCTACCATCACCTCCACACAAACAACTTATTACCGGACGAACAGAAAGGATGCCGAAAGAAGTCACGTGGTACAAAGGGCCAGTTACTTATTGATAAGATGGTAATGGGGAATTGCAGGAGGAGACACACTGATCTTGCCATGGGATGGATAGACTACAGAAAGGCATTTGACATGGTGCCTCATTCCTGGATCACCAAAAGCCTGGAGATCTTCAGGGTGGCAGATAACATCAGACAGTTGCTAGGCAGGAGTATGGGGTCCTGGGAGACAGAGTTGACATCAACTGGAGTATCCTTGGGAAGCGTGAAGATCAAGAGAGGTATCTTCCAGGGAGATAGCCTGTCCGCTCTGTTGTTTGTCCTTGCCCTGATGCCCTTGACCATTATGCTGCGAAAAGTGAGAGCAGGATACAAGTTGGGAAGGGGAGAGCTTACCATCAATCACCTCCTCTTCATGGACGATCTTAAGCTCTTCGGGAAAAGTGAGAAGGAGTTGGATGTGCTTGTTGACACTGTCCGTATTTTCAGCAGTGATATATGTATGCAGTTTGATATTGGTAAATGTGGAGTCATTGTGATGAAGAGGGGTAGGTTGAGCAGAAGTAACGGGATCCAGATACCAACAGGTGAGATGATAAAGGAAATTGACTCTGAGGAAGGATACAAGTATTTGGGCGTTCTGGAGGCTGATGGCATAAAGAACAAAAAAATGAAGGAATTGTTAAGAACTGAATACATTCGGAGAGTAAGGAGCGTATTGAAGTCACATCTGAACAGCAGAAATGCCATAAGCGCAGTAAATTCCCGAGCTGTGTCTATTATTAGGTACAGTGCGGGAATTCTGAGATGGAATGTTGCTGAACAAAAAGAAATGGATAGGAAGACTAGGAAGCTATTGACTATCTACAACATGTTCCACAAGAGGAGTGATATCGATAGACTCTACCTAAGGAGATCTGAGGGTGGAAGAGGTCTTATCAGCATAGAGGACTGTGTTCAGATGGAGAAAAACAACCTATACAAATACGTGACCTATAGTAAGGAGCCAATGCTCAGAACTGTACTGAAGGAGGGGACAGTAGGCCAGGGGATGTCCAAGGAGGAAATAACATCAAGGAGGAAGAGCAGCCTTAAGGGAAAATCCCTTCATAGTACCTTCTTTGAGAAAACTGAATTTAGAGATCCACAGACATGGAACTGGTTGAGAAGAGGAGACCTCAAAAAGGCTACAGAAGGAATGCTAATGGCTGCGCAGGAGCAGGCCCTCAAAACGAAGTGGTTGAAGCACCATATCTACAAGGAGGAGGCTAGCCCACTGTGCAGGATCTGTGGAGAGAGAGAGGAGACTGTGGCTCACATTGTGTCCGAGTGTAAACACCTAGCCCAGACCCACTATAAGGGTTGGAGACACGATGTGATAGGCAGGGTGATCCACTGGCACCTGTGCAAAGTAAACAATTTACCACATTCTGAGAAATGGTATGAGCATAGGCCAGAGGCGGTGATGGAGAACAATCAGGTGAAGGTGCTGTGGGATTTTAGGATACAGACGGACAAAAAACTGGAACACAATAGACCTGACCTGGTGGTTGTGGACAAAGAAAAAAGATCGTGCCTGATTGTGGATGTGGCCTGCCCGTTCGACACGAGAGTGCAAGAGAAGGAGAGGGAGAAAATTAACCGATACCAGGACCTAAAGTGGGAGGTGAAAAGGATTTGGAACTGCCATGAAGTCAAAGTGATCCCGATTGTCATAGGCGCACTGGGGACTATCTCCAAAAGTTTCCAGAGATGGTTAAAGAAAATCGGCCCCTTCACGCTTTTTGGAACGCTTCAAAAGGCATGCTTGCTTGGAACAGCAAGAACCCTCCGATACGTCCTGAATATCTGAGGCTTCAGGTAGTGGCTTGATATTCAATCCAACGGACTTTCCAGTTAACCAACATCAATGACTGAGATTCAAGGAATAACAATAACAATAATAATAATAATAATTGATCATATAATTTCAATGTGCAGTCCTATAGCTCCAACCGAATACATAAACAGGCATGACAGAGCTGCACAATACATACATTGGATAATGTGTAAGCATTTTGACCTGCCCCATCAAAAGAATTGGTGGGAGCATCAACCACCTCCCATACTTGAAAAAGATCACATCTCAATCTTGTGGAACTTTAGCATCCAAACAGACCGAAAAATAGATGCAAATAGACCTGATATAATACTGAAAGACTTTAAAAAGAGGGTATGCCTGCTAATTGATATGTCCGTTCCAATAGACAAGAATGTATCTATAAAAACATTTGAAAAATTGAGCAAGTATAAGGACCTGGAGATAGAAATTGGAAAAATGTGGAAATTGAGAACTAAAACAATACCAGTGGTTGTAGGCGCTCTAGGAATGATACCTAAGGGGTCTAATGATTACTTATCGCAAATCCCAGGAAACCCGCGTATAGGAGAAAAACAAAAGATAGTACTAATGGGAACTGCCCATATACTAAGGAAGATTCTGTCAATATAAGTACATCACAAGTCGAAACACCTAAAGATGCATCTGTGTGTATGTATGTTCTTTCTTGAACATGGTGGACCTTGTTGTCTCTTGAGGTCACTATTTGTGACTTGGTGATAACTCGTATGAACATAAAGCAAGATAAATGCAACTATAATAATAATAATAAAGTAATAATAATAAATTTGAAGACTAAAATCCAAAGAGGGCTCGATAAGGATAAATATATATCAAATATATAAGAACCCTAGAGTAAATATTTATTAAAATAACAGATTAAAGTTTAAGCAAAGAATCGTTGCTTTCACCCTTAACTGGATCTTCTGAAACTAAAAAAATCAATCTGTGAACGCAGAAGTAAATATTTCGAAAAACGTTGCAACCGAAGAAAAACAGGAAGACGATACTTTGGTTATATATATACAATAATTTAAGGGTAAGAAATTGTCGAGTCAAAATGTATCCCCATATTATGCGTGTTTGTACAATTATATAGGTGCAATGACATGAAATCTTGTTATGTCATTAATTAAATTAAATTATTGTGTTAATACTCCTAATGAAAATTGTTAAATTTTAAATTAGTAGATTTAAATTAGTAGGTTTTCGGTTGTAACAGTGGCTATTTAGCCGGCCGTCGAAGAAACAAGATCATACGTTCGGCGGTCCCCCTGTATCATGGAAAAATATTTTCGAGGAAGTTTTTTTAATTTTTTTTTAATTTAAAGACTTTTTTTAGGACATTTTTCAAGTGTCATAGGTTTTGCCGTCTAAAGAGCTCAGGTTATCATAACTGATAGTCATCAGTGAAATGTGTATAACGGAGTTTTAAATAAACCTGAATCAACTGATTATGACCTCCGATCTTTTAATGATATATAATGCTCCGGCTTGCACCATTTATACATGTCGTTGAGCGCTTCTTTTTACCTGCTTCACAACCGACAGACCATAATGTGCACCGCATATCCATATTCTAATACATATATATATCACCTTGATTAACTTGACCGACCAGACTTTGAATTTGCTGGCTGCAGCATTTCATCCATTCTTGACCTTGCCTTCCTTCTTCATTGCGGTTCAAATATACTCTTTATAATGGGACGTGACATGAATAATGAGATTTCGCTGAGAATAAGATCAGGCCGGAGAGCGTTTAACTCAGAGAAGGATGTGCAAGTGAAACACGGGTGACGACGAAGAAGGGAGAACAGCAGTTAGTAACGGCACAAAGAACCATGGAAAGGTCGATGTTGGGAATCTCCTTAAGAAATCACACCTGAAACGAGCAGATCAGGGAAAGAACCGGAGTGAAGGACGTTATCGCCGAGTACCTTTTAAACAAACACAGGTGGGCCGGACATGTCACATGGTTCCCAGATAATCGGTGGATTCGTGCGGTTATTGAGAGATACCAGTGCAAACGGAAACTACCACTCGGAAGGCCTCCATTCAGATGAATTGACGATATACATATAAAAATTAAAGATGATTTTCCGAAGAGGATCGGAAACCACAGTTAAATAAGGAACTCAATACGTTAGTTTAAAAGAAGCATATCTATTTTATATAGAAATAACATCTACAGAACAAGTGCTGTTTCATTCCTGATGATTTAATACGAATGAAACAGCTTTAGTCCTGTATAAGTCTGAACTGTATTGATACGTGAATGCGCGTCTTGTTTCGTAATGTGTCTCGCTGATTCTGTCTAAGAAGCACAATAATCAGTACCAGTGCCTGTGGAATACTCAGCTACTTACACAACGAGTAAGTAATTAAATTGATCGAACAACTTGAATATTCATCGTTGATGTTGTGGTTTATTATAGAACCATAGATCAATCCTCATTATACAGAACTATGATTAAAGTTAAAACCTCATAGCGAGTTAACAATATGACATGGGTTCCATTCTTGTTTCACTCCCTAATAATCGTAGTTTAATCAGAAATAAGAGTCAGAACTCATTTTCTTCACAAACCTCTTCCTCAAAATTGGTGAAATCGATATGATTGATCTTCAGTTTAACGTTTTCAAAGAAACAAAAGCGTGTACAAGAAAATAATTCCAGGTATTTGAAGCTCTGTAGAGGAAGGATTGGTCATGATAATTGAACCACTATAATTATTGCTTGACTCAGGCTCAGCTCTGTAAACATATCATGAAACGGGTTCCAACGATGACTGACGGTAGGGTATCTCGAGTGAATTTGGTTGCCATTTCCAAGAATTCGGGTGACCACTTAGAGAGTATGTGTTTCAAGTGGGTCTGATAAGAGTTAATGTTCCCTCTAGTTTTTACTCGTCAACATGTGCAAAATTCTTGTTTTGCCTTTTTGTCATTAATGTGACAAAGATATGTGCAAACTAATGATTCATTTTTGTAAGAGGGTGTAACATTTTTCAAATATACACAACAAAATAAAAAGAAAAACAAGGAAACACCAAACTCTCAGTTAAATAGCATATCCCAGTTAGATCCCACATGCAAGATAGTAACAACCAGCAATATCTGCTGTCAGACATTCCATTCCTTAGGCGCGATGCTCTCATCCGGATTTGGCGGAGGAGCGCAGCAATCGGGGAACCGAGGTCAATGGAAGTCTTAAGAGCAACAGACGCGAAAGGGACCCCCTCGTTAATGACTGGTATTTATTCATCTTTCACTCCTCTGCATTGGAAATGGGAACACCCGAGGTTTTATACAACACGACAAGGTTGGCAGCAACGAATATCTCACAGTACATGGCGTTCTAGCTGAGCAACTTATCCAACTCAAACTGGGAAAATGCTATGCCACCAAGATGCCTATTATCGCCGAAGTCGAGGCCAACAAGTTTCAGTTGTGACAGGAAACCAGAAGCGTTGAAGCTATTTTAAGCACATTAATTTCTTATCCGCTTGGATTGGCAGTATCGGTAGAGGGTCGGACGCCATGCTTTGACGCATAGAGTTACGGCCCTTTTCATTCTGAGTTCAAATCCCGCCGAGGTTAACTTTGCCTTTCATCCTTATGGGGTCGATAAAATAAAGTACCAGTAATACACTGGTTAATTGCTGGCCTTGTGCCAAAAGTGGAAACAACTAATTTCTTATCCGCTTGCTGCGAAACACAGCCTAGAGGGTACAATGATATACAAGCTAATTCGGGGGAGGCGAGACAGGTGTAGTTGTGATAGAAGAATCGAACCGATGTGACAGTTCATTTAAAGACTTAAGCTTGCATGTATTGCGCTGGTGAATATAATTTTTTCACTTCATCTTTATATCCGACATTTTCAATCGTAGTAATCGGTGAATTAGCAGAGTCGTTAAAGCATAAGACGAAATGTTTTGCGATATTTATTCCGTTCGTTGTATTTTTAGTTCAATTCGCACTAGAATTAACTTTGTCTTTCATCGGGGTCGATAAAATAAAGTAACATCCAGGGCAATAAATTAACAAAAATAGTTAAAACATCGGACAAGGTGCGTGTTGTATTTGTTAAGGTGTTTTGTGTTCAGAACCAATTTGGGCAATAGATTTAATCTGTCACCGGGTTTAAAACTAACACCTGGTCGCAGCATAATGTACTCTATTGGAAGCATTCGGGACAGATCACCGTCGTGAGGATATCTTCTTCCCGTTCTCCTTCCCACCAAACTCGAAGACCCTGAAATCGGTCATAAGAACTGCCCTGCTCTCCCTCACTAAAGAGTTAAAAAATGATTTTTAAAAGACCAACTTCACCGCATTGAATGTACTCCACGACGGCACAAGACGAAATTTGTTAACACAACAACGCTTCAAAAACTGCAATCGGTGAGATGAGATAGTAGTAGTAGTAGTAGTAGTAGTAGTAGTAGTAGTAGTAGTAGTAGTAGTAGTAGTAGTAGTAGTATAGTAGTAGTAGTAGTAGTAGTAGTAGTAGTAGTAGTAGTAGTAGTAGTAGTAGTGTGGTGGCGGTGTCACGAAAGTGGTTACGTTAGCGGATGGGTAGCAAAAAATTCTTTTAGAAATATTCGAAATATACATGCTAAAGAACATTACAGCATACACTCACACATACATATAAAATATATACACTCACATTATGTAATATATAAATAGATACATATATAAATATGCATGTGTGGTTGTGTATGAATACACATACATGCATATACATATATGTAAATGCGTATATATCGTTTTTTTTTTGTGTTGTTTATCTATTTACTTTTCGCCAACATATGTATATATATATATATATACATGCATACATATATACATACATATATATATATATTTATATATATATACACACACGCGCGCGCGCACGCACACACACACACACACACCTATATATATATATATATATATATGTTTATACAGCAGAACAAGGAATCTGTATGTATTAACTATGTTCAGTGAAAGGCTTCAAACCACGCTGTGTTTTGAGCAGCCATGCAATTTGAAGTTAGCTAAGGTAACATTACCCCTCCGTAAGCAGGTACGATAATAAGGTGTTGTCTATTTCCTTTCCTATTTAAAGGCATAGAATCCCCAAAGCAAGATATTGTTTACAAACTGCTACTCGAAGCTTCAAGCATTTAGTTTATCCCTGTAATATATACGACAGATTCGTTCTGTGAAGAATCTCAAATTTTTAAGAAATATTTTCAGGGTTTTACTGCTAATTCACCATCTCTCTACCACTTTTCTCTAAATGAATGCGACTATGTGTGTATACGCCGCCGTCCACACACAGACACATACACACACATACATACATACATACATACATACATACATACATACATACATACATACATACATACATACATACATATAAATATATATATATATATATATATATATATATATATATATATATATATAACCATGTATTATTGACGGAAGTTAGAAAAAGTACACGATACCGAAGTAGAGTTTGAATATTTATTTATTATGGCTAAGTGGTGAAACTCCAGAGTAACACGAGTCACCATAATATATATATATATATATATATATATATATATATATATATATATATATATATATATATATATATTACGATTTCACAGAACTTATGTTCACCGAATTCACGGACTGGACTCCTTCTTCCTCCCGTTTGATCTCTGCGGAATTCTTTCCTTGCTCACATTTCGACTAGGTTTGATGGTCTTTATTCTCTCTCGTTCACGATTTCACCGAACTTTACATGTTCAAATTTAATGGAAAAACATATGCCCAAGAGGAAGGAGCAGCCATTGGTGTTAGCATTGCAGGCGACATAGCTAACTTATTCATGGTATGGTGGGACAGTAGACTTAAACTTAAACTTAAAGAACAATTAGAAGACCCCTTAACCCTGATAATGTACTCCCGCTACGTAGATGATATAAACATCGTAGTTAAGACACCCCCACTAGAGAACAGTCAGGAACTAGAGAAAAGCACAATGGAAAGCATCCAGCAAATAGCAAACTCCATCCACCAGAGCATTAGAGTTACTATAGACTACCCAAGTAAACACCCCAACCATCGATTACCTGTACTAGACACAGAGCTCTGGTTAGATACCATTAACAACAAAAAACAAATCCTCCATTCCCATTATGCCAAACCCATGACTTCCAAACATCTGATCTACCGAAACTCGGCCATTTCGGACCATACCAAAATCAACATACTGATTGCGGATTTGGTACGGGTGATGAGAAATGTGTCCCGCATGTGCAACCCCGAAGAACTAGAGAGACACATACAACACTTCATCCACCGTATGCAGTTCTCTGGCTACAATCAGAGAGATAGAATCAGAGTGTATAGAGGAGCCAGAACCAAATGGGAAAAAATGGTAAATAATGACATAAATGGGACCTGCCCCTTGTATAGGAGCAAATTTTGGAATAGAATAGAAAGAACTAGGAACAAGGCTAATAGAATAAACTCATGGTATGATAGCAATAAATACCAGAGTGTAATGTTCATCGATACAACCCCTAGAGGTGAACTAGCTTACAAATTTAGAAGGGCCCTAAATAAACATAAACTCAATATTAAGATAGTAGAAAGACCAGGTACCTCCGTAAAAACACTTATTAGCAAGACATACCCTTTTCAAAGACCCTCATGTATAGATAAGAAATGTGTAACCTGTAAAATAAGCCCCCATATTAACTGTAAAACTAGAAATGTAGTGTATAGCATAAGATGTACTGAAGGACAATGTAGAGACAAAAATATAGTGTACATAGGTGAGACAGCTCGTAGTGTAGGGGAACGGATAAATGAACACTGGTGAGACCTTCAAGATAATAAAGAATCATCTGTACTCTACCAACATGCTAAGATAGAACACAAGGGCAAATTAGCGAACATAGAAATAAAAATAGAATCTAAACACAGAAAAGACGGAATGTTTAGACAAATTACAGAGGCAATAAACATAAAAGAATTACAACCAAAATTAAATAGAAAATATGAGTGGAACAGCAACATCACGACTTACAATTAAGGACAAAATGAAAACACACACACACATAGAACAAACAACCAACCAGTAACATGTAAATAAACAAATAGATAAATGAACATAAACACACACAGACACCCGGATGTGGCGCATGCGCAGACTGAGCACACAACACACACACAGAAACAAAATGGCGTAGGACAGAACAAAGGAGAGGCACAGAAACAAAGAAAGGAATCCCCAGTCACTGAAGAGGTCACAGAGTGTGTGACGAAAGAACTATGACTATATATAAACAACTATCTGGTTGTGGAACCAACCAACCAACCAGAAATTTATAAATTTGTAAATTTATAAATATATAATAAATTGAAGTGAAAGCAACTGGTGCGTGTGTTTCTTATTGGCAACATGACCCTCCCAAAGTATAACAATATATATATATGCTCATATGGAATACAAGCCGGAACCACCTGGAGTTGCAAACCTTCCTTTATATGTATGTTCATATATGTGTATGTTATAAGCATTCAACGAGGCTTTCATACTTTCACTAACCCACTAATATATGTTTTCAAACATAAAACACACTACATTCTCCTCATCAAAAAACACACACACACGCCCAATACCTAAAACATAAGCATACAAATTTAGCTGCAATCTCTCATAAAATAAACCAATGTGATCAATGAACAAAATGAAATACATATTAAAATTATTCTTAGTATCATAGCAATAGCATGTCTTCAGAAACACTCTAGATAGACATTCCTTCCTATAAATTAATTCTATTACGTATTGAAACGAAATTTTTTCGTCTCACAACTCGGGTTTCACCTCACTGCGATCTTCAGGCGAAAACTGATTCAATTTCTGTACATGGATTTTATAGGGTTTGCAACTGCTGTCACCGTCATGAGTGTCACCTATATCAGCTCCACCATAATTTAAGTAAATGAAGTCAATGAATCCTCCGTCGATTTCGGCAGCAAGTATTCTCGCTGTTACTCTTTCGTTTATTCTCTGCCTTACATTATACACATTCTTACTTTCCCACATACGCACAGATACAGACACACATACATGCGGATATATATATACAGTATATATGTATATATGTATATATATATATACGGGATAACAAACTATTGTTATAGGTAGTTCACTTAGATGTAGTCCAGTTAGGGTACTCCGAGTAGTGGATAGTATTAACGTTTGGCTAAGTTTGACTCAACAAGACGTTTCCATAGTGATGCTGCGAGTACGCGGTGATTTCTATGTAGTTTACACTTGGAGTAATAAATCAAGAAAGAAGAGTGACATGATTTGCTATACAATAAGGGCTTTATTCACATTGCTGACAATTGTTTCTCTGAACTGGTAGGTCTAGAGATCGCTACCCGCCTGTTTTTGAGTCAATCGATCACCAATTGACTGGTTATAACACAGTATTGGTGATCGATTGACGCAAAAACAGGCGGGTAGCGATCTCTAGACCTACCAGTTCAGAGAAACAATTGTCAGCAATGTGAATAAAGCCCTTATTGTATAGCAAATCATGTCACTCTTCTTTCTTGATTTATATATATATATATATATATATATATATATATATATATATAGAGAGAGAGAGAGAGAGAGAGAGAGAGAGAGAGAGAGAGAGAGAGAGAGAGAGAGAGATCTATATATATATATGTGTGAATATATGTGTATGTATATGTATGTGTGTATTTTTATATGCGAACACATGTACTCAGTTTGCGCCTGGTTTTATTACAGAGTGATACTACTGAAGACAACCAAACCACACTCCAAGCTTCTGTTGCTGATCCCGCTGATGTAAGTATAATGTTGTGCTGAAATGTTGGCCGGAACGCTAGAGATTAGAGAAGTGGAGAGATTGTGTCTGAAAGAGTGTTTTTACTGTAAAGAGTACAATGGAATAATGGACGTATATCATAAGAAGGAGAGATCGGAACACGAATATAAAGAGAGGAGAGATATATTAGTAATGTGAAAAAATTGATTGCATGCACACGTGTTTGAGTGAACACGTGTGAGTACACAAATGTGTGTATGGGACAAGTGTCTTTTTTATGTGTGTAGATAACATCAAAGATAATATGTGAGTATTTTTGTATGTAATACAGAACATCTTTTAGGCTGCATCAAGTATCTGAAATGCAGTCTATCGGTTTCGTATTTTCTTGTGTTGTGTTTCATATGTCTGCAATGATATATATCTTTAAAATATAGGGCAATATAATTGAAATGAATTCACAAAAACAACATTATATTGATTTATGATTTAGGCCCAATGTCAGTAGTAAATTTGGGTGAAGGGCAAAATTGATTAAATCAGCTCCAGTACTTTATTTTATCGATTCGGGGAAGATGTAAGACAAAGTGTAAGCACAAAGCACAATGGCATTTTATACGACGTTCTACCAATTCTAAATCATATTATATTAAGAACAAAAGAGAACTGATGAAGTTTAATAAACTAAGACCCCACACAAAACCAAATATAAAATACATTCAAACATAAATTCGTATGTATTGATGAACATTCGTCATTTTGACGATTAGTGTTCCATTTGTTTGGACAATGAAACAGCCTACTTATGAAATTATTGTGTACTTAGCTGAGAAGCAAAAGTTAAAAGTTTATAAAATAGAGTGAAGACCCTTTAAAGTCGGAAAAAGACGTTGCCATCGGCCGCTATGAGGAATCAAACCCCATACCTCCTAGATATCGTCTTTAAAGTGTCTTCACCCTATTTTATTTTACTATTTTATAGCTTCTCCGCCGCGCATGAGAACACCATACTTTATATCAACTTTATCTTCTCAGTGCTATCTAAAAGTCCGTATACACGATGTTTGTTGACATCTGAAAGGTGTGATTCAGCTATCTAATTTAAGACGGTAAGTCTGTCACGGTCCCTTGGCGTAATGATCTAAACTGCCTAGTTGCTATCTGGGATATATATCTACTATATAAATGGCAATTTCTGTCTGTCTGTGTATATGTGTATAACCAGTTGATGCCTATACCAGTGATCCGATCCTGATGAAGCTTTACACACATGTTAAGCTAATATTCAGAAACAGGACTGGCTAATTGGATTTCAATAAAAATCAATAATGTAACCCCTGG
>OZ024742.1:263554697-263559697 GCA_964016885.1 Eledone cirrhosa | reverse complement strand
CTATGGACGAGTTTGATATTCCAGTTAAATAAATGTAGAGGTGCAGATGGCGTCCCTACAAAGGTGCTGGTATGTTGTGGAGATAGAGTCAAGTAGTTGCTATATGACATATTTGTTTCGATTTGGAATGGTACTCCAGTGCCGCAAGATTAGTAAGTTGTAATTATGGTCTCACTGCACAAAGGTAAAGGCAAAAAAGATATTTGTGACCACTTTAGGGTATTTTGTTGTTAGGCAACTGTGACAAGGCTTTTATTAGGGTTCCTCTGAATAGGCTAATAAATCACAAATGCCCAAGTATTACACAGGAATCCTAGTGTGGGTTTCGTGCTGGGAGGAGGACAGTATTGATTTTCACAGCTTGTCAAATCCAAAAGCAGGGCGTAAACCTTATTCAGGTATTCATTGACTTAACTAAAGCATTTGAGACCCTGCATCGGGATGCAGTATGGGTTATCCTTGGAATGTTATATTGTCCAGTAAATTTAGATAAAGGTGTGGAGAAGGGAGATGTTCTGGTGCTTACTTTTTTCTCCTTGTACTTTTTCAGTTGTTCTTGACAAAGCATTTGAGAATTGTGATGTTGGGGTTTGTGTTAGATATAGGACTACTGGGAAGTTCTTTTTAATTTGCACCGTTTTTCTGCCAAGAGTAAAACTTTTGTATCAATGGTTCGTCATCTCCTCTACGCTCATGTCCGTGACCTTGTGGCACATTCGGAAGCAGATATGCAGATTCTGGTGGATCTTCTTTGTGCAGCGTGCAAAGTTTAAAAATTAGCTTGAGCAAGACAAATGTTATGTTTCTTCCGACACCTGGTAATGCAAACCAAGACCCAATTATTTTTGTTGATGGGGTTCTTCAGGCTGCTGTCAGTAGTTTTATTTATTTAGGAAGTACAATTTCGAGATGATTCCTAGATGAAGTGGTCAAACTTGAAATCTAGTAGACAACCATGTCTAAATATTTGAGATGAGTTTATATCCATTCTGCGTTCATGTGCGTAACCAGGAGTAATACACCCGACGATAACCAGTCATAATGTAGATGCAAATATCATAAATCTAAGATAAATTTAATGAAGGTATGACTACAATTTTTTAATTATCTTCACTACGAAAACCTGTGTGTGTGTGCGCGTGTGTGTGTGTGTGTGTGTTCGTGCGTGTGTGTATGTCGACCTGTAATTCCTAATGAAGTTGTAGGGGCGTACGGTGTTTCTTGGTTACTTTAAACCAGAGAGAGCCCATCCTTTCTCCAGGTCTGAAAACAGCCAATTTCTTCCAGAGAAAGAGAGAGCTAATGATAGAAAGGGAGTAAGAAAGAGATATAGAGGAAGAAACGACCCTAGTACTGGACTGGTACTTTTTTATCGACCTCATAAATAAATTACGTTATGGGAGAGTCGTCATTATATATATATTTCTAAACAGATGAAAACCGTGTTCTTCTGCAACCGGCTGATTAGCACAGATCTATTATATCAACACAGTTTAATTATAGACTCATCATATTTTTTGTGTAGCCACTTATTTTAAATTCCTCATGATATTTTGCCTAATGTTCTAATGTTATGATCATTGTAGCGAATCTGTGTTTGGATTTCAACATTTCTAATTTCAAATCATATAAATTTAATATTTCACACTTGTCGCTTTTACGTAGACAGGTTGTTTCTGTATCTTGTACGCCATCAGTATTAAGTAACAAGAAAAATAGATTGTCAATTAATTATATTATATTCAAGTGTATTCAAGTAATTATCTTCATTTGAAATCAGGAAAATACGAAGGGCGAAAAAAGGAAAAGAAAATCAAGGAGTTACATATACCTTGGCGGAAGTGGATAGAGATAAAAATAATTTTGAACGTACACAATTTATTTTCCTTTCCTGAGGGCGAAATCAGCCAATTCGAGTTTAACAGAAATATTTCATCTTTAGCCTTTTCTTTAGTATCAACCATATTTTGTGTGTCTCTGTATACGTCCTGAAATGACGAGCGAGGCACGTACACGTGTTTTATCATGTTGCTTCAGGCCCAAAGTTTCTCAGTACGTCACACCACAAACATCGTTAAGGTGGTTGGCATATTTTTATTATATTTTTATTATATTTTCAAAATATATGGAATTATATCTTTGCTGTGAAAATAGAGCCCATGATGAGAGGGATATAGTTTACCTACATGGTAAGCACCAGTAAATGACTGGGCTACTACTTCAGAGTAAGTAACCCATGAATCCTATCTATTTCATGACAACATTATGTACTCCGACATACACGCGACACACGTGCCAATGATGCATGTGAAATGCAGGCGACAAATCATGTGTATGCGTGTAAGTATATGTGTTTGTGTGCGTGTATGTGTGTGTGTATATATATATATATATATATATATATATATATATATATACGTGCGTGACCAATATAAAAAAAATGCATCATACGAAATATAAAACTACGCCCTTCAACAGTTTGAGCCAATATTATTGGACAAATATTTACAAAAATAAACATAACAAAGACTGAATTAACGAATACATTAATGGTAGTTTCCAATTTCATTCTGAAAATAAATTATGATTGACATACAACGGGAAGATAATACACTATGGTGAATTTTGTACAAGAATTTGATATGTATTAGTTACTAAATAGTTTAAAATATTAATACATAATCTAAAATAACAATAAATTGTTTAATTTATAATGGTGAGTATAATACCAACGTTCGTAGCTGCCTGGTATATCTGCACAGTAGTGGTATTAGCAGTGGCGATGACTATGGTTCCCCTTCGACATGTGGCGATGACTATGGTTCCCCTTCGACATGTGGCGATGACTATGGTTCCCCTTCGACATGTGGCGATGACTATGGTTCCCCTTCGACATGTGGCGATGACGATGTTTGTAAATCGAATTCGTCTATTGTGTTTGGTCGGCAGTGACAGCGGGACAGTTATGTCTAGTGTTGTACTCATTGATCCGCGTGTTTGGATTTAGTACACCACTGAACCTAGTTTCTTTGTACTAAAATTATTTTTATCCTTATCCAACTACCCCACACAAATATGTATGACTTGTTGTTTCAATAGTCCCTGACATATACTGACCATCCAATATGGTTGGAGTGTTTGTCTGTCCTTAATTTGATCGTGATTTGGTGGCAATAATATTGACATAATCGTTAATAGCTGTCAGCTGTGCAGCATTTCGGCAGGCGACTTTCCGTCCAGTGGTGGATGTCGTGCAGAACAAAATGAGAATAAATGATTTGATTATTCTTCAACCATTGAATGGTTTTCATGACATGTTTTTTGAATTCTTAGTTTGAACGTTTAAACAGAGCACTCTACTTCACCATTTGAACTTGGGTGAAGATGTGGTGACCTCAAATGCATGTTTGATCGGAAAAGTGTTTACATTTATACATGAATTGAGTTTCATTGTCGGATATAATTGTTTCGGTCAATCTTTAAGTTCCGAAAAGTTTACGGAGTTTTGTCAATGTTTCGTTTGTAATTGTTGATGTCGAAACAACTTTTGGAAATTGCGAGAACAAATCAATATCAATAGAATACATTTTTTCGTAAACTGATCCAGCGTAATTGATATACATTCGTTGGATTGGTCCAGATGTTTGGAGCCATTCATTATATTTTTTATCAAGTCGCTTTTGCAGCATATTGACATGCTGATCATTATTTAGTTATTCTATCTATATTGGAATATATATTTTGGAATGTTGCGGAATCTACGACTCATTTGTTTCATTCTCATTACAGCTCAATGAACTCCATGGAGTAGAGTCAAGATTTTATTTTGAAACTAGACTATCGTGACAAAACCGCATATCTCGGGAACCCGTAGTCCGATTTACGCGAAATTTGATTTATTCCATTTGTATTCCCATTTTAGGGTCAACTTCCTTTCAAGATATTTTCCCATTATGCGTCTTTTTGGTTGTATTACAGACAATGAAACAAGCAAGCAAGCAATCACAGAGTTTTAGTAGTATATAGATAGTTGCCGAAAAATTACTGTGGGAAAATTCGTCTGAAAAATAAATATATTACCTCGATTATTAACTGCATAGCGTTTTATCAAATATTGTCTTAGATGTTCGTCTTTAATATTTTGTTGTTTATTTTCGGCCAACCATTATCGGTGAATTGTTCAATTCGAATAATATGGATATCCGTGATTGATTCAAAGTCTTTAATTGTAACAGGCATTGTATCGGGACGTTCACGAATAATATGAAGTATTTCAAATCCCGATAGAACATGATTTTCATGACTTTCGTTAAAATTGAAATCAGATTCGATTCGCAATTTTGATAATAAATTAGAATTTTCGTGTTGCCTTGAAACTTTTTATTGTATTGTATGACACCAATAACATTGGCCAACATTGTAGTGAAGGAAACGCAAGCACCGGTATTTTTAATCTGGTGATTATATCCGTTTTAGGCGGCGAATTGACAGAGTTGATAGAAGGTCAGATAGAATGCCTTGTGATATCCGCTTTGGCTCTCTGCACTCTAAATTCAAATCTCTCTCTCTCTTTCTCTCTCTCTCTCTCTCTCTCTCTCTCTATATATATATATATATATATATATATATATATATATATATATATATATATATATATATATATATATATCCACTGGAAGGCTGTATTCTCAGCTGTATTCTCTGGAGAAAGGATTGGCTCTCCAAGACATGTTCTATGTCATGACGACACACCTACAACTTCATCAGGAGTTACTAGTTTAAATATATGATATGTGTATTAGCGTTTTGTGACCGATGATTAATACAAAATAACGTTCATATAGAGTTGGTTAGATTTATGAAAACTAAATATAATAGCTAATATTTCTTTATCTGTTAATGTGCATTCAATGCTTTTAACACATGGGATAATGGATGTTAAACTTCATTTTCACGGTGTAACAGAGCTGCTTTAATATCAACTGGTGGCGCATCTACTG
>OZ024742.1:263497197-263549697 GCA_964016885.1 Eledone cirrhosa | reverse complement strand
AACAATGGGACATTCCTCTGTATATTCTTTTTTTAATCGTTATATAAACACCCGACCTTCGGTGTTGCCCTAATCAATCTAGTTATGAAACCAAACAGTATCTCCATCTTCTCCATCTTATTCATTGTACAAAATTCAACGAAGGTGACTCTATGTGAACGCTCAATCGACTAAAGTTCGCAGCAAAATATCTCTCAAATAGAATAATGTCATTTTACATATACTATGTCTGATAAAAACACAGATAATTATGGCTGAAAGCTATATTATTCTAAATCACCTACTGAGTAGAGTGAAGTTCCCAGTTGGCGGATTCTGCAGACAGGTGCCAATCATGATTTGATTGAAGTTTCTACCCTTAAAAATGACTGAATGAAATAGATACGTGGCCAGTATATTTGATTAATAACCGTGTGGTTAATGACTAAATCAGGAAACATTACTCATCAGAACTGTCTCAAGCGACATTATTCAGTTGTATAACACAAAGCCAGTCAAATTATCACTGGACTATTATAGTATAGCTGTGGGCCTGATAATGTTGATTTTTCCTATATAATTGTTTCTACTTTAGGCACAAGGTCAGCAATTACCCAGTGCATTACTGATACTTTATTTTATCGACCCCTTACGGGGTCGATAAAATGTTTCCTATATAATGATAATATTTAAATATAATCCGTTATGTACTCCAATTGTATTGATGGATTTCGGTTTTAATGTTCTTTCGTTTTTTATCATTGTGGTTGTTTTTGTTTTTTTAGTGTTTGTGTCTGGTTTCTTCTTCTTCAGAGATAGTCCACTAGAACAAGCATCATTTTACTTCTACTGAAAATGACAGTTTTTGAAAAATTTTAGGAAATCTTTTATGAATAATGAATGTTAAAACAAGCCATTTACCACGCGATGGCATATTGTTTTTATTATCATTATTATTGGATTGACAGTATCGGTAGAGGGTCGGACGCCATGCTTTCCAGCATAGTTACGTCCCTTTACGATCTGAGTTCGAATCCCGCCGAGGTTGACTTTGCCTTTCATCCTTACGAGGTCGATAAAATAAAGTACCAGTAATGCACTGGATAATTGCTGGCCTTGTGCCTAAAATAGAAACAATTATTATTATCATCATCATCACTATTATTTAAAATCATTATTATTAGTAGTAGTAGCTGGTGGATTGGCAGTATCGGTAGTATCGGCAGTATTGGCAGTAGGGCGGTGGATTGGCAGTATCGGTAGAGAATCGGACGCCATGCTTTGCAGCATAGAGTTACGGTCCTTTACAGTCTAAGTTCCAATCCCGCCGAGGTTAACTTTGCCTTTCATCCTTACGGGGGTCGATAAAATAAAGTAGCAGTAATACACTGGATAATTGCTGGCCTTGTGCTGGCCTTGTGCCAAAAGTAGAAACAATTATTATTAGTAGTAGCACTATTATTGTTGCTGTTATTGTTTTTGTTGATGTTGTTGATTTTATATAGTCTCGCAATATACCCAAGGCATCTTCCACTTAATTTATAGGATATCAGTTTTTTAAATGTTGCTTGATATAAAACAAAAGTAAAATAACCAGATGACATACTATTATGTTTATATATTCAATAAACACTGGAGATTTCTAGCAAAAATATTTGATAGGTTGTTATGGGTTAGATACACTGGTGCGGTTTACAAGCACCCACACACATACATAGAAACACAAGCACGCATACATACATGCACACATACATACATTCATATATGCATACATACATACATGCATGCATACATACATACATACATACATACATACATACATACATACATACATACATACATACATACATACATACATACATACATACATGTATGTATGTATGTATGTATAGATACATACATAGAAGGATACGCCTTTGCATTCCAAGAACAAGAAATAACAACAAAATGCGTGATGCACAAAAGAGATAGGGATGCAGGCAAAACACCTAGATGTGAGGACAGATACAGACTGCGGAAAAACATCACAGATGTCACCCATGTCATAAGCAGCTGTCCAAAGATATCGTCATCATACAATTTACCTACGAAGCATGGTGTAGTGGCCAAAACACTATACAATGCAATCCATAGAATGGATAGTTGTGAGAATAAACATATAAAAAGTTATAGTGATGTGGAGCGCATATGCATACATAATATGAAAGAGTACTGTTGGAATGTTCCAGTCAAAACCCCAATAAAATGCAAGAATAAAAGACCAGATATAATTATATGGGACAGGGAAAAGAAGGCATGCACAGTAGAGAAAATCAGCTGCCCAGCAGATTTCAATATAGTGTTTAATATAGTGTTAAAAGGAGAATATCTATGCAGAACTGATGAGGCATCTTCAAATACTCCACCGTAACTATACCTTTAGATTTGTACCAGTGATTATTGGGGGTCTAGGTTATATTGGCCTGGGCTTCACAGAACCAGAAAGAGCACGGCTAGTTAGGAAGCTGCAAGTACAGTTAATAATGGAACTGTACAGATATGTAAAACATTTCAGAAATTCAGTATGTAATAACTGCATATACACATGTATAGATACCGAAACAGACATGTGTAAACATATAACTCAAAACGTACATGAAATAGCATTCATACCTGCACACACACACACACACACACACACACACACACACACACACACACACACACACACACACACACACACAGATATACACGCGTATTTACCTAGTAGATATCTAAATTCCAATGAAAGTCTTGCCTCTATACTAGAAACCGGCTTCCTTTCTATTTGTGAAAATTTATAAAATATTGAAACTAGACGACAGTATGACATCCATGTGGATGTCAAAAGACTTTAAGTGGTGGTATATCTCACATTCTTCACCCAGCTCAGCTGGCTTTACCTTGTTTTTACAGCTCTGAATGACACCTGCATTATCTGAATAAAGAGTATTGGTGAAATTATGCATCACTTTGCAATTCCCACTTCAAATCGAGCCCAATCAGTTGTGTAGTCTCTGGTGCTGAACTGCATCTGGAATTGATTGAAGTATGAGCCGAGTACCTTGCATATCCCCTCTGGGACGTGGTACAGCGGGAGAGACATTTGTATCATCTAGTGAGGTACAGAACCACAGGCATTTGTCAAATCCAACTCAACCACATCCAAATCTATCTTATTCTCTTTCGCTCTCTGGGTGGCATCCCATATCATGCTCCTGTGTTCCAGGTAACCAGAAACTCCAGTCATTCCACCATATATGCAGTCAGTGTTTCACATGAAAAAAAGCATATCAGCTTTCAATTTTTTCTTATCTCTGTATCGAGTGAGTAAATGTCACTGATGAGGGATAAAAATCCAGAAACATGTCTCATATTCTCCTCGACTACTGGGATCACTGTGACATGATCACAGCTTAAAATATTAATGTCAACGCATTAGTGCATAAACACATAGTATATACTTTCATATACACCCATATTATGAGCCTCGCTATGTTAGAGTTACTTCTAATATGTATATATATATATATATATATATATATATATATATATATATATATATATATATATATATATATACACGTATATATGTAATATAAGTACGTATATGTGTGCATGAACGAATGCATATATATATAAGAGTGAATTTTTTGTATATATGCATACGTCTGTGTGTGACTGAGTGTGTATGTGCGTGCGCACGATGATGCGTTTGAAACAAAGTATAGAATATAGAAACAAAGTATAGAATATTCATTTTTATTGTGTATATACACACTTATGCTTGTGTGTGTGCTTGCGCTGACTCGTTTGAATTTATACAATAGAAAAAAAGTACTGAATATATGTATTAGATTTTATTTATTAGATTTATATAGAAGCTGAGGCTGCCTTATATCTCTACTTTGAGTATCTATAGACATACATGCTTACCTAATACTGCCCGGAGAAAATCGTGACTTCCCCGGAAATAACTGCAATTCCGGAAATAACAGCAAATAAAAGCCTTCTTGACAAAAGGAAAGGAAAATAATCCAACATGTCAGCCGATTAATGAAATCACAAAATAGAGCTTCCATTGGTCTATTTTGAACTAGTCTGTCTCATTTATTTTTCTTTTCACTGAAGTTAGTGGGATTTATTTCAATTGTATTATTTTTCTTCCGTTTCATCTATCTATATATATATGTGTGTGTGTGTGTGTGTGTGTGTGTGTGTGTGTGTGTGTGTGTGTGTGTGTGTGTGTGTGTGTGTGTGTGTGTGTGTGTGTGTGTGTGTGTGTGTGTGTGTGTGTGTGTGTGTGTGTGTGTGTGTGTGTAATATGTATGCCAAAACACAGCGTATATCTGAAGAATATATAAATACATAAATTTATGTATATATATGTGTGTGTGTATATGTATGTCTGTATATGTATATATATATATATATATATATATATATATATATATATATATATATATAATATATAATTTGCAGTTTCTAGTTAATTGGAGTATCTTATTCAGAAATATATCATATCTTAACATATGCAAGTCTAATTCTATTAAAATTATATACAATAGAGTTTTAAGACCTTTTTCCCTTGTTTTTTTTTATTTTATATTTTACTTCGTTTAATAACATTCCATGTTAGCATACAGCTAACGATGCACACAGGCACACACATGTACATGTACACACACACACATGTGTACATGTGTATGTGTATATATGTTTGTATAGAAAACACAAATTCACATACATGCGTACATATATTTATGTGCATATAAATATATATATATATATATAAGAGTGTAGATAGATTTCAAAAGAGTGAAAGAGTGAAGCATATGTACAGTCTTTATTTGCATATTACAATTGTTTCGATATTGATCAGTTCAGAGTACAGTCAATGTGACGGGGCCCGACTCGAGAATTCGAAAAAGAGTCGGGCTCAGTTACCTTGACTGTACCCAGAGCTGATTGATATCGAAACAATTGTAATATGTAAATAAAGTTTGTACACATACTGCAGCACTGACTTTATTACAAACTTTATTTTCATATTTCAATTGTTTCGATATCAATCAGCTCTGGGTACAGTCAAGGTAACTGAGCCCGACTCTTTTTCGAATTCTCGAGTCGGGCCCCGTCACATTGACTGTACTCTGAACTGATCAATATCGAAACAATTGTAATATGCAAATAAAGACTGTACATGTGCTTCAACACGGACTTTCACTCTTTTGAAATATATCTACACTCTTCACACTACAGCCGTAACAATGGAATACAACTCAAACGAAACAGACCTCGTAACAGTATTGCGTGCTTCAAATGGCGCACCGCCTGTAACTGTTGTTACACACCTAGTTAATACAACGCGCACGCACACACATACACACACATACGCACACACACACATACACACACACACACACACACACACACACACACACACACACACACATATATATATATATATATATATATATATATATATATATATATATACGTATTTTGCGTATGTACATATGTATGAGTATATTAATAAATGTATATATACTTAAGTGTGTGCGATTTTGTGTTTGTATTACTGCATTTGTGCAAGTGTAGATATATATATATATGAGTGTGTGTGTGTGGTTGCGTGTGTGTATATGTATGTATTCACACACGCACTATATATATATATATATATACATATATATATATATATATATATATATATATATATATATATATATATATATATATATATATATATATATATATATATATATATATATATATATATGTATATATATATATATATATAGTGCGTGTGTGAATACATACATATATACGTATGTGTGTGTTACATATATATATACGTATGTGTGTGTTACTGTGTAAGAAGAATGACAGGCCACTATTTACAGTGGGAGAGAGGATTAAGAAATGATGCACCTCAGTTGCGTTATTGAGAGAGACACAGTAAGAAAAATCACCATTGCAGCTGCTGGAAAATGTTCGTCTTTGGAGGAATTTTTGAATGAAACCTTATTTGGATCTGTTCATGTCGCGAAACACGTCATTGCTTGGTAACGAAATTACACGTGATAATCTATCTATCTATATAATACTAAAAGTCTGTGATTGCTTGCTTGCTTGTCTGTAATACAGCCAAAAGGGCAGACAAGACTGTGTTAGTACTACGACCAGCGGCTGCTATCACACCAACAGCAGCAAAAACAATAACAAAAAGAGAGGGAACGCAATTACATGCTTTTGAAAAATCTTAATGGAAAATTATTTGCTTATTCACCCAAGGCGACTTCACTTTTTATTAGGACTTCTGCATTAATTGGTGAACATACGACGAAACTGTTTCAGAAAGGAGGGATAAACAAGCCAATCTATGTTTAGAACCGAGCAACGCTGGGCCATTCTGCTAGTATAATACTAAAAGTCTGTGATTGCTTGCTTGCTTTCTTGCATGCTTGTCTGTAATACAGCCAAATAGGAAAATACTTTGAAAAGAAGTTGACCCTGAAATGGGAATACAAATGGAATAAAACAAGTTTCGCGTAAATCGGACCACGGATTCCTGAGATATGGGGTTTTTCTGGGTACCTTCATAAACAGAGAGAGAGAAGGATAGAGAGAAAGAGACAGTGGTTGTGAGAGAGTGGTAATTCAAAATATTAACAAAAATAGACATTCGTGTGATCAAGTATATTTTATTATACATATTTCAGAGGTACTGAGCTAACTTCAACAGTACGTCCTCATCAGATAAAATAAGATGATGCATGACATACCCTGACATAGTAGATGGTTAAGATTTAGTCATGGTAGTATCATGACTGAATCGTAATCATCTACTATGTCAGGGTATGTCATGCATCATCTTATTTTATCTGATGAGGACGTACTGTGGAAGTTAGCTCAGTACCTCTGAAATATGTATAATAAAATATACTTGATCACACGAATGTCTATTTTTTGTTAATATTTTGAATTAATATTAATAACTCTGGAAAACCATACTGTTGAGTGCTTCCAATCTATTGTAAAACTCATTCTTTGATTTATTCATTTAACCTTGTTTAACCTTTAAATATATATATATATATATATATATATATATATATATATATATATATATATATATATATATATATATATATATATATATATATATATAAATGTAAGTATGTATACGTACATACATATATGTATACAGACGTACAGTAGTATATATATATATATATACATACATGCACACATATATATATGTACGTATGGGTTTACTGAACATTTATTATAATGTTCAGTTTGTTTGTAAACAAACAGCCCGAATTAAGCCGTACAGTGTTCGGCAACCATCGTCGCCCTTTTGTTCAACACTGACAAAGGAACGATGAACTAGTTTCAAGCTTATTAGCTATCGTCAGCATCGTATACCTTCTTGTCAGATGATTGAATGTTTGAAAGTATATATATACATATAAACAAACCGAACATTATAATAAATGTTCGGTAAACCCATACGTACATATATATATGTGTGCATGTATATATATGTATATATGTATATATAGATCACAGACACCCACATATATATATATATATATATATATATACACACACACACACATACATATATATATTTATATATATACATACACACACGTATATATATATGGGCCTTCCAGTTTCATTTCACTTATATACACGTCTGTTTTTAAGTGAAAATGATTTTTTTTTATATTTTGAAGTGAATGTGACCCAACGGGTCAGGGGTGGTCTAGTAATATGATAAAGGTAAGAGTGCGGGACAGCGTCCGTTTTATACATTTTTATCCCGTTAGTAAAATAAGTTGGATAAATAATAAATGAATATTATGTAATTTATCTACTAAATTTCGTAGCTCTTCATTAAACATAAATATTCTTATACATAAAGTATTGCTTATTTTAACATTCACTTCTTTAAAATTTTCAAATGTCAATACTTCCGGTTAGCGTCCGTTATATCATAGCATTCATCACATCGCTCATATAAACGTTCATATATTTGCGTCGTTATATAAGGTTTATATTTCCGTCGCTAATTTTCTCCTTTTTCATTTTCATAACATTTTAGTTTATCATATATGCAGTTTATATATAATATTGTCTTTTTTTAATGTGTCATGGATTACTTTACTGATTACAGAAGTGAGTGTAACACAGACTTCGTTCAATTTCTGTGTATCTTGTCAATTACGATTTTATTGTATGTATCATATATATATGCATATATATTTGCGCATAATATCAATATGCACATTACACATGCTAGCAGAAAACCACTCGATGGGTGGTTTTTCTACTAGTCTGTCGTAATTAATTTCACTCGTTCTCTTATTTGGAAGAAAGATTGTTTTTGTTCTTTTCCGCTGTGCAATAAATATAGCATTTGTGGTGCTAAAATATCAGTTCTTGAGAATTTATATAAATTCTTTCATACAGTCATGAACATATACTTATATACATATACATGGTGGCTGCCAACTCGTTTTCAAGTACGGCCACTACTTTATATCCATGTAGGAGAACCCCTACCGATGCGCTGAACGAGTGTGACTTTTTAGTCCAGCCAGCGACTTGAAAACTCTGGTACAAATACTACACTTGTGACAATTATTGACACATAGTACTGGGCCCATGGTACCATGTGACGACAAGTGCAGAGAGATCTCCAGATACAAAGCAATGCCTGTGCTGTGAAGCTTTTATAGTGAGCAAAGGCACTGCACAAAGCCAGTCCCACTCTCTTAATCAAGATGATATTTACCAAAAAGAAGAACAAGTTAACATCATTGGATACCATCAGGGTTGCAGGTGTTATATCAGAGTTTTCCTTCTACTAGAATTCTGCCCTGACAAAGGCTAAGGGGTCATCTCTCCTGGTGATTTTGGATGGCCATTGACTCTTAAGAGCTCCTTTGCCCTTTGACATGTTTTGTTTTTAGTCCTGCAGGATGTCCAAAGTCACCCTCCTCACCAAGAAAACTTGGTGGGGTTGCCAGTTTAGTCGCCAACGACCCGACCATGAGACAGGTTGTACTGGGTCATGTTACCAGTAGCACCAACTGGTGACCTGTACATACATGCATACATACATGATGGCTTCCCCCTCGTTATAGAGTATGGCCATTGCACGATATACCATTATTAATAATTCTATCGCGCAATGCCTGTACTACTTACTTGTACTTGTGTCGACATTCACCCTGGACGGGTTGAGCCAGCTTCTTCCCTTGTCCTGACGGCATCCCGAACCATGGCAGCCCACGCACGACGGTCCCGGGCTAGGTCACTGGAGATAGCGAGCCAGTCACGGTTCCATCGGCGCAGGCTGACCACCTGCGGACCTGAGAGTTCGGAGAGGTCCTCCCTGATCGTCGTTGCCCAGGTCTTCAG
This sequence comes from Eledone cirrhosa, assembly GCA_964016885.1. Lineage (NCBI taxonomy): Eukaryota > Metazoa > Mollusca > Cephalopoda > Octopoda > Eledonidae > Eledone > Eledone cirrhosa. The sequence goes on along the minus strand of OZ024742.1, from coordinate 263,540,262 downwards.
CTGCACGCCAACGCGCATGCGCCAGTTAGGGAGTGGAGGTGGGAGGAGAACATCGCGGATCAGCTCACCCTCAGGGCGCCGGGCTGCGTGACCAAACCATCTCAAGCGCCGTTGCAGAAGCACTGAAAGAAGGGCTCGAAGATTCAGGCGAATAATATACAATAACATCCATTCCTGCACATGCATGCATGCGGACATACATACATATCTACCTAGTTGATGTTGTGTAAATTCCAATGAGAGAGTCTTGTGTCTATGTTAGAAACCGACCCTCTTTCTATTGGCAAACATTTGCGAAATTATAAAACCAGAAGAACATACATACATACATCCATCCATCCATACATACATACATACATACATACATACATACATACATACATACATACATACATACATACATATACGACTAGTTAGGAAAATACAAATACAATCCATTAATGGAACAGTAAAAGTATGTAAAACATTCCAAAATTTCTGCATCCAATAACTGCATGTACATATATAAAACATATACACATGCACACATAATTCAAAACATACACATCCACACACAGTAACATCCATATCTGCACACACAATGAAAGAGTATTGTGTCTATGATAGAAACCGACTGTCTCTCTATTGATAAAAATGTATAAAATTATAAACCAGAGCAACATACATACAGAAATTTTATATATGTGTGTGTGTGCGTTTATATATAAGATAAATTTATAGATATACGTATATACATATAAGAACCACTACACTATAAATATGATGTAGCATAGTTGGCAATGTGACAGTCTCATAATCAAATAGTGATGTTGCCTGCATTATATATTTTTAAGAAATATTAGTTCAAGCGTTTCAATTATCATTATTCCACTATGTTCTACACTGAAATATTTCGATTGTCAGGAAAAATGTATGGAAAGTCTCTATAACTGTTCAATGGTATGTGCTCCAGTTGATTGATCAACGAAACAGTCTGCTTGTGAAATTAATACGCGAGTAACTGAACATTCCACAGGTGCATATTTCTTTAAACTAGCCCACAATAAGACTTAGCGTCACAGTGGGTGACAAGGCTGGCTCTTTGAATTACAGGTACAACTCATTTTTTTTCCAGCTGAGTCAACAGGAGCTACGCAAAATAAAATGTCTTCGTCAATGGCACAAATGGCCGCCGGAAATTGGGCTCACGATCTTACGATCGAGAGCCAACTATGTCTATATGTAAACTTTATATAAACCATATATATACCTTCGAAGGTGACAAATTGGTAGAATCGTTGGTAAAAACGTTGTGTAGTGGGAGAGAGGTAAGTACCGGTATAATATGCGTTATTAGGCGGCGAATTAACAGAGTTGATAGAACGTCCGATAGAATGTGTTGCAGTATTCGTTCCGGTTTTCAGCATTCTGAGTTCAAATCTCGCCTAAATCAATTCCCTTTCACCTTTTCGAGGTCGATAAAAAAAAGTACTAGTCCAGTACTGAGACCGATTCTGCCTCAAATGCCGCTTTCTCTCTCTCTCTCTCTTTCTCCCCCTCTCTCTTTCTCTCCCCCCTCTCCCCCCCCCCCCCTCTCTCTCGTGTGCTAATCCCTCTGGAAGAAACCGACTGTGTTCAGACCTGGAGATGGGACGGGCTCCGTCAGGTCAGGTTTAAAATGCACAAGACACTGTGTCACTACTACGTCCCTACAACTGCACAAGGAGTTACGAGTCTATATATATATATATATATATACACACACACATTTACTATCTAAATAAATAAAATCGCCTACTAGTTTTTTGTTTGTTTGTTTTGTCACTAATGACTTCTTTCCTCTTTTCTTTGTTTTGTTTTTGTTCGTTTTCTCTTTTCCCCCTATATTATTCCATATTCACATCCTTGCTACGTTATTGGACATAACTTTCTATTTGTTTTATGATTGTTTTACGTCTAATAATGATATATAACGAACTCATCAGATTACTAGATTGTTTCCTTGGGTGAGGCCATAGTCTATTTTGTAAGAAAACGCAGAACAAATTAAACTTATATTGCTCTTAACATTCAGTTCTATTTTAATTGTGGATTTCTTCGATCATTTGCTCCTCTCTCTCTCTCTCTCTCTCTCTCTCTCTCTCTCTCTCTCTCTCTCTCTCTCTCTCTCTCTCTCTCTCTCTCTCTCTCTCTCTCTTTCTCTACATACACACACTATTCTTTAATAGCTTACGCTCTATTCGATTCGCTAGGCACGCGATACCATGTGCGATTTCTCTCTCTTAACAAACAAATTATTTAGTTTTTTAAGGAAATTAGTGGCAGAGTGATTACTGATCGGAACAGCCACTGAAGGGCATGGGGGTCTTTAACTTTCTCCACTGATTTGTGAAACAGTTCTACCCAAATATGTCTGGATCTTCATAGTTCTCATAATCGATTTGTAAATCTTAATTAATCCTTTTAATTGAGTCTTGTCGACCGTATTATCTTTAGGCAGGATTCGCTTCAGCCTGGCGGTTTACGTCCCTACGTCCCTTGTGATTTGAACGCATATATGTATATATCTGTGTTCGTCTCTCTTTATGGTATATATATATATATATATATATATACATATATATATATATATATATATATATATATATATATATATATATATATATATATATATATATATATATATGTATATATATATATATGAAAGGTATAGAAAACACTGCAGCGAAAAGCCAACAACACTCCATAATATATAATATAATATATTATATATATATATAATATATATATAATATAATATATATAATATATATATATATATATATATACGATATTAAATAAATGGAAACTATATTTATAAAACCATATTTATTTCATTATATATATTTCAGGGATATCATATTAAAAATATGTTATGCCTTCTTCAGACAAAATACAATATAAACAGTCTTATAAATAGATAGATTCGACATACCTTTCAACTTCGACTTCTATTTGAAAAGTACCAAATCAACTTTTCAAATAGAAGTCGAAGTTGAAAGGTATGTCGAATCTATCTATTTATAAGACTGTTTATATTGTATTTTGTCTGAAGAAGGCATAACATATTTTTAATATGATATCCCTGAAATATATATAATGAAATAAATATGGTTTTATAAATATAGTTTCCATTTATTTAATATCGTAAATATACTCCAAATACTTGTTGAGTGCTTTTATATCAGTTATAAATATTTACTCGTTGTTAACCCAACAATTTAAATAAAACTTTGCATATATATATATATATATATATATATATATATATATATATATATATATATATATATATATATTATATATATTATATTATATATATTATATTATATATATATTATATATATATATAATATATTATATTATATATTATGGAGTGCTGTTGGCTTTTCGCTGCAGTGTTTTCTATACCTTTCATATATATATATCCATGTCATATAAATAAACAAATGTGCGTGTGGATATGAAAGCGAATGCGTATGTGTATGTTAAACTGTATATCTTTATACACATACATATCACATACAGAGTACCATTAGCTGTATGTATATTCATTACAATGAATCACTACCTTGTGTTTCTGTATTTCCTTTAATTCCAGCTACTAGACTATTCCTTAAATGCCGAACCGAGGAGAAATCAAGACCTGTCAGCTGACATCACCTGTGTAAGTATGGTACATTCTATAAATCAAAGATCAAAACTAAAGAAATGCTTATATATATATATATATATATATATATATATATATATATATATATATATAGAGAGAGAGAGAGAGAGAGAGAGAGAGAGAGAGAGAGAGAGAGAGAGAAATGGCTTCTACGGGAATGGAATTGTTTCATTCGGGAGAAATCATCAGGAAGCCATGAAATATCTCCCGAATGAAACAGTTCTAGTCCTGTAGAAGCCATTTCTATATTAAATATTTATACTCTGCTATGTATTGAGTACCTTACTTACTGTGGTTACCCCCGATTGAACCCGGGTTAAACTTATATATATATATTATTTAGGTAGACAACGGAGCATATGTGTATAAGCACATCTGCACAGTGTCATATTTGTGACAGTATCGTATTAGCTCAATGTACGAAACAGCGCCGTTATAGATAAAATAAATCAAAGAACGTCTACATACTTATACAATTTTTATTCGCTAACAATGTTTCATCCATACCGTGGGGCAGGAATCCTCAGGGCGTAATAAATAAAAAATATAGTGCTGAATATAAGCTCTACCAAGCTTAGTCACCAAATATTTTGTTTTATATATATATATATATACTTCGCTTTTCCTTATTCTATATATATATATATATAACAAAATATTTGTTTTCGCTCTTAACGTGGTGAATGCCTAAATATATTCGTGAGTGAATAATAGTAATAATAATATAATAATATCATAATATTATCAATATTCTGTTTGTTTACAAGTAAACAGCCTAATAAAACACTATCTGGTAAATGGCAACGTCATCCCTTTGGTCCAGCGGTAGCTGAAATGAAACAATCGACAATTGACAATTGTTTTGCTCCTTGTGAAGATTGTATATTCTGTTCGCTTGCTACCCGCTGGAACTGGTGTTTTATGCGGTTGTTTATTTGTAAACAAACCGAATATTAATAATATGATATTATTATAAGGGGATTGGCAGTATCGGTAGAGGGTCGGACGCCATGCTTTCCAGCATAGTTACGTCCCTTTACGGTTTGAGTTCAAATCCCGCCGAGGTTGACTTTGCCTTTCATCCTTACGGGGTCGATAAAATAAAGTACCAGTAATGCACTGGTAATTGCTGTCCTTGTGCCTAAAGTAGAAACAATTATTATAAGGATTGGCAGTATCGGTAGAGAGTCGAACACCATGCTTTGAAGCATAGAGTTACGTCCCTTTATGATCTGAGTTCAAATCCCGCCGGGATAATTGCTGGTAATTGCTGGCCTTGTGCCAATTGTAGAAACAATTATTATAATATTATCATTATTATTCACTAACGAATATATATATATATATATATATATATATATATAGGGAAAAGAGTCAGGACCCCGACGGCTGAGCTCAGGACGTTTCGACAGCTAGATCCGAACTAAACCAGTACTATATATATATTCATTTTATTAAGGCTAAATAGTAAATCTTGTTACTCTGGGATTTCACCTGCTTCTCCGGAGAAACAAACCTCACTATTTAGCCTTAATAAAATGAATATTTAAGCTCTACTTCGGTAATGAGTACTCTTTTCTCCATGCGGTTATATATTTATATATATATATATTTATAATAGGTATAAATTAAAGTTGTAGCCACAGTATAGTAGATACCAATCAAATTGTTTTAAGTTGAGCTAACTTATGCAGCTTCGTATGCAAATGAGGCTAATCAGCCCGCCTACACAGGCTAAAAATCTATATATTTTTGCCTGTTTCAAAGTTCAGCAGTAAGGATGGGAAGCATTGTCCTGATGAGAACCATTTAAGTAGGAAATGCGTAGACAATTATCCCCCGCTGCTACTGCTGAATTGCGCTAGACGGCGCTGACCATCAGCTTTCTATTCATAACAGGGCTTTCAAAATGTTTATTTATTAAAAATACTGTATATCTTTAGATATACGAAATTCATATACATGTATACAGCTATGTCGAAGCTAAATTTTAATTCTATTTTAAGTTGAACCAACTTATACAGCTTCGCATGCAAATGAGGATAATCATCCCACCTACACAGGCGAAAAAACTATATATTTTCGCCTGTCTCAAAGTTCAGCAGTAAGCCGGGTGAAGCATTGTCCTGATCAGCACCATTTAAGTTCGAAATGTATAGACAACCGTATATCTTTAGATATTCGAAATTCATATATATATATATATATATATATATATATATATATATATATATATATATATATATATATCTTTAGATATTCGAAATTCATATATATATATATATATATATATATATATAGGAACGAGTAGGACCCCGACGGCTGAGCTCAAGCCGTTTCGACGGCTAATTCTGGACTCAGAGTCCAGAATTAGCCGTCGAAACGGCTTGAGCTCAGCTGTCGGGGTCCTACTCGTTCCTATTACCCACTCTACTACCCTAAGTATTGAGTACTTTGGTGCATTATGGTCCACCTGGTTCCTTACCACATTTCCTTCGTTATATATATATATATATATATATATATATATATATATATATATATATATATACATTACTCTTGTTGTTTAGGTTATTGTTATATATGTTGCTACGTTCTTGTTACTGGTGCTGTTGGTATGGAAATTGTTATAGTTATTGTTATTGTTGTTGGTATGGACATTTTTGTTGTAGATGTTGTTGATATTGTTGATGTTGTTGATATTGTTGATGTTGTTGATATTGTTGATATTGTTGATGTTGTTGATATTGTTGATGTTGTTGATATTGTTGATATTGTTGATGTTGTTGATGGCATAATTAGTAGAGCGGTCGACAGAATGCCTTGCAACATTTGTTACATGTTCAATGTTCTATGTTGAAACCCTGCAGGTGTCGACCACGCCTTTCGTCTATTCAGTACCAATGTACAATTGATATAGTAGTGTGGAGGCATCAATTGCCATTCATACTACTACACATCTATCGTACATATTTGTTGACATGGGTCTATCTGAGAAATTATTACTGTTGTCGTTGTTGCTGTTGCTGTTGTTGATGATGATAATGCTATTATTGTTATTGTTGTTGCTGCTGTTGTTGTTGTTGTTGTCGGTCCATTCTTCTTATTCTTATTATTATTAAAAGCGGTGGATTGGCAGTATCGGTAGAGGGTCGGACGCCATGCTTTGACGCATAGAGTTACGGCCCCTGCCATTCTGAGTTCAAATCCCGCCGAGGTTAACTTTGCCTTTCATCCTTACGGGGTCGATAAAATAAAGTACCAGTAATGCACTGGGTAATTGCTGGCCTTGTGCCAAAAGTAGAAACAATTATTATTAAAGGCGGTGGATTGGCAATATCGGTAGAGCGTCGGACAACATGCTTTGAGTTATAGAGTTACGTCCCTTTACCTTCTGAGTTCTAACCCGCCAAGGTTAGCTTTGCCTTTCATCTCTACGGGGTCGATAAATAAAGCACCAGTATTGCACTGTGGTCGATTTAATCGACTTTCCCCTCTCCATCAAATTGTTGGCCTTGTGTCTAAAGTAGAAACAATTATTATTATTATTATTGTTGTTGTTGTTGTTGCTGTTGTTGTTGTTGTTGCTGTTGTTGTTGTTGTTGTTGTTATTATTTAAATGATTTTTTGTTTTTATTGTTGCATTCTTCTTGCATTGAACCATTACATCTCTACACCATTCCTCACATCCTCATACACCACCTACAGCATGTATGTTCAAAATCAGCACCAACCAAGCGCACGTTCACCATTACTTATAGAAAACCTCTTAAGAACGATAGACCAGCTGTTGTAGTAGTTGTAGTAGTGGTAGTAGTTATAGTAGTAGTAGTATTATTATTATTATTAGTAGTAGTAGTAGTAGTAGTAGTAGTAGTAGTAGTAGTAGTAGTAGTAACGATAGTAGTGATTATTGTCGTGGTTATTGTTTGTTGTCGTTTATATTGTGAATGCTGTTGTTGTACATGTTAATTGCATCTTGTGGTTGTAGGATCTTCCCTTCTTTCATTTCCCTGCCACTATCTTTGATTCTTTGATATGTGTCCCTGCATTAAAATGAATAAATATTGATGATGATGATGATGATGATGATGATGATGATGATGATGATGATGATCGGAATGCATTATGTATCTTACAACCATAATCTGTAATGACTCCCAACCAGTTAAAATCCAAATTCTGCTAAATTTACTTTTTTTTAAATGTTGTTGTTATTGTTTAGCCGTACGTCCCGATTTGAACACTTTTCATTATATCGGTAGAGGGTCGGACGCCATGCTTTGCAGCATAGAGTTACGGCTATTTATGATCTGAGTTCAAATCCCGCCGAGGTTAACTTTGCCTTTCATCCTTACGGGGTCGATAAAATAAAGTACCAGTAATACACCGGGGTAATTGCTGGCTTTGTGCCAAATATAGAAAAAATTATATGTCTACTCAATCAGGCATAACCTGGAGCTAATCAATGCATCAACTATTAGACCAATGCTATTAGTTTCATTCCTGTAGATTTAAACTATTAAACCCCAATACCTATAGGCCCACTTTATTAAACACTTATCCCACTAAACCTGTGGTGATGCTAATTTCTAAACTCAATGCTTATACGACTACTGCTTTGTACTGATAATGTTCTAAAGTTTCTTCTGTTCTTTCAAAACCATTTAATAACTGCTTAGCTGAGTCTTCCTTTACAGTCTGCTGAATTTCTGTTATTCCTGTTTTCAAAACCTTTGGTAGACATTCTGATCCTCGTAGCTACTACCCAATCAACATTCTTCCAACAGTTAACAAACTCTTTGACTCTATGGTCAGCCAAGTTACTCTCCTTGCAATTTAAATCACCCTGTCGGTTTTCTGACAAACTCTATGATTTATGTACTTCAGGGCCACATAGAGTTACGTCCCTTGCCATTCTGAGTTCAAATCCCGCCGAGGTTAACTTTGCCTTTCATCCTTACGGGGTCGATAAAATAAAGTACCAGTAATGCATTGTGTAATTGCTGGCCTTGTGCCAAAAGTAGAAACGATTATTACTGACGGTGGATTGGTAGTATCGGTAGAGAGTCGGACGCCATGCTTTCCAGCAAAGAGTTACGTCCCTTTACGAACTGAGTTCAAATCCCGCCGAGGTTAACTTTGCCTTACGGAGTCGATAAAATAAAGTACCAGTAATGTACTGGGTAATTGCTAGCCTTGTGCCAAATGTAGAAACAATTATAACTGCAGTTATTACATGAATCTATTGTATTTTAGATAACTATGACGAGCAAGTATTATTGCCCTAGATATATCGAAAGCATTTGATAGCATTTGTCCTGCTTGTCTCCTCCACAAGCTAAAGTCAGATGGAATTTCAAGATTGATTCTTATGATTCTTGAATCTTTCCTGGAAGAACGCAGCAATCAAATTGTTTTAAATGCTTATCACTTTTCTGTGGTGTTCTTCAAAGTTCTGTTCTTTTTTTTTATCTCGTTATTATTATATTCTGGGTGATAACACATCTAAACATTCTATCTTTGCTAATAACCTCTTTGTATTCTTACTTTGATGAGAAATATGATTTGTTTGATCAAGTGGAAATGGTTGGCTCTCTTGAGCTTGATTTACGTTCAGTAATTGGTTCGAGTGTCCAGTAGCTGACTACTATCAACTCCACAAAAACTAAGCTTCTTTACACTAATCAATACAGGAACTCGGATGGCATTTGATATTTGTTTTGTTCCTGAGTCTTCTAGTCGTTGTCTTTTAGGTTTAACTTTTTCTAAAGACTTAACTTAGAATAATTATATTAAATATATTGCCACAAAGGCAGCTATGACTGGTTCTCTGTTTTGAGCTCTTTATTATCTTTACTCCGAGTGTATTGTTCATATTTATAAGTCTCTTATTTGCCCTAATATGAAATACTGCCGTCATAGCTGTCTGGTGCCTCTGCCAATATTCTTTCCGTGATCGAATTTAAAATTGGGTTTCTAATATGGTTAGTCCTGCCTTGGCAAATAAACTTCAGTTCCTCTCCTATCACCGGGACATTGATTGTTTATCTCTATGCAATATATGCTTTCATAGTCATTGTTCTGCCGAACTTTTTTCACCTGTTCCTTCTCCTAATTAAGTTACTGTAAATTGGTCTCTCTACCACAACTCTCCTTTCATTATCGTTGTATCCTCTCGATGAGCTTTCTTTTTGTGAGCATCTTACGGAACTCTCTGCCTTCTTGTTTCTCGTTGGGTATGATCTTAAATCGTTTAAATATTCTGTTGATCATTTTTTTTTTTTCCAAGGACAACCTCTCCTAATATTTTTCATTTTCTATTGTAACTCGCAACAAATTAAGCGGTTGCGTGGGTAGGACTGTTGACTGTTGGTTACTTGTCGCCTTTAAATTAGACCCAACCCATTATAACCCACGCAATTAGATTTATACCATAATCTTCCCCTGTTAACAATTAAATACCTTCCTCATAAAATATTTTCCTCTGTCTCTGTAGCCGTTAAATCCTTTAACTCATGTCTATTTCCTTGATTCCTGCATCTCCGCTAGATTAGAACTCACCCCATACCATTAAACTTATACCATTATCCTATGTAAATACCTCTCTGTATATTACTCTCTGTTCTATATTAACACCCTTCCTCGTAACAATAAAACCACTCCATAAGACCCATGGCATATATTTATTGGTTGATCCATGCCATTTAAACCAATATCCAAGCCATATAACCAGACCCATATAATAAAACCTATATTATCCTAGTCATATAATCAGTCATATGATCAATGCCATACTATTAAACACATACCATTAGACATCTACCATTAGCCCATGTCTATCTTCTTCTCTCCATATTGGTCACTCTTCTACCTTGAAAACGTCTGCTGGCACAGTTCCCCACCCTCTCTCTCTTTTTATGTCACATCCTGTATGTTCTAGTTGGTGAAGAATTAAAGGCCAAGGGTGAATGTATGTGTCTCCTTGGTGTTCGATGGACACCTAAATCGATTATCGAAAGCATGAAACATGGTGGTACGAAGCCGTCATGGATTGTGAATGAAAGCCGTAATTTTAGTTTATATATATATGTGTGTGTGTGTGTGTGTGTGTGTGTGTGTGTGTGTGTGTGTGTGTGTGTGTGTGTGTGTGTGTGTGTGTGTGTGTGTGTGTGTGTGTGTGTGTGTGTGTGTGTGTGCGTGCGTGCGTGTGTGTGTGTGTGTGTGTGTGTGTGTGTGTGTGTGTGTGTGTGTGTGTGTTGAAATGTGACTTTTACAAAACTAGTTCCGTTTCTTCAGTTTCATTTTACACTCAGGTGAATTCTTTACGAAGGAAACAGTACTGGTCTTGTATGAGTCCCGTTTCAATAAACTTATCCTATTTACTCAATGTATTGAGTACCTTACTTTAATTGTGGTTCGTTCCGTTCCAAACGGAATCTTTAATAACAACTACATGTATGTGTGTGTACACGTGGCTTAGTGGTTAAGTTATTTGGTTCACAATCATAAGGCCATGAGTTTGCTTCACAAGGATGCTTTGTGTCCAGTCAACTCAGCTGGAAAACATTAGTTATACCTGTCATTCAAAGAGCCAGCATTGTCATATACTATGTTACGTTGAATCTCCCTAAGAACAACGTTAAGGGTACATGTGTCTGTGGAATGTTCAATCATTTGCACATACATTTCACAAACAGTCTGTTCATTGGTCAAACAACTAGATACTTGTCTTTAGAACTGACAGAAGACGAACACACGTGTGTATATATCAGCCTCGGTGTGTATGCGTGTGGCTAGAGATAGTGGTCGAAACATAGCTGAATGGTTGGAGATTTCGTTTCATTATCATTAGGTTCAGCGTTCGATACCACTACATGGTATCGTGGACAAGTGTTATTTATCATAGCCTTCAGAGTGACATTGGGAAGAGTCTACACTGTTTGGAAGGCACATGTGTCTGCGGATTGCTCAGCCTCTTACAAATTAATTCACGAGCAAGCCGTTCCGTTCATTGAAAACCTGGAACACTCATCGCCGAAAGCAATTGAGGTTCATCGTAGTGAGTGAGATAACTGATAGTACTAAGATTGGGAAGGTGATTAATTGTTTGCAATAACGTGGGAAAGAATTTATCAAATGGTTGGTTATTTTGAGACAAATAGAGCAGTAGAGATGTAATTATTGAAAGATGACCTACTTGTATCCCATGTTTTATCCTAGGCTATACATCCAACTGTATGTTATGTACATACATATGTATGCATAGATATATATGTGCGTATATATATATATATATATATATATATATATATATATATATATATATATATATATTTTTATATATATATATATATATATATGTGTGTGTGTGTGTGTGTGTGTGTGTGTGTGTGTGGCTGTGTATATATATATATATATATATATATATATATATATATATACATGTATATATATATATCGTATAAACGAAGCCGATCTCTCGGACTTTTATGAAGCGCTGAGGAAATAAAGTTAATATAAAGAATGGAGTGCTCAGGTTCGGGGATGCTATAAAATAGCTTATAAAGTATGGTGAAAACCCTTAAAGATGGAAAAAGAAATTGTTATCGGCCGTTATAAGGAATCGAACCCCATACTTCCCGGCTACCGGCTAGGCGCTTTAAACCATTAAGCATGACATCTCTTACTGTCTTAAATTAGATAGCTGAATCGCAGCTTTTAAATGTCAACAAATATCGTGTATACGAAGCCGATCTCTCTGGCTTTTACGAAGCGCTGAGGAAATAAAGTTACTGTAAAGAACGGAGTGCTCAAGCGTGTGTGTGTGTTTATATAGGTATTAACATGTGTATATATATATATATATATATATATATATATATATATATATATATATATGGGTGGGGTGTAGAAGACGGATCCCCAACATGATCGCAGTCTATCATGTGAAAGCTAAAAGAATGCATGTGTCTGTGTGTGTCTGTATGTCTTTGTGTGTCTGTATGTCTGTGTGAGTGCAAGCAGCGAGAGTCATTCTCCCTCGCCATCCTTATCAATAGGATTCTATTACATAAATCGATATTTGTTTTATTTTGCAGAAATAAAAGAAATATTTTAAGACTAGAGAAAAAAAGGGACTAAGTCAATGGAATTTATATTTTATATTGGAGTTGGTGGGAGCAGTTCTATTTTAGTCGACGTGACAAGTAAATCGAATGTATTGTGTGGCTTTGTTCCACACATTCGTTGAACAATCATGGTAATATAGTTATTTATAAACTTCTGATAAATCACTATGATTTATCAACCGATGTCTTTCGGTCGAAGACCTCTTTCAACCTTATATATATTATCAAGAAATACGCTTGACTCTCCCTTATTTGTCATTTTGTTGGTGGCAGAATGGGTAAAGCATCGGACCTTGTGGTGTTTGGTTCTAAATATATGAGTTTGTCATGGAATTTTCGTGAGAGAATACAAGGGGACTTTCCTGACACTTTCATTTAGGTATTTTTACAAGACACCATCTTCTAAAAGAGTGGATGGGCAACCAGTAGATACACCACTAGATGAGACTTACCCAAAATCAATTGTAGTGGTGTAAGTGGTGGCATTTCAAGGGTCATTCGAAGACCTGATGGCGCAAGGAGGGGTTGCGTTCCTTTACGTTCCTAATCAAGGCAACACTGCCTTTCATTTTTTCCGAGGTCGATAAAATAAGTACACCAGTCAAGCACTGGGGTGAATATGCTCGCCTATACATTTGAAGGCGGTGTCCCGGCATGGCCACAATAGAATGGCTGAACAATGTAAATGAATCATAGAATATTATCAACAGAACTGCAAGTACATCAGTTTTTCTTCTTCAAGTAGTTCCTAGTTTTCAACTAGATATTTAACCACGAACACTGAAAATATATGTAGAATAATTTCATTGAAATCTTTTCAAAATTCACATTTCAGTACACACATAAAAAGATAATTTTACAGCCAATAACATCAAAACTTTCACAAAAAAACGTTTAGCAAACATTTCCCAGTTATAAACCACAAATATAGACTAAAATAACAACGTTGATAATTATAATAGAAAACAAAAACAAAAATCTAACCTCTTCCCCCTCCTAACACATTTCAAAAATAACTACATTAATGTTTTTTGTTTTTTTTTTTCCTTCAGTCAACGAACTATGACATTTTGGTCGTCAGTTTAAGGCACGGGAAACAGGTGACGGCAGGAAATCATAAAGGTAAAATATGGATAGGGCAGAGAGTAGGGCAGCTACTAGTCGTGTCGAAGTCAGTCGAACAGCTAGCATGGAGAATAACAGAGGGGATGTGATGAGATTACCGTTTATCGGAACATTCCCACGAACGAAGAGGGATAAAACAGACGAGAGTAAAATACCAGCTCCACAATCTCCAGTTAATTATAGGCAGAAAATAAGGAGTGGCATATTTGGCAACAGATCATCGCGATTTCAAGAAGAAGTGAAATCTAGCGAGCAGAGAGGAACTATATTCGGTACGTTACCTCGACGTAAGGTCACGGAAAGTGACACATATTCGGAACATCATAGCCCATTGTTCAGAGTACATAAACATTCAGACATGAAAACAATCAAGAGTTTGATTAAAGAAACTAGTTTTCCTGTATCTGGGGAAAATCGGAATACATTTGAAAAACCAATTATTAACACAGATTATCGAAGGTCTCCTTTTGCCATTAGATTGCCTCGTTCTCAAAGTAACAGTCGTGCCAGTATGCATGAACATGCACTCAGTAGTGACGAGGGCTCTTGGTCGGCTGCAGATAGCGGACATATTGATGACATGGAAAGTTCTATGCTTAGCACAGCTTCTTCACAGAACAATGAAGATTCTAATACAGACGATCAGAAAAAGAAAAAGAAAAATATCAAAAGTTTGGGTAAAAAAATCAAAAAAGGTATTTATTCCTTGTTTCACAAACGTGAGAAACGAGACAGAGACAGTGGTGTGGACGACATCCGGCAAACTGACGAAGAAAGCAATAGGACTTACTGCAGCACTGATTCCGAATTTGATCGCGATAGTGTGAGTAATTTTTCTTACACATCCAGCATTAGTAGAAGGAATTATGGAAGCAACTCAACCCTATCACAAACTGCCCCCAATGAAGACAGAGTCAGTATAATATCGACATCAACATTGTCAAATTGTGGAAATGATAGACAGAAGGTTAATGTGCGCAGAGTGAAAAGTATGGGCTTTCAAGATAAGAAAAGTACCATAGGACACTTTGCTAATGCTATTCCCTATGATAAACCGGACGGTGATGTTACTCCGGCGTCTTCTCAAAGTCAACGGAAAACATATTCGCAACAACCAAGCATATCTTCCAGAAGTGAAACTGCCTTTGTGGAAAACAATATGCACGGCCGCACAATTTCGGCAGATATGGATGCACATGTTTCTGAAAATAACATGAGACGTAGCTTAACCTCGGAAAAGATTAACAAAGACTCTAAAGTGACCAACAGAATATCATTACCGTTCATGGGAATTAACTTACATTCTAAGAAAAACGATGAAATTGCAACAACATCGCAAAAGACACATATTAATCAAACATCTTACATTACAGAAGATATTTCTGGTTCTAAACCGAAGAATACTGGTAAAAGCAGTCGTGGGTTGTTTGGTTTTTCATTTCCAAGTAGATCTAATAAAAGTTCATCCTCTCAATTCCAATCTACAAGCAAAAGTCATAAAGACAACACTGTTGTTGAGGATAGATACAACGAAAGTTTACAAGAGCGGAAATCTCTAGAAGATAAACACGGTAGAATGTTTCTTCCAATCTTGTCTGGACCAAAAGCCACAAAGAACAGGTCGGTTGTTGTGGTAGGAAGTAGCATTGTAGGAATGTCACCACTAGGACATACGCACGATTCAAATATACAAGACTTTGAAGATCTGAAAACTGAACATTTAAACGATAACATTCCGTCTTATACGGAACCGGACAGAGTTAAAGATTCTCAGACGCATAAAACCATTTCAAACTTTTTGGAAAGGAAACCGAAAGATCCTATGACACAAGATCTCTCATCTAGGTTGAATGATAACCAGAACTATCCTTTTGGGAAACACTTTGGTATTGAAAGCTCTCGGGAGAGTGCCTTCTCGGGAGAAAACTCTGTAAAGCAAACAACTTGTAGCCAAAAGTTTAACACGAATTTACACTCAAACAGTCGTCAATTGGAATCCAACTACTTATACCAACAAAACAAAAGGACTCCTTCCCCAAAATCTATTTCTTTGCATCAAAGGCCCGTGTCAGAAACGGTAACTGTCGGCAGTAATAGCCGTATCAGTAAAGAGGAGATGGCTAACAAAGATATCATTCTGCCAAGGCCTGCTATAGTTCAGGTTCCGCAAGTTCGATATGAAGCCAGAAATGAGGAGAAATTATCGGGGCACGCTAAAGGGATGCATGGAAATATGACCGAAGAGAAACTTCACATTAGAGAAGATAAACTAAAAACTGTGTTTCCATATAGTACTATCAATGATTATAATGATAAGGATAATGATGATGGCGACGATGACGATGATGATGACAATGAGTTTTTTGATATCGAAGAAGCTACAGATAAAGCCACAACCAGTTCAGATGGAGATAACACAGATTTAGAGTTCTATGACAGCATAGAACTCGCTCCAGATAACCATGAACAAATAAAAGAAGAATGTAGTGTGGAAAATAGATATGAAACTACACAAAAGTCGATTACAACATCTTCAGATCACTTAAGCCAAATCAAAACCAATCGTCGCACTGAAGACTCTATTTCAAGTACTTCTAATATATTTTCCAGCAAACGTAATGTTTCACCGGAGCAGTTCCACAATTTGCCTGAACAAGCCACACGAGTAACTCAAGCATTCAAGACTCCTTTCATGACAGGAAGTGGTGCTGAATGGATCAAGAGAACAGATTACAGCCAAGTTCTCACAAAAACCGATGATGTCGAAGAAATAAAAAGAAGATCAGATATTGCTGTGTTAACATCGAATAATTTGGGTGATAAAATGAATTTCGATAGAAACAGTTCTGGCAAAAGCGCATCACTAGAATTACCAGATAGACTGAACCAAATACGCAAATCAGTAAAACTATCGGAAGATGTTGAAGATGTAAACAAAGAAAGCTGTGAAATCAATAATTCAAATACAATGCCAGCTAATGTTTTGTCAAGCTCTCGTACCATAACAACAACAACAACTGAAACTATTTCTTCTTGTAATATTGCCAATTCTTCGGAATTATTCCAGAAAGAAATTATCAAAACTGTAAAGCAACCCATGAAAACAGCAGAAGATATGCAAATCTCTTCTGAAGATAGGAAAGGATTTTGCGTGCATAAACATGGTAGAGATAGTGCAGAAGAGCCACCTCCGGAAAGAGATAAAGATGATATGGGTGTAAGATTACTGAGTGCTAAACACAAAGAAATCAGACCATCCGAAAAGTCCACCGAATATATTTCAAAATATACCAAAGAGAACATTCCAAAGAAAGAAGCAAGACATTTGGTGGAAGACTCAACCACAATAAAAGATGTTCCAGCTATGAGAAACAATGCAGTAAAACATGAGCAACAATATAGTGATATTGAGATACACAGTGAGCAATTCTCTAGGGATCAATCAACAGATAATATCAGGAAAGATGCTATATTATCTTTTCCACAAATTGAAGCAGAAGCAGAGATTTGCGGACATGAGAAATCGAATGTCTACAAAACAAAGGTTCTCGACGAAAATAAGATGGAAAAAATGATTAAATCAGATCAGAACCGATATAAAGATATCAATAAGGACCAATCCAAGACCATCATTGATTCTGAAACAGCTTTAATATCGGCAGAAAAGCGATCGAATTTGAAAAAGACAGTAGAGGACGATAAAAAGATCAATTCTTTAAAACAACCTAAAAGTGAAAAAGGCGAAAGATCTAGGAAGAAGTCTGTAAAGGAAAAGTCTGATTCTTACACACAACATGCTGGTAGTAGTACATACGAAGAAGTAACCAAGAACCAGTTTTCACATACAAAGAAAACAAAACGTACAGGAAACGAAAATGTCGGAGTGAAATTTGATAGGCCTGAAGATAAAAAGGAAGAAAGTAGAAGGAAGGGTGATCGTGAAAAGGGGAAACAAATCCAGGAGGAAAAAGCTGCTAAGTCTGTGAGTGAAATGACTCAGATCTACGATGCGAGTGGTCAACCATTGGGTTATGTCAGCATGCAAGAGATTTTACGACTTCTTAGTGAAAAGCTAAATCTTGCAAGTGGAGGCAATGTGGGTCAGAATATCAACAAAGATGCTGCTACATCTGTATCTAATAGCTTAGATAGAAGGACAGAAGTGACACTAGCAAAGGAGAATGTTAAAACAAAGCATAGTTCCTTTATTGAGTCAAAAGATATCTTTGACAATGAACCCACTAGGCATACCGGTAGTAAACTTGATACTCCACTGAAAAAAGAGCTTCATGATCACTCTGAGGTCGATAGCGATGTTGACAATAAATTGAGTAAAAAGATTAACTCTAAGCACAGCACTGAGTCTAGTCCTGAACTCAGCAGTGAGTCCAGTACTGAACTCAGCAGTGAGTGTAGCACTGAAGTCAAAATTGAATCTAGCCCTGAACTTAACAGTGAATCCAACTCTGAATCCAGCGCCCAAGCCAGTATAATCGACAAGAAGGAACTTGAAACTATCTTAAGTGTTAAGTCTGACAGTGAGCCGAGCAATGATACAAATACAGATCGCAGCATTGAGTCCAGCCCCGAACTCAGTAGTGAATGCAGCCTAGATGTCACCAGTGAATCCAGCTGTGCAGAACTCAGCGGTGAGTCCAGCAGTCCTGATGTCAACAGTCTCCCTAGCAGTGAGTCTAATAGTGAAACTGAGTTTGATAACACTTCCTTCATAAGACACCAATTCGATAGCAAGATCAGCAATCTTGAGTCCAGCAATGAATACAGTACTAAAACGAACAAGAACGTTACAGATAACTTCAAAGTAGATTTGAATAACGAAAAGTGGCCTAAGTCACATAGTGAAGATAAAATGAAAGACGGTGACAATACAGATTTCAAGCTTCGTTTTGTTTCCGAAAATATATCCAGTGAGGACTCTAAGATTGATATCACAAGTATCATTAAGGATAAGACTGATGCAGAGGCTGCAAACAAGGCTGACAAGACTATAACCAGAACGAATCGTCTTCATAGTGATTCAGACGTTGTTGCAAAGAAAGAGAGCTTTGATAATCATACTGAAAGTAATCGTAAAACCAACGTTGTCATTACGGCCAGAGATCAAGGTGAGAAAGAATTCATGGGTTCAAGAGACATTCATGATAACATTTTTGACAATGACACGGCTAACAGAACTGATGATATACCCAAACTCCCAATTAAAGTTAGTTCAGATGAGGAAATTAATGTTAAATTAAACACTACTGCAAGTGAAAGAAATTTAGATAACAAGTATGATTTAAAACATTGTAGATCTGAAATATTTAGTGCAAGAACTGAAATTTCAGGTGATGCTTCGATAACATCTGAGGAGGTTTCCAACAACAAAAATGGTAAGTCTAGTGAGTATGATCTCGGAGCTTCCAGTGATGGAATTTCAGCTAAAACGAGAGCTGCCAAAAATAGCAATAACAGCGAAAATATTAACGCCATTGAGATTTCCCGGAGCAAAAGTGAAATTGTTCAGAGCAGAGAAGAGAAAGAAAATAAATGCAAGGAGCCAAACCAGCCCAAAATAATCAGAAAATATTGTAAAAGTTCAAAACGTGTAGATATCGATCTTGTTTCCGATCAACTAAAAGAAATAGATGTAAGAGTCAAGGCAGATAAGCAAGAAGATTCTGATGAGATCGTCCCAGAACAAAATAAAGCAAAATTTGACAAAGACATGAAAATTGGAGAGAAATCCCAGCTGAAACAGAATCGCAAATCGGAACAGAAGAGAAATAAGAAGAAAAATAATGTGAATAAAAAGTTGAGGAGCAATGAAACCCTTAGCAGCGAGGAGAGCTCTTCTACGTTCAGTGGTGCTGATATTCCAACTAAGGCTTCAATTGAAAGATCTGCTGGGAGCAGTACAACAGAATCTGCTGAGAGTGACGGTTTCAATAATTTAACCGACTCTAAAAGTAAAATTATCTGTAAATTAGATACAAACACCGAGGGATGCTATAGAAAAGATAATACTTTAGAAGATGAATCTCATCTACTTAGTCAATCTAATGTGGTTGAAAAGAAAGTTGCTGCCGGCAGCAGAACTTTTGATAACGCCTGCCATAAAAAAATTAAGTCACCACCAGTTAAAGATGATAACATCAAAAAGACAACAAATGAGATTTCTCCGTCTGTAAATAATTATAAAATTATGAATAAGGATGACATGAAAGAAGATAATTCTATTGCGTTGAGTGATAAGGATAACAAAGCCATCGTTGATTATAGCTCGTTAAATCAGATTAAAGGTCGAGATAAGGCCAAATGTGATACCACATCATCATCGGATGAGTCGTCATTTGGTAGTGTTGGCAAAACAAAGCTCTCAAGATCTGCAGCTGTTACTATAAAAAAAAGGGTTTCGTTCGACTTGAAACCTGATGTCAACAAGTATTCTGAAGATACAAAAGATAATGTTAGTGTTTTAGATGCGAAAAGCAAATCCAAGGAGAAGAAAGCTAAACACAAGTCAAAGAATAAAACTAGTAAACACAATGGTGATAATTCTGTAATAATCAGTGATGCTAATAATAAAGTAAATGCTAGAGACTCTGTATCTACAAAGGAGAAGGATCGTGATGTCATTTCCACTGAGAGATCAAATGTTACTTCATCAGATATTGTATGTGGCGAAAGTTTAAATGAAGAAACTGGAGCAAAAGATGATGTGAAATCCTTAGAAAAACAGATCGATAGCGAGGGATTGACATTCATAAAAACAGAGAAAGGAGCAACGCCGTTTAAAACTGAAGACTCTAAAAAGTCGAGAAACAGAAATATGACGGCTGAGGTAAAAATATCAGAAATCCAGGAAGCTTCATATCTTTGCAGAAGAAACGGATCAATTGAAGATAAAAACAAAGACAAATGCAAAGAAAGTTTGCCGTGTTCTGGAAGTCGAGTGAGAGAAAAGGTGAGCGAGGAACAATGGGAATCGAATTTAAAGAAAACAGACAACCGAGTATATGACATAGCAGACAACAAAAATGACGTCGCTCCTACTCGTCCAGAAATTAATGAGGAGGGGACAGAAATCGAAAACTTAAACATCAACAATCAAAATAGTGCCAATGATAACACCGAGGAAAAAAAACCGGGAACCGATTCCAATTTAAAAGAAAACTGGGGGATTTCGAAAATACAAAATGAAAATTTCGCAAATACATCTTGCCAGGAGATTAAGCAAAATAACATTAATGTAGAAGATAGAGAGCTTGATCAGGCAACAGAGTGTGACACTACGTCAAACGGGACTGTCGCTGAAATAAGGGACGAAGAAGAAACTTCATTCGAAATAGCCTCTGACAAAGATGAAAAGTCAATAAATAATAAGTTACAGGAATATGAAAATAGCTTGTTGCAAAGTGAAGAAGTCGATTTCAGCTCATTAACAAAAAAGATGAAGAATGTAGAATTAAATGGAAAAGAGCAGAATAACAGGGGCTTCTCGAATATAGAGAGAGAAAGTTGTGTAGAGGCAAATATCGACAAGCTGAACAATGAACAAGGGAATGAGGGCTCGGAATCGGAGGTCCGAACTGAAAATAAGGAAGCCCAAATTGTTGAAAATTTATGTAAATATGCCGTGGAGAGTGTAACGGAATCATTAGAGGTTCTAAACACTCAGTCTATAGAAGATAGAATTATGTCAGAAGAAACTGTCTATAAGAACGTAGCTGATGTTTCTACTGAACCTGATAAAATTTTACAAACAAATGCTGGAGAAACTCTTATTGACCCTGTTAACTTCCAATGCAGAGATCTAGCGGAGGACATGACACCTTTGAATGACCTACTGGAAGATATTCAGACGAGAGCTACAGAGGTTGTAGAGAAAGATTTTAAGGAGAGGGAGATCTCGATTTGTCCCGATGATGTCTGTTACAAACCATCAACCGAAATGTTCATTGAAACAAACAATGAGTCAGGAATCCTCCTAGAATCTGTACATGTTCTGGATGCTAACACGTTAGAAACACCCAAAGAATCAGTAATTGAGCCAAACAATAGTTTAACAAAATTAACAGAAATTATAGATAAGGAGGTTATACATACTGCCGATGACACAGAGTTTAGTACACTAACAGAAAAAGCAGATACTGTGGATGAAGGAAAGGGAGATATTTCTGATGAGACTAAAGTCACTAAAGAAACATGTAGTACACCAACAGAACAAAGAGATACTGTGGATGAAGGAAAGGGAGATATTTCTGATGAGACTAAAGTCACTGAAGAACCCTGTAGTACACTAACAGAACAAAGAGATACTGTGGATGAAGGAAAGGGAGATATTTCTGATGAGACTAAAGTCACTAAAGAAACATGTAGTACACCAACAGAACAAAGAGATACTGTGGATGAAGGAACGGGAGATATTTCTGATGAGACTAAAGTCACTGTAGAAACATGTAGTACACCAACAGAACAAAGAGATACTGTGGATGAAGGAAAGGGAGATATTTCTGATGAGACTAAAGTCACTGTAGAACCATGTAGTACACTAACAGAACAAAGAGATACTGTGGATGAAGGAAAGGGAGATATTTCTGATGAGACTAAAGTCACTAAAGAAACATGTAGTACACTAACAGAACAAAGAGATACTGTGGATGAAGGAAAGGGAGATATTTCTGATGAGACTAAAGTCACTGTAGAAACATGTAGTACACCAACAGAACAAAGAGATACTGTGGATGAAGGAAAGGGAGATATTTCTGATGAGACTAAAGTCACTGAAGAACCATGTAGTACACTAACAGAACAAAGAGATACTGTGGATGAAGGAAAGGGAGATATTTCTGATGAGACTAAAGTCACTGTAGAAACATGTAGTACACCAACAGAACAAAGAGATACTGTGGATGAAGGAAAGGGAGATATTTCTGATGAGACTAAAGTCACTGAAGAACCATGTAGTACACCAACAGAACAAAGAGATACTGTGGATGAAGGAAAGGGAGATATTTCTGATGAGACTAAAGTCACTGTAGAAACATGTAGTACACCAACAGAACAAAGAGATACTGTGGATGAAGGAAAGGGAGATATTTCTGATGAGACTAAAGTCACTGTAGGAACATGTAGTACATCAACAGAACAAAGAGATACTGTGGATGAAGGAAAGGGAGATATTTCTGATGAGACTAAAGTCACTAAAGAAACATGTAGTACACCAACAGAACAAAGAGATACTGTGGATGAAGGAAAGGGAGATATTTCTGATGAGACTAAAGTCACTAAAGAAACATGTAGTACACCAACAGAACAAAGAGATACTGTGGATGAAGGAAAGGGAGATATTTCTGATGAGACTAAAGTCACTAAAGAAACATGTAGTACACCAACAGAACAAAGAGATACTGTGGATGAAGGAAAGGGAGATATTTCTGATGAGACTAAAGTCACTGTAGAAACATGTAGTACATCAACAGAACAAAGAGATACTGTGGATGAAGGAAAGGGAGATATTTCTGATGAGACTAAAGTCACTAAAGAAACATGTAGTACACCAACAGAACAAAGAGATACTGTGGATGAAGGAAAGGGAGATATTTCTGATGAGACTAAAGTCACTGTAGAACCATGTAGTACACTAACAGAACAAAGAGATACTGTGGATGAAGGAAAGGGAGATATTTCTGATGAGACTAAAGTCACTGAAGAACCATGTAGTACACCAACAGAACAAAGAGATACTGTGGATGAAGGAAAGGGAGATATTTCTGATGAGACTAAAGTCACTGTAGAAACATGTAGAAAACCTGCAGAAGAACTATATTCCACAGAATCTACCGGATCTCTGCAATATGAAGAAGTCAGTACAATTGTTACAGACGTGAAGAGAGCTCATTTCAAAGACTTGGATAGAAACTTGATCGATTGTTTGAGCCTTTCAAATGGCTGTAAAGTAGAGTATTGCACGGATATGGTGGATTTGGTTGACATAGAACATAATGAAAACATCACAGAGATCACCACTGTGGAATATTCTAGATCAGAGGGCATTCCGATAGAAACACTTGATGTTGCGTCCGTAAATGAAATTGAAAGCTTTGTGAAACTTGCGAATACGTTACCTGATGATCTAGTGAATGCTTTATCCGAACCCGTAGATATTGTCCAAGAAGTTCTTGCAGATATGTCACTAGAACCTGAACATGTGCTTTATCACGATCTTGAAGAAACTCTGTTGGAATCTGTAGAGAGTCAACAGAAACATGAATATGAATGTTCCTTAGTTGAGCAAACACAAAAGAAATCTATTTCAGACACATTAATCGAGGGTAATCAGTTCAAAGAACAGGATGCAAATTTAGGCTGCAAATTGAAAAAAGATTCTAAAGAACTTACTGATGATGGTGAACTTAATATCAACAAAAAAGACATGTCTGTTTGCTTAGATAACAACCAACGAATGGGTGCTTCGAAAATAACACCTGATAAGGCCTCAAACGGTTCTTTGCTATCACCGACAAATGTGAAAGATTTTAATAATTGTGGTAATGCTAAGGAAACGGTTAAAGACCAAATGAGTTCAGAGGAGATTGAAATATCTAGACATAAAGAGAAGTTGACAGAGAGAGATAGCAATGAATCATCGGAAACGACCAGAAGCTGTCAGTTGGTTGTCAAGGAAACATCGACATGTGATAAAGATGGCACTTCTAATGAAATTGGTGATAAATTAAAAAAGAATAAAGACAACGATGCCAAACTGATTGTAGAAACTGACAGAACGGATAAAGAACATAGTAATGTAGTAATGACTGAAGGTAAAAAGGAGAAAAAAGAAAAAGAAGAAAAGGCAAAAAGAGAAAAGAAAGAAATTAAAGAAAACGAGAAACGAGAGAAAAAAGAAAAGAAAGAAAAAGAAAAGCAAGAAAAGAAAGAAAAGAAAGAGAAGGAAAAGCAAGAAAAGTTAAAGAGGAAAGAGAAAGAAAAACACGAAAAGATAGAGAAGAAATTAAGTGAGAAAATGAAAAAGGAAGGAAAGGAAGAAGCAGAAAATAATAAAAGGGAAGAAACGAAGGTCGAAAAGAAAGAAACCGGAACAACTGACAACGTTGTTGATGTAAAAAAGAAAGAAGGAAATATTGAAAGAGCAGAAAATGTTGACAGAATTAATCTCGAAAACAGAGAAGGAAAACTAGAAGATATGTCGGTGGTGAGGATGAAAGAATCTAAAATACGTGAACAAACTCCTGTCTCTGGAGAAAATAGAGAGAATGAAACGAAGAGAGATAAATGGGAAGAAACAACGCCGGCCATTGAAGGGAATAAGGAGAAGGGCATCAAGGAAAGAAAAAATGAAGAAGTTTTTGTTATTGAGGAAAAGAAGAAGAGAGAAAATAAAGAAGAAAAGATTGAAAGAATACCTGTTATAAAAAGAAGCGGAGAGAAAGCTAAGAAGCAAGAAACGTCGGCCATTGAAGAAACGTTAGCCGTTGAAGAAACGTCGGTCGTTGAAGAAACGTCGGTCGTTGAAGAAACGTTAGCCGTTGAAGAAACGTCGGTCGTTGAAGAAACGTTAGCCGTTGAAGAAACGTCGGCCGTTGAAGAAACGTCGACCGTTGAAGAAACGTCGGTCGTTGACGAAACGTCGGCCGTTGAAGAAAAATATGGAGATGAAGAAAAGAATAAAAAAGAGAATGAAATCAAATCTGAAGGAGTTTTGGCTGATAAAGCTAAAAACTCGGTAAATGCTGAAGTCATCGAAGGTAATAAAGAAAAGAAAATGAAAGCAAGAGAAATTGGAGAAATATCTGCGGTTAAAAGAAAGGAGAAAAAAGGAAAAGGAGAAAAATCGGGAAAAGAGCAAGTTTTTAAAGAAAAAGAAGAATTAAGAAAGGAAGAAAAAACTGAAGTGCTGATTGTCCGTGATGAGAAGGCGGAAGAAATGCGAGAAGAAAAAACGGAAGGAGTATCGATAGCTGACATAAAGGAGGAGAGACAGACAGGTGTAATAGAAAAACTTAAGACTGGGAATGAGATTGAGGAAAAAGTTAAAGAAAACCTAGATAGGGGGCATGGTAAAATGAATGAAAATATAAGTTTGGAAAATGAATCAGAAGTAATTGGAGAGAGAAAGAAAGAGATAACTATGGATAAGGGGGAAGAACTAAAGGTAACACATCAAAAACAGGTTGGGGAAGGGGAGGAGGAGGAGGAGGAACTAGAGTTTTACGACAGTGTAGATATATCACCGCGTGAAGGCCCGACTGACCACCCTGCTAAATTACATGAACAGAACGACAATCTCACGCCTAAAGAAAGTTTAGTTGACACCCAGGAAGCGGTGGCATCTTCTCTTGACGTTCGATCAATGAAGGACTCGAGAGGTCCGTGTTTGGACACAGCTGTTACTGCGGCTGTCACTAAGGATATGGATATAGAACAAGTAACAGAAACGGAAAGCAGTTCGTTTCCGGATGCTTCCGTAGCATCAACTTCGGAAAATGACAGCTCAATGGAACAAAGTGACGATATAGAAATGAAGTTATCACAGAGAGACACCACTTCTTCAGATGCTGTTGAGGCAACTCTGCCAAAGCAGAAAAAGGAAGAAGGTAATGATGTCACAAGCATTGATAAAGAAATAACAACTACACCAACAACAGTAGCAGCAGCTACAACAACAACAATAATCAATGAAACTGAACTTCAATCTAATGAAATTGTAGAGACTGTAAATTCCTCAGAATCAACAAATATCCTGAACTCTGAACAAAACAAACATATTTCTCCTCAATGTGAAAGCTGTGAAGATACGTCGTTAACAGATACTAGTGCTTCTAGCGGAAATGAGAAAATAAGCTATGAAAAACCAACAAAACATAAGATAACTACAAACATAGAGGATGATGTTAAGGAAATTGGTTTTCCTGAGAAAGTCGAAAACAGCAGAGAAATTGTTTTGTTAGCTTCAGATAGAGAGCCTGAAATTACCGTTCCCACAGAGAATATATCCGAAGAATTGTTAAAGAAAGCAGTTTGTGAAAACACCAATCTAAACAACGATGGAAAATTAGAACAATCCATTGGTAATGATTCGAATGAAATTTCTTCCAATATTTCAATGAGTTTTAGAGAGGACACTAAAGATGAGGCTGCTGAGTCAACACACGTAAACAGCATGCCATCTGATTCAACTGGAGAAGACGTGCTTCATGTGACGACTGAAGGCAGCAAAGAAGAGGAGAAGACTCAACTCACACCTCCCAAAAGTAGTGTTCTTTATGCTGTTGATGCCCTAAAGAGAATGTTTGGCTTTTCTTCTAGTAAAGAAGCTGAAATGCTTGAGAAGAGTGAAGAATGTATGACTACAATTGAAGACGGTGGTAATTACGATGGCGATAATCTTTCTACAGAGGTGGCGGGAGGCACCAATGAACTAGAAACAACAGATATTTTATCAGAAAATAATAATTCTAAAGTCTCGAAGGTTGAACGTGTTGACAAGAACAACGAAAACGTTAAAAATTATACATATTTGGAAGAAGACAGTCAGCATTCAACATTGGAAGATAAGAAAGAATATGTAGTATCTTCCAAAGAGGAATTTGGTGAACTAAAGCAGCAGACTTTAGTTGATGAAGTGAAAGATATAATTGCTGATGAAATGTCACAACTGCCTGAAGATGAAGACAAGGTCACAAGAGGGGAATCGACAGATCGTGGAAGTAGTTCAGAAGCTTCTAAGTCTGAAAAGGAATCAAACAGTGATATAAGTGACAGTGAATCGACATCTAAGGAATTGGATTCCACCGAAAGTTCCTCAAACATTATTCTTGATGAGGATTTAGAAGAAACATTTTCATTTTCTGATCAAGAAGTTCAATCAGATGACAGAAATATTGTAGATGACGACGAAAAGGTATACAAAGAGGAAGATTGCAAAAGTACATCCAGTGAAGAAATGTCCTTAGATCTCAAAAGTAAAATTGAAGATTCAGCAGAATTTATTACCATTAGTGAGGAGGAAGCGGAGGTCAAAGCGTCATCGGTTATTTCTGAGACTGATAATTTAGAAGATAGTTGCATTGAAAATACAGTGACGGTTGTTATAGATGAGGGTTTGTCGTCACCAGAATCAAATTGTCATGAAAATGAGGAAGATATAAAACTTGAAGTGGTGATCTCTGATCTTGACACAGAATCTGACGTAACATCTGTATCATCTGAAAACAATCTTGAATATGAGATTAAAAGAAAACCACCGGTTCCTTTACCCAGAAGCTTAAAGTCAGAGCGAAGGGATTCTAACAAGGAACCAGAAGAATTATCTGAAGATATAACGGATTCAATAGACACTGAATCAATGAATGATACTACGGAAAATAAACAAAGCTCAGTGGAAAATAAGATTAAGCCACCAGTACCTTTACCAAGGACTGGCAGTAAAACGGCTAAAACAGCAAAAGAATCATTTGAAACTGACGAACCCGAACCAGAACCGTTCATAGATCTTTCAAGCAGGCTTAACATGTTGCCACCAGAAATGGGTGCAAAACTAAATTTTAAAAAGAAACCACCAAAGTTGCCTCCAAAGTCCAAAGTTAGTGATGCAGAAAGTTTAACAGAACAAACTAATTCTGAAAGTGAAAATAATGATTCTGAAGAAATAAAAGATATCAAAAGTAGATTGAGCATGTTGCCAGCAGAAATGGGTTTCAAACTTAATTTTAAGAAAAAGAAAACTACCCCACCTCCAATTCCACCACCGAAAACTGCGACAAAAGATGAAGAATTTGATATGACAGGTGAAGCACCTGAAGCACCGGTTGTTGTAGACGACCATCATAATGTAGAGAAGGGTTTAAGTGAAAGTGTAGAAATGAAACAAGAAAATAAGAATGACGTAATTGAATCAAAAACTTCTCTCACTGAAGAACCTGATGAAGCACCAATGGATCTAAAAAGAAGAATGAGTATGCTGTCGGCAGAAATGGGAGTTGAAATCAATTTAAAGAAAAGCACTCCAGCTCCAGAACCGAAGGTGACAAAAGGGGATAATTCTATTCATACGATGGAAAATAATTCGAATGAAGGCGACAACAACTCTGTAACTATTAACGTGGTTCAGTGTGTTAGTGACAATTCAGACGATTCCGATGAACAACCAATGGATTTAAAAAGCCGCTTAAACAAATTGTCTAACGAGATGGGTACCCAGGTAACTCTAAAGAAATCAGCACCAATTCCACCACCTAAAACAACAAAAAACAAGACGAAATTACAATCGGAAGATGATGAAGAAGAAATGGATCTGAAGACACGAATGAGCAAACTATCTTCAGAGATGGGTACCGAAATCAATTTAAAGAAAACCCAGAAACCTCCAGTGCCTTTGCCAAAAACCACTGTAGCAAATATCAGTAGTGTGACTGAAGTGAGCACGGAAGATGTGCAAGAAAATGAGGAGGTATCTTGTTCATTCGTTATCTCTACAAGTATTGATAACGAAGAATGTGATGATTCAGAAAGTTTTACATTTGTCATCAGTAGTGATATTACCGAGGGTGAAACCGTGTCTGCAGAAACGGATAGTTCAGAGACAATTCTTAAAACAACTACAGATGGGGACATTAAAACAACAAATAATGATGACAATATAGTGGAAGAAAGTAGTGAGAACTCCAACAATTTTACTTTTACAATCAGCGAAGTAGCTGATGGGGAAGAACAGAATTCCTTTACAATCAGCGAAGCGGCTGATGCGGAAGGGGAGAATTCCTATGCGTTCACTATAGCTCCTATAGAAACGAAGGAGGTTCCAGTGGTGGAAGAGAAGAAACCAGAAGTTAAAGAAGAATTAACTGCCGAGGAAAAGACTAAAGAGCGGCTAAAGAGAATATCGGACATGCTGGAAGAGGAGCGGAAGAAGCCGAAAGAGAGTGCTGTTGACGCCATGAAACGGAGACTAAGTGGGACTTTTTTGCAAGAGGAGGTGAAGGTCGATACTAAAAGGAGAAGCAGTCTTACTAGTAAACCGGCGCCGAAAAAACTTGGCAATTTAGGGAATTTTCAGAAGAAATTTGGCGCCGCCAATGCTCCTGGAATTGACTTCGATTCTATGAAACGGAGATATGGTTTGTTGCCAGCCAAGGATAGCGTGAAAAAGAGTCCACCGGTTGAGAAGAAGGACAACAAAGCATCTAAAGATGAATCCAAATCTATCATTGAAAGTGTTGGTGTTGAAACCAAAGATAAAAATGTTTCTGAAACTTCTTCGATAATTACAGAAGACGAAAATAACAAAACTAAAAATGCTGAAGTTGAGGTAGCCCAATTAGAAGAAACTGTTGAAATTGGTAAAACTGATGAGAAAGTAAGCGATAAATGCAAGGAAGAAGTAAGCGAAAAGTGTGAGCCGAAAATAATCGACACATGTGATGAAAAGGCTATCGATATAGAAAAGACAGAAATCTCTGAGACTGGTGACAAACACGCGACTATCGAAAAGGATAACATTGATGTAAAATATTCAGAAGAGATAACTGGATCAGACGACAATGTTAAAGAACTAAAGATTGTTTCATCTGAAGTCGATCGAAAAAAAGAGATTGATTCGAAAGAATTCTTAAACGAGAAACAAGAAATCCTAGATACTCCGGAAAATGCAACTGATGTTTCTAAACAAGATGTAAAAGCCGAATGTAATCATTGTGTTAGTTTAGAGAAATCTGACAACAATTTAGAAGAGCTTTCAAAGACTTGCGAAAGTTCCTCAAAACTAATTAGGGAGCAAACCTCTGTAGATGGTTCAGTCCTTGAAAAACCAGAAGATTTGAAACCAACAGAATCAGGTCAATATGATGATGTAGAAGATGGTGATAACGCCGAAACATCAGATACTGAGACTTCGGTGGAAACCACTGGAGTAAAATCAATTGAGTCTATTAGGGATCATGTCGAGCTAGATGATTGCGAGAAGTTACCTGAAAGTAACAATAAACTAGAAGTGAATAGCATCGATGTTATCTCAGAAGAATCTTGCGATAAAAATTTAAAATCCAGCCAGGTTGAAGAAGACCACAGTGAATCTAATTCACATTCAGTTCCAGTACTCTCTAAAGAGACTGATGAATGTGAAGATCAAAATTCCATCATCAACAAAGACGTACCACAGCAACCAATGATCGCTAAAAAAGAGAATGTATCGACAAAAGAAAAAGAGCCATTAGATGATGTAAATTCGTCTAAAAAACATGTTGCTAACGATGATGTTCAGAAGTTAACCCAGGTAAATGATAATGTTGCTAGCGATGTTGATCAGAACACTGAGTTTGTCCAGGTAAATGATAATGAGAAACATGTTGTTAACGATAATGTTCAGAACACTAGGGTAGCTCAGGTAAATGATAATAAGGATGCTGAAACTAAACTCCCAGAAATCAATAATGAAGTCAAGCCAATCAAAATTGACGGCTGGAATATTGGTTTGCCAGAAAACATTGTCGGCACTGATAGTGAAGAAACGGATGAAGACTCTCCTAAAGCTTCTCTCGATAAAGCATTCATCTTTGATCAATTTATGGATGCTGATGAAGAGGAAGATAATGCTGAAGATGATGAAGTCGAAGATGACGAGGATGATGTTGACAGTGATGAAATCGTAGCGCATTCGGGTGACAAATCGAGCAAATCTCTTTCGTCTGAGAAATCCGTCGATAAAGCTTCCGAAAAAGACAAAGGTTTTGTTCATCATTTGGAGTCAGATGGTGGAAGTGAGGAAAATATCATAAACTTTGCTAGTGGCCGAAATATAGACGACACACTTAACTACACCGAGACTCCATCGGCAAAAACTCTATCAACGGAAAGAACCGGTTTGAACAATGATTTAAATAACAAGAAGGCCATTGAAAAGTTAACTGCTAAAGAAGCTATGTCCGCCACATTAGATGACATGTCATTTGAACAGACTAGTGTCATTGAAGATATTCGAAATAACAAAGCACAATATGCAGAAATTGGCACTGAACAAAAAACTGAAGAGAGCACAGTATTGCTTGGTAAGCCTTTACCGGGAATTGCTGAGGACAATCTGTCCATTGTAAGAAATTCTGATCTCCATGCTAATGACCAAATTTCCTTGAGAGAAACTAATTTGCAGGAAAGCAATGACGTGCCTTTGGAATTGAACATGGATGTGGCAACACACAAGTCTTCTAACCAGGCCCCAGATGATCTTACAAGGACAGAGTTTAAGCCATGTCCAGATATTAATAACGCTGTTGAAACGTCAGATTCACTGGGTTCTGATGCAGCGTTCTCGGATACACCGAGGGGGCACCAGGTGTTAACAGATGACCAGAAAACTGATGAGGAGACGCATTTAGATACGGTTGAAAAGATTGATAACGGTCAAAAGGTATCATCAAAAGATGAAACTAACAAATTCGTCTCAGATATTGACACTCAGCCACCCACCGATAACGCAGCTGTTTTGCAGGATATCATTCATAACATTAAGCAAACATTACAAGAACGTAAACTTAGTGACGACGTTATATCTACAGTTATAAGTTCCCTAAAGACGAAAGAGATTTTGACTGATGTAACAAAGAGGAAAGTAGAGAATAAACCAGATGCTCCACTAACCTTGCCGACTCTTGATAATGTTGAATTAGAAAGTGCAGTCCTGAAAAACAAACAATCATCTACAATGAACGAAGATATTGATTTAAAAACATCTCCCAATATCGAGGTTTTCGTATCCGAAAATGAAGTGCTGCATGATAAATTTTCTAATATGGCAAACTCTGCTGAAGCCTCAGGACTAATTAAAGATCTTCCAAATTCTACTGATATAACTAGTTCTTTAAGTCTATCTGCATCAGTTGATAAAGAGACCCATGATAAAGAGAGCTCAAATGTGATATTTAAAGATCCTTACGAAACTATCACTCATGTATCTCCTCAGGAAGATCTTCACAACGATGTTGCTGTTCATCTGCCTGTTTCCCATTCAGATGAGAATAAGGAGACTGATGATATCGATGTTTTCCTGGATGCAAACGAAGATATTGAGAGTGTCTCAAATGATATCGATATTAAAAATGAATCCACGCAATCAAATTACATTGATAATAAAGATGGACCAGAAGAATCTAATTATATTGATATTCAAGGCGAATCTGTGCAATCGGGAGAATTTTTCTTCACTATATCTACGGAATTAGACAATGCTGTAGAGGAAGAAAACGATAACGATGTAAATGTTGTGTTTTACATCGATGATAAACAATCAGAATTGTCAGTCGATGCAGACGAGTACGGAACACAGGATGAGATTTTGTTGGATACTTCTGAAGCAAGCATTGAATATACTTTGGATTATAAATTTGACGAAGTAGACAATGTTTCTGAAGAGAATTACGTTTCAAGTGTCAGTGCTACTGAGACCGAAGTTCTGATTGAGGATGCAGAGACTAATTTGTGGCACTCTATGTATTATAATGAAATTAATGACTGTGGGACTGTGTCGTCCGAAAGTGTATGTAAAGAAACCTTTATAGATAAAACTGAAGAAGAACCAAATGCTATTATCATCGAACATTCGTCATCTGACATTAGTGGTGGGATAAATTTAGAAACACAAAATGAGTATGAAATATCTAATGGCACAATTTCCCATATAGATAGCATATCGACAGAACCAAGTCCGGATGCTTTCAAGGGGGATATTAGTGACTACAAGTCCATGTCGTCAGTTAAGGATACTAATGATGATATGGTAAAGTCAGATTCAACAGAATTGTCCTGTCAGTATTCTAAAAGTGACAGATTTGATTCTGACACCATGGATATGTCAGAGAAATCCACTAGTGAAGAAAGAAACGAAGATACCAGTATAGAGTCAAGTAGTAATACTGGCGAATGTGATGACGATGAAGATGATGTAGATAGGCTTATTGCCCGTACTAGGAAAATGTTACAACAATTCCGTAATATGAGGCTTCGTCAAGAAGAAGAGCTTGAAGTATGGCGAACACAGAAAGACAAGGATGTTTGTGATAGGGTCCCAACAGACAGCTTGATCGGTAAGTCTCCATACGAGGACATTCCACCGGTAACTCCTGAAAGGGGCACACACTACAACCGAATAAATGATGATGTAGGTGTGACACGCACCTGTGAAAAGACGGACACAAAATTTAGTGACATTAAAAATATATCTCAGAAAGACAAGGATTCTGACATGTCTACTATAAGTTATAATGATTCTTTAACACACATCTATCCAGGAGAATACCATAAAGTGGACAGTATGTCTTCTGTTGACACAGTGGAAAAGTTTGAAGCTAGCACTATATCCCATGACATCAATAGAGATACACAAGAGACATCTTCGTGGTACCAGAAAGAGATAGACACGTTTTCTATACCTCCTGACCAAGAAGAGTTCAATAATGACTTTACAAATGCCAGAGAGACAACCAACAATTTAGAAAATACAAAAAGGTCGAGGAAACAAGTAGAAATGGAAATTCGTAGAATTCTGATGACAGGCCTATCACCTATAAGGGAACTAGATGAAGAACAGAACTTGCCAGAAACTGTTGATATAGAAGAGGAGTCTCAAGCATGTAATTTGGAAACCACCAGTAATGATGTTGTCACTCCACCACCGAATACTCTCGTTGAAGAATGTAAAAAAGAACCGTCATTAAACATCGAAATTGAGGTTGAGGGATCCATTTATGAGGAAAATAAATCAATCGATATAAAACCTGATAAATGTTTGCTTCCAAAACCATGTGCCAAAAGTAAAGAAGAATATAAAGATGATAATGTTGAGACGGTGATGGAGAAATGGGGTAGTCTGCTTCTTCTAGATAAAGGCAGGAGTCGCAAGTCAAGGCAAAAAGAGACCAAACCTCGGAAAAAGTCATCAGACACATCAGAACCAGCGACAGAAAAAATATGTGCGGTATCCAAATATCAGGAACCAACGAAAGTCACACTTCCAGAACCGAGTAAAGTTAGCGATACTGTCGCACTTCCGGAACCAAGGAAAGTTAGCGATACTGTCGCACTTCCGGAACCAAGGAAAGTTAGCGATACTGTCGCACTTACGGAACCAAGGAAAGTTAGCGATACTGTCGCGCTTACGGAACCGAGTATTGAAAAGAATTTGGATAGCTTCAAACTTCGTAAAACATCTCAAGATCAGATTTGTGAGAAATCCAAAATTCCAGAACCAACAGAAGAAAATATTTGCGAATCCTCCAAAATACCGGCACCTTCGAAAGAACCGATCAGAGAAACCTTCAAACTTTCGGAAACAACAGAAAATATTAGTGAAAACACGAAACTTTCGCAAACAACCAAGGAAAACATCAAAGAAACCTCCAACATTCCAGAAACAAATAAAGAAAAGAACAGGGAAACCCCTAAAGTTCTGGAACCTTCAAAAGAAAACACCAGTGTAATTCCAAAACAACAGGAGCCAACAGAAGAGAAGTTCTCTCATACCACCAAACATTTGGATTCTTCGAAAGAAAATATCAATAACAATTCTGTTAAAAAGAAGGAGGTTGAAGAGTATGGAAGGTTACCGTTCCAACAGAACATAGCGGACCAGAGAAAAGTTGAGCAAGACAGCAAATCTGAGTATAAACAGAAATCCATAATTGATTTGAAAGCCGACGAAACTATCAGAAAGGCTGAAGATAGTAAAAAGGACCAAACGCCTGAGAAGACCGTTCGAAAGGATCCGAGACGAAGAGATTTAAGAACTTCCGCGAACGGCTCTTCTTTGAATTCTGAAAAACCGAAAGTCGAGCCAGTTTTAGATAAACCAAAGAAGACAAGAAATCTCGGCATGAAGGAGCAGCTGAAACCTTGGCTATTCTCAAATATCCAGAGTCCTGAAGATGAAGAAATGCAAAGTTTCATAAAGGTTTTGACTCAAAAAGATAACAGCGAACAAAAACAGAAGAAAAAAGCTATAGTTCAAAATTCCAATAAAGAAAGTGATACATTGAATAAGATACAAGAAACAGAACAAAATATCGAGTCTATAGAAACCCAGAATAGTAAAAATGAAGAAAATATTGTTGATACGATTATCACACATCCCGAAGTATTGTCACAGGCATCTAAACGTATTGATGGGGAATCGTTTCAAAATAGCGAAAAGGAAACAAAGATGGTGCCGATAAACAATGTTGAAGAAAAGAATAAACCCCATGATGAGAAGTGCATGCTTAATAGAAATTCTAGCGTGAAAGATGAGGGCAGGGAACCATCGGCAAAGATTGTGAGTATTTGTTTCTCGTGATTTTATGGAACTGCGTAGATACATACATTTATACATATACACTTACCATATACATATAACTGCATATTTACGTCCGCACTCATACACAAACATTGACCATCAAAGATTCAGATTGGCGTTTAGAAAATGAGGAAATCGCAGGAATATACTTGTAGACATATAAAGAGATTGAGAGAGAAAGTATATAAAATAGATAGATAGATTCAAGAAAAGATACTTACAGATTGATAGGGTATATAAAAACAGTATGAGGCAAATCGATCCAAAATCAATATCATAATAACATTTACAACTTTCATTTGATGAAATATACTATAGTCGTCCTAGTGCACAGTCACCAGTTCAAACTTTGTCACTATGGTAACAATCGAGCTAAATTCAATAGAGCTTTCGCAGAGCATTCTAGGAAGGAATCTTCATTGGTCTACTACATGTCATGTGCTATTTATTTCCGTAATTCTTCCATACTAAATAACCTCTCTTTTTTTATATTCTCTCTCCCTATCTTTCTTTCTCGCGTTTTTAATACACATTTAGAAAAACAAACGCACACACACACACACACACAAACACACACATTCATACATACATACACACATACACATACATACATACATACATACATACATACATACATACATACATACATACATACATACATACATACATACATACATACATATTCCTATATATATATTCGCAGCAAGACCCTCCCAAAGTATAGCAATATATATAATTATATATATATATATATATATATATATATATATATATATATATATATATATATATATATATATATATATATATATATATATATATATATATATATATATATATAAATATATACATATTTATATGCATGTGGATGTACACAGATATATATATATATACATTTATATATATACATACATATACATATCTGTATGTATGTGTATATATATGTGTATGTGTATACAAAGATAAAATCATCTCCTCAGGATTTCTCACCAGATCTAACAGAAGGCCAATAGGTAAATTCTCAATTTATTTAATTATACACAGCTTTCTTTACACGATTTCTACACCCTCTCGGCACGATTGTTCTAGTATACATACACACGCATACACACACACGTATGCACAGATACATACACACACATATACACAGATACATGCCCACTTATACATATGCACATATACACACACTTGCACACACGTACATATATGAACACACACATGAACATATAGGCACAGCACATACACGTACACACAAACACGCTCGTGCACATACATGTACTCACACACACATTTTTACACACACATGCATGTTCACACGCACATAGATGCACTCACTCACACGTGCATACACACACATAAATGCACTGAAATACACAAGCACAAATGCACACATACATGCACATGTACACAAACATGTACACACGCACATGTACACGCACATGTACATGCGCATGCGCAT
Source organism: Eledone cirrhosa (assembly GCA_964016885.1). Classification (NCBI taxonomy): domain Eukaryota; kingdom Metazoa; phylum Mollusca; class Cephalopoda; order Octopoda; family Eledonidae; genus Eledone; species Eledone cirrhosa. The sequence continues at coordinate 263,502,514 of OZ024742.1, read as the reverse complement.
ATACATGCACCAATACACACAATACACACACAAACACACACACCTCAGGCATCCTTTTCCCATTCTCATATCCCAGCATCCGCCACTCTCACGCGTTGCACTACAATAGTAGTAGTAGTAGTAGTAGTAGTAGTAGTAGTAGTAGTAGTAGTAGTAGTAGTAGTAGCAGCAGCAGTAGCAGTAATAGTATGCATGTCTGTGACTTAAGTGGGAGAAAAGGTCTCTTTTTTAATCAGAAGAAACTGTATCAGGTCGCTAATACGAATCACAAACCGCCCTAAAGTTTGTGTACAGTCTGTCCAAATCCTGGAGGCTCACAATGACGGTGCTTATCCAGATTTTATTTGCGATAAATGACTAAGAGCACAAGGCTGGCCATTATATAGGACGCCAGTTCATTGCAGGGTTCACCTCCTAACTACCACTGCTACTCACTTTCAGCTGAATGAACTGGAGCAACGTAAAACGAAATGTTTTGTTCAAGAACACAACGCGCAACCTAGTCCAAGAATCTAACATATGACATTACGACCGTTAATCCAACACCCCATTCACCAGAAGGTTTATATATACATATGTATAACTAACAACTAGTTATATATATATAAATGGAAAAAATGAAACGAAATTTCATTTCCCACTCTTAGTACGGCTGTTACATAAATATAAGTATGTATACGTACATACATATATGTATACAGACGTACAGTAGTATGTATATATATATACATACATGCACACATATATATATATGTACGTATGGGTTTACCGAACATTTATTATAATGCTCGGTTTGTTTGTAAAGAAACAAACAGCCCGAATTAAGCCGTAGAGTGTTTAGCAACCATCGTTGCCCTTTTGTTCAACACTGACAAAGGAACGATGTACTAGTTCCAAGCTTATTAGTTATCGTCAGCATCGTATACCTTCCTGCCAGATGATTGAACGTCTGAAAGTATATAATTTCCTTGTGCATATTAACGGCTGAGCAGCCTAATTTGCATATCGAGTGAGTTAGTCGGCCGGGCGCACCGAAAACGATAAATGGAAAAAATGAAACGAAATTTCCTTTCCCACTCTTAAGCTGTTACTTAAATATAAGTATGTATACGTACATACATATATGTATACAGACGTACAGTAGTATGTGTATATATACATACACGCACACATATATATATGTACGTATGGGTTTACCGAACATTTATTATAATGCTCGGTTTGTTTGTAAACAAACAAACAGCCCTAATTAAGCCGTACAGTGTTTAGTAACCATCGTTGGTATATATATATATATATAAAAACAAATAACGAAACGAAATTAAATTTCGTTTCGTTTAACTTAATTGTTTATATATATATATATATTAGAAAATGTGTGAGATCCTTGGTACAGTTAGGTATATTTTAAAAAATGGAAAAGAATTACTTCACTTGTAGTGTTAAAAATGTTTGATTTAGTTTTATAATATTATATTATGAGTTGGTAGATCCAGTAAGTTCTTTGTTAACTTCGGTGGGAAGAATTTTAGAGATTCCTGGTTAACTTGGGTTGGAGAACTTTCTCGCATTCGTCTGAGTTTGACAATCGCCACAGACAGACGAATGCGAGAAAGTTCTCCAACCCAAGTTAACCAGGAATCTCTAAAATTATTCCCACCGAAGTTAACAAAGAACTTACTGGATCTACCAACTCATAATATAATATTATAAAACTAAATCAAACATTTTTTAACACTATAAGTGAAGTCATTCTTTTCCTTTTTTACAAATATATATATATATATATATATATATATATATATATATATATATATATATATATATATATATATATAAGATCAAAAGATGGTTAAAAGAGTTCCAAGTATTTTATTATGCGCATTTCAAAAACAAATATCATCATGGGATGATATCTGCGTTTTCATCAGATAAAATAGGGATGAAAACGCAGATATCCCATGATGATATTTGTTTTTGAAATGCGCATAATAAAATACTTGGAACTCTTTTAACCATCTTTTGATCTTATATATATATATATATATATATATATATATATATATATATATATATATATATATATATATATATATATATATATATATATTATATATATATATATATATATATATATATATATTTATATACATATATATATATATATATATACATATATATATATATATAGTGGGGGCTGATTAAAAGGATTCGTCACATATGGCCAAATGTTTCGTTCAAGTGAACTTGACAAGTGCTAAAAATCATTTTAATAAATAATATCTATTCACGACGTCTTTATACGTCATGAGACTTTTGTTTGTTAATGGCTACTAGTTTAATTCCTAACCCTTCGAATATATATGTGTGTGTGTGTTTGTTTGTAATGTATGTATGTGTGTATGTATATAATTTTCCAGCTACATTTTCCTCTACCAACATATCTAATCACAAAGAAATTGGATGCCTCTCTATTTACTTTACATGATTGATTAAGTGAGTGTCCAATCTGAATTTCAGAAATTACTGGAGATAGGCTGTCCAAATTTCTTATTAATGATTGAACAAAGAATTTAGAGAACGTTTTGCAGTACTTAGTTTAGCAAGAGAGATGGGCAGAGAGAGTGGGAGAGAGAGATGGCACATTTATTTTTTTCTAATAGAATTTCCGTGAATTGGTAAAGATTGTTAACAATCTGTAGTCATGGTACAAGAAGACAGTAACATATAAATGAACGATGTAGGGAAGGCGAATGCCTTAGTCGTTACGGTGTTCGGCTCACTATCAGATGATCGTGAGTTTGATTTCAGTTGTGTTCTTTAGTTAAGACACCTTGTCACGTTGCTACAATTCACTCAGCTGGCCAAATGAGTTGCTCCTGTAATTTAAAGGACCGATCTTGTCACACACTGTCACACGGAATCTCCCTTAGAACTACGTTATGCGTGTACGTGTATTTGTAATGCTCAGCCACTTGTACGTTAATTTCACAAGCATGTTAATCAAAATCTGGAACGCTCGTCGTCACAACTGACCGAGGTTCACAACATCAAACAATGACAGAAATTCAATTCAAAACTTTCTGATCTACGCAGATTCGAATTATAGCATTGATTAAAAAAAAGGGGGGGCAGACAACTGAGATAGAATTTGGGAAAAAAATGTAGCACGGGTCTGTGAGATTGCATTCATAAAAAATCTGTAAGTGTCTAGAGCATGATTGATATTGATTCAATTTACATCAAACATTTGCGGTTTTCCCCCTTGTGTTTTCTCTCATTCTGTGTATGCATGTGTGTGCATGTTTATCTGTGAAAAGAGAGGATATGAGTTCATGTGCATAGATTTGCATGCATATATCTGTATGTATCCCTGATTACACATGCATGTACACATATATATATATATATATATATGTATATATCTATATCTATATATCTATATATATATATATATATATATATACATATATATATATTACAATTTAGCTTCAGCATAGCTGTATACATATATGTATGTGAATTTGGTATATCTAATGATATACGGTATGTTTAATGTATGTATGTATATATATATATAGCCGTTGTTCCGTAAGTATGTGTAACTATAACATGCATATAACTTATTTCTCTTTTCGAAAAGCTGAATACTGAACCTCCCGGTAAATGTTACCAGGTATTTGATTTCTACAAATGTATAGAGGAAGTGTGTTTATGTGTGTGTCTCTCTACATGTGTGTGTGTGTGTGTGTATGCATTTATGTTTGCGTGCGTCTATATTTATATATATATATATATATATATATATATATATATATATATATATATATATATTCGTAGAATAATGGGAAGAACTCAACGCAAGGAAACTGTTGAGTTCTCACTATTCTTCGAATATATATATATATGTGTATATATATGTGTATATATATATATATATATATACCGGGTATGTGTACATGTACGTACGTATGTTTATAATATATGTACTTATGTACTCGCAACAGTATATTCACAATGTGTTACATTACTGACTTGTCTTGCATCTTTCTATACAGATCGCTGATGCGTCATCACATGATTCTCTCCATCATCCTGTTCCTCACAAAACACAGCTGTCAGACCAGGTAAAATATATTACAAATACACCAATATGCTCTTTTCTTAATATGTGTAAACATACATATATTGTATATATATTTTTTATCATTATTTTTTATTTCTTATTTTCTAACTTCACTCCTTAAAATCCTCCTTATTCCTCGGAGTTCCTGTTCTCCCCCTATCTGAACTTTCCTGATGAAGGAATTATGTCCGAAACGTTGAAACCTCCTCCACTTCCACCAAGCGTGAACCTAATATAACTTTGTACAATTGCCTCCTGTGTTTTGTTCGTTCATTTTCAACTATATATATACGTATATATATATATATATATATATATATATATATATATATATATATATATATATATAGGAAAAAGTATGACCCCGACGGCAGAGCTCAAGCCGTTTCGACGGCTATTTCTGGACTAAATTAGAATTTTTAGCTTGGTGAATAAATAGCCGAACTTGTCAAGGGGTACTTCCTTATATGGGAAGATTGTAGTTGTCAAGAGGATTGGTCAAAATTTGTTTTAAACAAATATTTTATTTACAACAAACTTTGACCAATCCTCTTGACAACTACAATCTTCCCATATAAGGAAGTACCCCTTGATAAGTTCGACTATTTATTCACCAGGCTAAACATTCTAATTTAGTCCAGAAATAGCCGTCGAAACGGCTTGAGCTCTGCCGTCGGGGTCATACTTTTTCCTATTACCCACTCTACTACCCTAAGTATTGACTACTCTGGTGCGTTATAGTCCATCTGGTTGCTTACCACAATTCCTTCCTTATATATATATATATATATATATATATATATATATATATATATATATATACACATCTATGTATGTATATTAGACACGCCGTATCAATGTGGGAGTGTTGATACGGCTAACCTTAATTACGTATGTGATGAGCCATCGATGGGTTTCCAGGTAATAACCTAGTGGTCTCTCTGAGAGAAAAATGAGCTAAATTTCCATCAAATCACATCCCGTCAATGCGGGAGGTATGTTGTGGGGGACAATTGACTCTTAGATCAGCCTTGATGAAACGCACCATTAAGAAAGGGCGTTTCTTTCGCAATTCTTTTGACGTTTTGTGTTCACGGCACTCTATCGTCAAATGTCCAATATGTCCCTCTTTTTCTTAAACTAGTAGGATTGAGATTTAAGAGAATTTGATATCTATTTCTAGCAGATTCA
>OZ024742.1:263487197-263492197 GCA_964016885.1 Eledone cirrhosa | reverse complement strand
GGTCCTGGGCCGAAAGTCCTACCGAACAGGCTGGCCAGTTCGTCTTCTTCCATGTCCAGCGACTCTCCAAGGGTGTCATCGCCCCTGCTAGCCACCAGCCCTCTATAGAATGATGAGGTGGATTCTCCACCGATGGCCCGGCCCGCTTGCCAGAGAGCCCTGAGCGCCTGAGCACACTCAGTGTGCCAGTCTCCCAGTTTTCCGGATCTTTGCTTGACCCAGGACTGTAGCTCGGTGAGCGAGACGAGTCTCGGAAAGGCTCGTTTCACGAACGGAGCCCACACCGGTTGACCAGTGAGGAATACCTGTAGGTGCCGTAGCCTTAATGCGTGCCTACGCATCATCAACCACGGCATCCCCAGCCCTCCTTTCGAAGGTTGTTGGCAGCAGATGGATCTTCTCACCATAGGAGGACGCTTCTTCCAAAGAAATTGGAAGAGCATGCGTTCCATGGTGGTGAGTGTTTCCTTAGGGCAAGGCACGACAGTCAGGCGGTAGTAAGTGACGGACGCTATGTAAATGTTCGCCACCTCCGCCCGGCCTTTTAGGGACAGCTTACACTTGGCCCATTTCTGGGTTAGTGCAAACACCTTGTTCGTAACCTCGTTCCAGTTCTTTTCCACCTGGAGGTCCGGTCCAAACCAGACCCCAAGCAACTTTACCGAGCCCTCCGTCCAGTGTCCGATGACACCGTCAGGAGGCATCGGTCTGCCTCTCCACGTTCCGAGTTGCAGCCCGATGGATTTTTCCCGGTTCAGTTTCGCTCCTGACAACCTTTCGTACTCCTCCAGTAAGGTACCGATCACCTCGATCTCCGAGTCGGTTGATACCATTACTGTTACGTCATCGGCGTAGGCCGACACCGCTTTGCTCAATCCTGGTTCCAGGGGGATACCCTGCAACAACTCCAACTTCCTCAGTAAAGGCTCGAGAGTCAATACGTACAGAAGGGAGGAGAGAGGGCACCCCTGTCGAATGGATCGTGTGATTTCGAACGGCTTCGAAAGGTAGCCGTTCACCTTGATCCTAGAACAGATGTGGTTGCTATGTAGGGCAGTGATCCAGCCTCTGAAAACAGGACCGAACCCAGCCGCCGCTAGCACCGCATCCAGGTAACCATGGTCGACCCTATCGAAGGCCTTAGACTGATCTAAGTTGATCAGGGCCCCACCGAAGCCGGGTTTGTTGCCAACCCTCTCTATGATGTATCGCATGAGGTGGAGGTTATCGTGAATGGACCTGGATGGGATAGCACATGTCTGCGCATCTCCCACCAGGCCACCCACGACAAACGCCAACCTCTTTGCTAACACCTTGGCCAAAATCTTTAACTCTGTGTTTAGCAGGGTTATGGGCCGAAAATTATTTATATTATCCCCCTTGTTCTCGTTCTTCCTCACCAGCGTGACTACGCCCTTGGCTACAGAACAAGGAATTCTCCCGTTCTGCTGCCAATTGCAGTAGACCGCTTCGAGGAGTTCGGAGAAGAAGACCGGCATTGCTAAATAAAGTTTGTAAGGTATACCATCGAGACCTGGAGATTTGCGTCTGCTGCATTGGCTCAGCGCATCTCCGATCTCATCAGCCGAGATTGGTCCCTCGCAGGACTCTGCCTCTTCGTTAGAGAGACGCGGCAGGCCGTCGAGGTATGGACCGAAATCCACGCCCCCGTCCGGACCCTCGCCTCCCCCGAACAATCGGGCAAAGTGCCTTTGAAAGGCCTCGCACATCTGCTTAGGCTCCCGGATCACCCGTCCATCTTCGTCTTGCAACGACCGGATGGTGGATCGATTTCCACTCTTAGCTTCTGTCACGCGGGCCCATCCAACGGCTTTGGCCCCCTCATTACCTAGAGCACGTATTTTACTTCGGATGACGCAGCCTTCGTGCTTTGCATCGAAAAACTGGTTCAAGGCCGTCCTCGATGCCAGCACTCTGGCCACATCTTCGCTCTTGATTGCCTCTTCTAATTTACCTGTTAATTCTTTCTCGTTTCTATTCCTATCGGCAGCTAACATCTTGCTATAACTTATTGATTCTGTTCTAATCTCTCTTTTGAGAGATGCCCACCATCGGTTGTTGACGATTGCACCCGTCAACCTCTCCTTAACTAATCTGCTAATCCGGTTTCTGTAAGTCTCTTTTGCCGGTAAAGACAAATTAAGTTTCCAGTAACCGGGACCCTGTCTATGTGTTTTCTCGAGATTGACCACGCAGGTCACTAATTTGTGATCCGTGTAGCCAACCGTGCGCATTTCTGGACAGCTTAATATGTCCCTATCCTTACTTCTAACTAAGAATCTATCTAAGTACGATCTAGATTGACCACTGTGGTTTCTCCAAGTCCAGGTAGGCACAGTTGGAAAATCTAGTCGATATCTATCGACCAAGTTAAAACGGTCGAGTAACCCCTTGAGGCTGTTACACCCCCCTCTATTAGGACATGCTCCTGCATAGTCCCAACGTGCATCCAGGATGTCATTCCAATCCCCCGCTAGAAGCAGGGAACGCGACGTTCCCAGAAAAGTCTCCAAACGCTGGAAGAAGTCGGGCCGTTCAGCTCCGAAAGGGGAGTAGACGGCGACCAGTCTCAAGGCCGCACTTTCACTACTGCCAACGTCTAGCACCAACAAACGACCCTCCGGGTCCGAGTGCACAACCTGTACGGCAAGACCCAGGTGTTTTTGCAGCAGTACGACAACCCCACCCCCACCTCCAGGTTGACAGAGAGATGCATGCACCTCAAAGTCATCGAAGGTGGGGGCCAGCTGCCGCACGACGCTGATTCGAGTCTCACAGATAACCATTACATTTATACTACATGACCTGAGGTCATTTAGAAGCTTTGCTTGCTTCCAAGTTGAGCCCAGGCCACGTGCATTCAAACATCCTACTCTTAACACATCCATGTGGGCGGCAGAGCCAAAGGAGAGTGTAGAGACCTACCTTTCCGCTTCCCGGGGTTCGGGTTGCACGACTTCCATGGGGTCGGGGGTGTTGGGTGAAGGGGTGTCTTGTGGTGGTGTGGGGTCGTCAGTGTGTGGTGGGGTTGGGGTGTTTGGAGTTGTGTTGGGGAGGGGAAGGGGAGGGGGAAATCTTTTTAGTAGGACGCGGTTTATGGGTTTGACAGAGGGTGGTCCTACGTCCTCCTTAAAATCCTTTTTTAGTTTTTGGTAGAGGTTCATTGGGATCTTTATTAGTTTTAAATGTGGGTAGTTTTCTAACGAAACAAAGTTTACACCTTCGGTTTGAACCGAAGGATTATTGTATATGAGCTCATTTAATTTATTATTGTTTCTGTTGATGTAAGTATAGTGTAATGTCTTTTTTTCCGATGGTGTGAGTGTTTCGAAGAGGGGAGGGGCAGGTTTGGTTTTGTTTGTTGCTGGAGGGGTGTTTTCTGTTTTGTTGGATTTTGTTGAGATTTGGGTGGGGGTTGTTTGTCCTTGTGTGTTTTGCACATGTTTTCTTTTTTTCCTTTTAATCTGTCTGAAGGACTCCATTTCTCCCTCCGAATTCGTTGGGTTATCTTCAGTGTTGGAGGGAAGAGGTATGTTTGCTGGTAATGTTTCCGTGTTGGTTTTCTTTGTGGGGGAGATGGATGTCACTATGTTAGACTGTGTTGTGTGTTGTGTCTGCGGTGGTTGTGTTGTTTTATTGAGTGAGAGGTTGGGTGGACCTGTATTTTGTTTTGGGGTAATGTGTTGTGACTGTTTGTGTTGTGGTTTTACTGAGGGACGGGTTGGGTGGGACTGAGTTTTGTTGTTTGTTTATCTGTTGTGGTGGTGGTGGTGGAGCTGGTGTTGGTAGCAGGGTTTTCTTTTTGTTGAGTTGGGGACAAGCGGCCTTCAGGTGCCCTCTGCCTGCACAGATATGGCAGGACGGCCTTCTCCCCTCCACGCTAATGTTTATATACCCGTGGTCCTCTAATAGGATTCTGTCGGGTATTTGGGCGATGCGTTCAGGCTTCATTTGTACTACCAGCTCTATACCTGTTCCACTGAACGCATTGCCTGTGGTTTTCCCAATGGAAATCACGTTGTCATTCACTGAATCGATGAAGCCAGCTATGAGCCAGCAGTAGTCCACATCTGGCATCATTGCATCCAGCCATATGCGTTGAGTTCTTTTCCCCATATAAGATGGATAAAAGGTGAAATTTTTCGAACGAATCGGTGACAAAGCACATTTTTTTGCCGCCGATTCGTTCTTCATGATAATTGCTAGGCTTCCATACAGTCTGTCTTTTCTTATGAAAGTGGTTTCATTAAGTACTTCTGTGAGTACTGTTTTGATATCTGCTTGAGAAGGCTGTTCAGGTTTTTTTGTACTGTTGTTGATGGTCCGAAACTTGACCGTTCGGCTTTCAATGTCTTTCGTGAATTCTTGAGGCATTTTTACCGATAAAATACCATTCTCTCCTTCACTTATGTATTGTTTGGCGTCCGTGATCCTTCGTACCACATCTGAAATGTTTTCCGCTATATAAGTCAAAGATTTCTTTGTTTTCTGTGCAAATGAAATCTTGTCGTCTGCTTTGTTTTCTGATATGGTGTTATTTTCAACTGTTATTTTTGTGTTTGTTGTGTCTTTGTTTGTGTTATTAGTATTGTCATGCAATTTTTCAAATTTTTTTTTTTTCGTTGTTGGAATCCAAGTCCAGATTTGTGTTTTCGTCATTTAATTTTTTCTCCGCAGATTCGTCTGTTTTTATTTTAATTTTTCCTTCCTTCTCTATGACGTTAGTTGGGAAGGAAGGGAGGACTAAAGCGTGCGAGCTTACAACTCTTACCGCTGTCCCCCACCACTATTTTCGTTCGCTGCGTTTAACATTTCTGTTAGACGATTGAAATTTTTTACACAAAATTTTTTAAAACAGGTTTTTCACCTCTAGGAGGGGTAAAGATGAGCTGACCCACCGCCTGACAGTTCAGACGGAGGGTCAAGCTACACAATTGTATCAAAATTAAGTTTGAACTCACAAAATTTCCTCAATAAAT
>OZ024742.1:263462197-263469697 GCA_964016885.1 Eledone cirrhosa | reverse complement strand
CATCCATATTCTGTAGAGAGAGAGAGAGAGAGAGAGAGAGAGAGAGAGAGAGAGAGAGAGAGAGAGAGAGAGAGAGAGAGGGAGAGAGAGAGAGAGAGAGACAGACAGACAGAGAGTTGGATACTTTTCCAAACACCAACCAGCTTACAATATGTACTGGGTGCGCTTTATCGTGGTACCGACACTACCACTTTACAGTACATTTTATTTATTATAGCACCAACACTAGAGAAGTTTTCATATGTGTAGCCAGACTGGACAGTCCTCTTTACCCTCTATTGTCTTCGTTTTATCATAGAAGCAAGGTTGTCTTGATGTGTAAGGGCCCTGAACCGTCTCCACTCCATTTATGTTATCTCTCTCAATATTGATTTTTAGTGCCGTGGGGGTTCTAATTAGACGTACCTACACACACACATACATTCATTCATTCATACATGCATACATATATGCACATACATACATACATACATACATACATACATACATACATACATACATACATACATACATACTTACGAAAGTCTGTATATAAGTATGTATGTATATATGTATGCATGCATACATAAATGCATACATACAAACATACATGCATGCATCCATACATATATACAAACATACACGCAGGCATCCATACATATATGCAAACATACACGCATGCATTCATACATACATACATGCATATATGCATAGTTTTATACCGACTTATTTTATGTTTTTCTTTATTTAAAAAAGAATGACGAAAGAAAGGCTGATTTATTCCGGCGAGATGGCGCTTCCTACGACAATGGAAAGATTCCTGACATTTCAACTAATATCGAAGATATTACAGTGGATATTCAAAAACGTAGGAGTGACCTAAATGTCATTTGTAGTGGAGAGAGCAACTCTGAAGGAACTATTCAAACGGACAACATTCGAAAGGAACAGGTAAGACTATTTCATTGGATTCAATGCAAGATAAAATAGCTACTGCCAGATAATACAGAATGTGAAACGTCACCTACTGAAATATTACAAAATAATTGCTTTTATTGTTATCTTTATACTTTTCTTTACTTTTCGTGTTTGGAGTGAGGTGAAAAGCGATTTGTTATTTATCAGAGCTATCTACTTTGGAAAGGAAATAGTGAAATAGGTTCCGCATCACCAACATTTGTAGGGGCAGATTTTGGAGGTGTTGTTGAAGTGTTGGCAAGAGTAGTGGTAGGAGATACAATATAAATGTGAAAGCTGTGACGAAAGAAATGGAAACGCCGATCAACTCCGTAAAATAGACTTCCGGCAAGCAATTGTCGTCATTTGCTGCTCCTGTTTTTCCTTGTGGTGGCCGTAGTGATGGTGGGGGTGGAGGTCGTCGTTGTCGTCGTGTTGTTTGAGATGCGGTTAATTTACTCTCTCTCTCTCTCTCTCTCTCTCTCTCTCTCTCTCTCTCTCTCTCTCTCTCTCTCTCTCTCTCTCTCTCTCTCTCTCTCTCTCTCTCTCTCTCTCTCGTGTTAATACTTAACTATAACTATATATTCATTATACTCGCTATCGTTTCCGCTCTCTTCCATCTTGCCCCCTCTTCCTTTCTCTCTCTCTCTCTCTCTCTCTCTCTCTCTCTCTCTCTCTCTCTCTCTCTCTCTCTCTCTCTCTCTCTCTCTCTCTCTTACTATCTCTCTCATTTTTGCTTCGTTGACGTCAGAAATGACGTATCAAACTATGTAATAAATGTTTCTACTTTAGACACAAGGCCAGCAATTACTGGTACTTTATATACCAATATTGAAGCTTAATTCAGGAGCATCAAACATAGTAATGCAACGCACTAGTAGTGTTGTTCTTATTGTTGTTGTTAGTGGTGGTGGTGGTGGTGGTGGTGATGGGGGTGTTATTATTGTTGCTATTGTTTTGATGAGGATGCTGTTTATGTTGAGAAAAGTATCAAGCTGTGGTCCTATATCTACGTAACAAAGAATTATTGTTTTTGTTGTTGTCCTTGTTATTATTCACGGCATAGAATTACGGCCCTTTACAGACTGAGTTCAAATCCAACTGAGGTTAGCTTTGCCTTTCATCCTTACGGGGTCGATAAAATAAAGTACCAGTCACGCACTGGGGTCGATTTAATCGACTTTCCCCTCCCCAAAATTGTGGGCCTGGTCCCTATATAAGAAACCATTATTATTATTATTATTAGAACCTTATTTTATTCAATATCGGTAGAGCGTCGGACATGATGCTTTGCAGCATAGAGTTAAGGCCCCTTACGTTCTGAGTTCAAACCCCATCGAACCTAGCTTTGCCTTTCATCCTTATGGAGTCGATAAAATAAAGTACCAGTAAGGCACTGGGACCAATTTAATCGACTTTCCCCTCTCCCAGAATTGCTGGCCTTGTGCCTAAATCAGAAAGCATTATTATTATCTTTGACGGTTGACGTGTACGGATGTTATTTTGGAGCTCTTGTAATGGTGTTGATTTAACCCGTTTGTTTATTAATTTGTTGGACACTTTTGTCTTAAAGGAGTCATAAGGCATTGGTTTTTGTCCCCAACAAAGGAGACTCCAGGATATTTGGGCCTTGGCCCAAATTTTCGGACTTTATTTTGTTTAAAAAAATATATTTTTTGCAAAAAAAAAAAGACATGGACGAAACACGCCCTCCAATGTTGAGCCAGCTGTCACGTGACAGCGACTCGAACGTTGAGCTGAGTTACACCACTTCCACCACCACCATGATTAAAACCAACATTACTTTAGGCAGTATTGCCTATAACAGCAACAACAGCAGCAGCACCAATAAAAAAACAAACCAGAACAACAACGGAATTAATGACAACACCAATGACAACACGACCAACAAATATAACACTGTGAACAACACCACCAGCACCAGCAACAAGAGCAACAACAGCAACAACGATAACAACATTAACAACAACGAGAGGAAAAAGGAATGCGACAAACCAGCAACAACAACACATTCTCAGCTGCGACTGCAAAAACAAAGAAATTCTTTCAAGTAGATATTTCGGACAAGGAAGAACATTTGACCCAGGCGTGGAAACTCAGTAAGCAGGAAAGAACCTGGGCCAACATAAACATCCAGGACGAAGAAATGGCAGCAATGTAAAGGAGGACGTTCACATATAGATGCGTTTCAGTGCAGACCCACAAACAGAACTCACCACCCAAGCTGAAGTGGAAGCTGCAATGAAATGCATCAAAGATGACAGAATACAAAGGAAGGGCCAGACAGTTCGGCACCATTTCAGTGCTGTTCGTGACCGAGGCCCTTGCTATTAAACACTTGGTGGCCCCCTGTAGAACGGATCACATAGTAATGTACCCGTCCCACATGGGCAGGAGGACAGTAAAGGTCCGCATTCCCACGATCCTGCCAGGACTTAACCTATGGTGGCTCCTGACATACTTGGTCGAGGAGGATACAAATAGTACACTCATGGACGTAAGAAAAACGTCTAGAGAGGATTGGTTCTCCAAATCAAATCAGACAAACTGAAAAACATACCGGACCATGTGCACCTTCGGGACGAGTCCACCCTACAAGTGGTCACTAAGGGGAGAAGGCCACACTGTTTCGTCTGCCGCGAAGCAACACATCTTTGAACTCAAAAACTCAGGACACCGCAAGCCTCCGTTACTGCAAACGCCAGTTCCGGGACGTAAAACTCCACAACCACCACCACCAGCACCGGCAGCACCACCACCAGCACCGGCAGCACCACCACCAGCATCAAAACCAGTCCAGGTAGGAAAATGAAGGAAGCTCTCCAACTCCCCCTCTCAAAACAAGTACACACATAAACACACAGACCACAATCACTTAAACTTCAGAAAATAACAGTCTTCGTCTTCTGGTAACGAAGAAAAGGGACAACCAAAGAAGGCAAAAAAAATGCAAACACAAGAAAAAGAAAACCGCAAGCATTCCACACATACACATACAACTGAAATCACAGACACCACACTCACAACACCATCACCAGAATCACCAAAACGCAAACAAGTGCAACCACAACAACAAGAAAGCACACAAAACTTCGTGCTTATAAGAAGGGGCAACGAAGACAAGAAATCAAGAAAGAGGGGAAGATTTTTGGAACGAACACATTTCCTGTACCAGATGATTTACTACTGGTAGGAATGTCGCTCGATACCTACAAAGGCATTGGGGGATAGCTTTTCTCGTGACAGGGGATCCCCAAATGTTAGGCCAACAAGCAGACTGCTTAAGGAGTACCCAAAAGAAACCCCACCAAGTATGGTGGTGGAACCACCTGATCTCTACAAGCCCCCGAGAGATAATTACGCTTTTCTTCTCTTGGCCATCTTAAGAGTAGGATGTTTAAATGTTTGTAGCCCGATGTCGTCTTGAAGCAGGGTCGCTTGCTGAACGATCTCAGGTTACTAGATATGGACGTGACTGCCGTCAACAACACCAGGATTTTCGACACATGCGCACTAGACCCCATTTTCGACGAATATCAGATCTTCTTAGCCGGCTGGGAATGGAGGTTGAGTGGGCGTGTTGTTTAGGCCAGGATGTCGAGGTAAGGTCTATCTTCCTGGAACCGGACGGTAAGTTATTAGTACTGGACGTGAGCAATAGCAGATTTCTTTAGATGCCTAGAAACCTTTCTGGGAACGCTTTGCCCTTTACTGTTTTCGGGGGACTGGGACGGCAGCTTAGACGCACGTTGGCATCTTAGACGATTGTGTGGGGCATGCAAAAGCCTCAAGTACTTGATCAGCCAGTTCTAACTGTCTGAAAGGTACCGACCAGATTTCCCTAATGAACCAGTGTGAACCTGGACAAACCACATAGGGTCATTTAGATCGTACATAGATAGGATTTGTATTAGATGACTATTTAAGGATAGTTATGGTTGACCACATTTTCAAACGGTCACCTATTCAGATCATAAGTTTGTGATCTGCAGGATCGACCTAGATAGGATACGCAGGTTAGGACCTTGTTACTGGCAGCTGAACATGGCGTTCCCGGCACGTAAATCATATAGGGACCGGGTCACCACTTTAGTTAAGTGTAAGTTTGCAGGGGCGTCGTGAACAACAGGTGGTGGGGCTTTCGAGAGAGATATTAGAGTAATATCAACAGGCTTTAGTAGAAAAGAAAAAGTAGCGCAAGAAATAAATAGAAAGGAGGGGGAGTTGGCAGCTAAATTAGACTAGACTATTTGTAGCGGCATTGCAACTGATGTTCTAGCGGCAAGAATGGTAGTAGACCATTTCTTCAATGAGAAACACAGAAGTTGCATTGGCAGACCTAAGAAACGAGGGAACGAAATCTATTCGATGGACCCGTGTAGCGGAGGCGCAGCGTGGTAACAAAATCACGATTCTGTCTTTGATGGACCGAACGATTCTATGCAGATGTGTGCGACCATTCGCCAGCACTTTGTTCGACTGTTAGGGGAGGGTGAGGATCGGAGACCGTGGTGTACTTCAGCTCCTGCCTCGACGATACTGAGTGCTGCGAAAGGCCGATAACGACAGCTGAGATTCGGGATGTCTTGGTCGGTTGCACGAGGTGCAAGTCACCCGGTTTGGATTGTCTGCTTCACGAGTTTTACGTAGATATGCCAGACTTGTTCTCCGATCCCCTCGAAGCGCGCTCTACTGCAACTGGCAGCAGAACAAGAGTAATACCAGTTCTGTGAGCTGGGGCGTGGTAACGTTGATGAGGAAAGACGAGAACAAGAGGAATCCTTTAGATAATTTCAGGCCCATAACTCTATTAAACACAGAGGGTTAGTGGTAGGCAGGTGCGACGACGCACTTGGAAAGGCACTGGGTGTCAACAAAATTGAACTGACCAATCTTTTCCGGGGGACTTTCGAGTAGGGGGACTATGGATAGCCTCCAGAAATCCCTCGCTTGGCAATGCTACCGGGGAGCACTGCCGGTTCGAAATAAACTCTACAGGCACAAAAATTGTATCAGACGGATTTGCCTGAGATGCGCGCAGAGCGACGAAACCGTTTTGCACGCACTCATCCAATGTCCATGCATTACTGACTTGTGGAGTTATCTAGAACAGCTGTTGCCGTATGTTGGACTGATCCGGATACCGTCCGAATCCATAGTAAAGATCAACCCGCCGCTTTCTTTTGGCTAGGAAGGACAGGCAGTTTTTCTCTGCCTGGTGGCAGTAGCGAAAGAGGTTGTGTGGTGGACCAGGTTAAATGGACTGAAAACAGACACTTTTCTCTTCGACCAATCACTCAACTTTTTCCCCTTTCACTAGGAAAGGAAAGTGAGGGTAGAGAGAGAAGTGCTGCCCCACAGAACATTTGCTAAAACGTGGTTGAATGTGGCGAGGGCAGCCCGTGTTAATGGGCTTACTCTCAGCATGCGCCTGTAGGGTGGCTTTTTTAGAGAGTAGAGAATCGCCCTCCTAGGTGCTCTTTGAGCGCCGTGTGGTTTATGATTTGTGGAGTTCCTAAGGCACCCCGGGGTGGTCCTCCCCACTATTAGGGAATTTTCATTGTTGTAATTCTTTTGTTCATTGTTATTTGTTTGTTAATTTCTTTCTACTCGATTTCATTGTAAACCCCCCCACCCCCCACCCCACCCACACACACACACACACACACATACACTGTCCCTGTCTGTTGTATTGTTCCCTTTTTGTTGGCCCTTCTAGCAAATAAAAAGAAAAATATATTATTATTTGGCTGGGCAATATCGGTAGAACGTCAGACACCATGTATTGCAGCATAGAGTTATGGCCCTTTACGTTCTGAGTTGAAATCCGTCGAGGTTAACTTTGTTTTTCATCTTTACGGGGTCGATAAAATAAAGCACCAGTGATGCACTGGGTTCGATTTAATCGACTTTCCTTCCCCTCGATAATTGCTGGCCTTGCGCCTAAAGTAGAAACAATTATTATTATCAACGTAGAAACAATTATTATCAACAGTTTCATAAAGTTCTCCGACAAAAATTGGAATGTGTAGCGAAAATTATCATTTGTCCTCCTCGTCGTCTGCAGCTGGAGGACAATCATTTATATTTCAAATATCGACAACCTTTACATTTGAAAAGATATAATTGGTAAAACATGGCCATAACAGTCGCGCTAGCCATAATGTTAAAAGACTATGTTGAAAAATTCGTTTGACAAAGAGAAAATGTGATGGGGGTTTTTTATGATGTTTCGGACAACTATAACAAACGTGTGAGTGTAAACACTGACATAAAACAACAACCCCAACAACAATACTAAAAACATTTGCAACGACAACAAAGAGAGAAAAAATAATAACAATAGCAATACCAATAATAGAAACAGATATAACAAGAATAAAGAACAAAACTGAAACAACAAACTTAACAATATTAACAACAGCAATAATAATAATTGTTTCTACTTTTGGCACAAGGCCAGCAATTATCCCAGTGTATTACTGGTACTTTATTTTATCGACCCCGTAGGGATGAAAGGCAAAGTTAACCTCGGCGGGATTT
>OZ024742.1:263449697-263459697 GCA_964016885.1 Eledone cirrhosa | reverse complement strand
ATGCGCCGATTATGCATTGTTGCATAATATATGCAGACAGAGGGTGCAGTGCACCCTACTGCTGCATTAAGTGTGGCCGAAACTCGAGTCCGGGAACTACTATAGGCACCCGTTTACGTGTGTTGTGTTGAAGCGAATAACTATGTGTATTCTCTGGGAATGTATTCTACATTACCTATTGAGTACGCTGAGATACAACCGGTCCTGGCATTGATAAATATGCTGGGTCCGTCAACTCCTTATTATATATATATATATAATAAGGAGTATATATATATATATATATATCTGTTCTTCAAACTTATAATTTTATGGCAGATAGAATTTACCTAATTTTTCTTCTTAGTCCGGAGAAATTAACTAAAAAAATAATCAATTAAACGGAGCTAAGATTAAAATGTGAGTTTGAAGAAATAATAGATAATTTTTCACCAATATTCCTCTAGCCCCGACTGTCGGTAGCCGGTACAATGCAGTAGAAAAATATAAAGGGCAAATTGTGACAAATAAAACAAAACAAAGTAATGTATCACCCAGTATATTTCAACATATTTCAGGGCTAATTCCCTCTTTTCAAATGTGGAGCTGAAACAGTTCAAAACAAAACGAACGATCGACGTTTTCTTCCTTATATATGTATATATTTATATATTTATATAAAAATTCTAATAAAATCGATTGAATACTTGAAAATAGTCATATTATATATATATATATATATATATATATATATATATATATATATATATATAATATGACTATTTTCAAGTATTCAATCGATTTTATTAGGATTTTTCATATTAGTCCTTTATGTTTATCAATAGCCTAAATGTATAGGACTTAGGAAATATGAACAATCAAGCCTCCTATTTTTAAGAAAGTGGGTTATTTAACTTTTTGTGGTCTAGAGCTCTAAGTTTTTGTTTGGTGGGTATGAATGTAATTTTCTATATGCATATATATATAGAAAACACATATGTATGTGATAAATCGGTGAATTAGATAGAATGTTTTGTGCTATTTGTTCCGGCCCTCTACGCTCTGAGTTCAAATCAGACTGATTTGAACTTTCCCTTTCATCTTTTGAACAAATTTTCAGTGTTGTGTCTACATAAGTAGTTGGATTCGATTTAATTTGATTGAAAGAGTCAAATATTAGCGATCCTAGACTGATTATATAACACATACAAAGAATCATGTGTCAGTCTTATGCAATAAATGATATTCCAACTCTTTGGAATGTGGTGTCTTAAATGATAATTTTTTTCATTTCTATATATACTCCTTAAATTGTTACACCTGGAACCTATAATGGAACTACCACATGATTTACCAATCGAAATAATTCGACTGTTCAGTAAAACATTACTGTAAGGGGCTTCAGTTTCTTGTTACATAATCAAAATTGATTACACCAACGGAAACTGAATAATACTATAATACTCTCTCTATCTCTCTCTATCTCTATCGTTCTGTCTCTCTCTCTCTCTCTCTCTCTCTCTCTCTCTCTCTCTCTCTCTCTCTCTCTCTCTCTCTCTCTCTTTCTCTCTCTTTCTTCTCCTTCTCGGGAAGAAATTGGCTGTGTTTACCTGGAGAGCGATTTGCTTCGCCAGGTTTAAAATGCCCCCCCAATCACGAGTTAGAAGTCTATGCGCACAATACATTTGAAGTTCTGTGTATGTTCGCATTTTTGCGAAATAAATGAGGTCAAACGTTTTCCACTCTGGCCAAATCGAAGAGGAAGAAAGAATCACTGCTCTCCAGTAAATTAGGTGGCTTAATATATGACTGTAGGTCCCAGATCACAATGGGAGTGGGTACTTCAAATCTAACCGACATTAAGTTTGCCTTTAATGCACTGGGGTCCATTTAATCATCTTTTCCCTCCCTCCCCCCACCAAAACAAAATTGTTGGCCTTGTGCTTAAATCAGAAACCATTATTATAACCTCTGTTAGTGTTATTCTTATTGTTACTTGTGTTGTTAGTACTATACTTGATGTTTTACTAGTTTTGACAGTACTTATAATTCTAGTTTATCTACGAGCGAATGGGAGATAGGAATGATTTTGTGTCATCTCGGCCATAATCGTTCTCGCTTTTGCTGTTGTTGCAGTTATTTTTGTTGTCACTATTGTTGTTGTAGTATCCTCACAACCATCAACATCACCATTATATTCACCACCACTACTATATTTACCATTATATCATTATTACATCACCACCACCCCTATATCGCCATTACAATCACATATGCATACAACTACCGTATGCTGATATTCCATTTCACTCCCTATCATTCATCTTTGCTCCTTCTTCCATCCCAGTATCAAATTTAGTGTGCTGTGTAAAACTAAAAGTCTTCGTCACTCATATGAATCTGAATTTCTTTCACAGGACATTTCAGAAGAACATAAATTGGACCCGACAGACAAGCACTTCCAGGCAAAAGGTGAAAGCAATGAAAGAATTAAGACAAGTCTTTCTGTTTCTAAAGATGAGTGTGTAAAAGATGACAAGCGCCTTTCCCATCAATATGAAGAAGAAAGAAAAGAAGTTGAGAATTTGGAGGAAAATACCGTCTCCACCAGTTACCAAACTGAAAAGAAGAAAGACGTGGAGGAGAAGAAAAAAGATATTTATGTGGCAGGTGTCGATGAAGTGAAGGCTAGAAGTAAAATTGTGACTGAAGGAAAAGAAGAAAAACAAAATGAAGATCTTTTGGTCGTGGGTGATATGGCTAAATTGAAAAAGGGTGATTTCAACAAAACTGATCATTTCACTAAAGCAGATGGTAAAAAATTCGAGAGCGAAAACACAATGAAACAAGCTGATAGCAAAGACACCATCAGTGAAACACGTTCTAGAGAGCAAGTTACTGGCGTTACTGAAAGAATTAGTGTTGTTGAACCTGTAGCAATTGAAATAAAGAAAGATCAAATTAATGAAAACCTTGATCGTTCCCAAACTAAAAGCAATAATAACAAGTTTTATCTGGTGGCAGATGAGAAAATATCTGTGGTAAAAACAGGGGATAAGATTGAGAAGACAATACATTCAACAGAAGCCGTCCGTTTACAACCTATTCAGGTTTATTCTGCAAATGAAAACATCTGTTCACTAGAATTTGGTCAAAGTGTACAACTTCTAACGATGCCTGCTCCATGCCAGAAAAAAGATGTTTCGAAGAAAGACTCTGATGCCGCCAACCAAACTAGTTCTCAACCTGAAGTCGGTCAATGTATAAAAATTGTCAAAAGGCTGCCTTTGGAGAAGAAAATGCCCGAACATTCAGAAAAACAACATAAAGACTCAGAGAAAATGACAGACAAACATACAGTTGATGTAGACAAAGATGTGAAAAAAATGTATCCTCCCAAGTCGACTGAAAAGGCTGAAGTAGAAAAATATGAATCAAAGAATAAAGTAAGTTCTGGTGAAGTTATTAATAATCTCCCTAAAACTGAAAACAACTTTATATTGAAACAAGAACATAGAACGAACATTAATGAAGATTTACCAATTCTACCCAGTAAAGAAGAAAAGAAAAACAAAGAACCGACAAATGAAGACGGCCATCTAAATAAACTAAGCAGGTTTGTCACAAAAGAAGATGCATTTTCTACAGAGGAACTAAACAGCTCAGAGACTAAGAAATTTGAATGTCATCCAAGAAAGGACCATCAACTGTCTGTGGTGGGCAGTTCTAACATGAAGGAAGAGAAGAAGGAGGAGAAGGAAGAGAAGAAAGAAGAGAAGAAGGAAGAGAAGAAAGAAGAGAAGAAGGAAGAGAAGGAAGAGAAAGACCTTTCTGTACATAAATTAGACAGCAATAAGACTAACATGCAACCCAGGGAAGATGTAGACAGTTCTAAAAAGGAAAAAGATAAAGTCTATGACGATTTACCATCTACTCCATCGAAAGTAGACAGTTATAGAAAATTGAAAAAGGATATTCTTATGAAAGATGAAATCGAATTTAATTCAATGAAAAATACACCTGAAAGTAATGGAAGCTGCTATCCTCAAAAGGTGGACACATTTGAAACAAAGGAAAAGCCAAGCTCAACAAAAGGAGACATAACTCTGTCTAAATTTGACCTTGACAAGACTAAGATAGGTGTACTTCAAGGGAAAGATGACCTTCCCGCTAGCGTAGACAAATATGATGTAAAAGAAGAAAAACGATCGACAAAAGTTGACCTTTCTCCGTCTGAGAGCGACATCTATGAAACTAAGACGAGAATTTTGCAAAAGGAAGAAGTTATTCCTATAGGTAAACAAGACAGACATGAGTCAGAGGAAGTTGAACCTCCTACATGTAAGAGCATTCAGTCTTTTGATAAGGATATTTATGAAACAAAACATATAGTTTCAAAAGATAAAGACAATTGTCTCTCTAAAATAGACAGTGATGAAATGAAGAAAGATAGACTTTTAACAAACGAGGAAAGCCGAATACCTAAAGTAGATACCTGTGAAACAAAAACTACAAATGAGAACATCCACGTACCTAAAGTGGACACATCCAACAAATATAAACATCCGGGAGTCGAAGAGGTGCCTCACTTTAAAGCAGACAACAATAAAGTCAACAAAAATCAACTTTCGTTGGGTGTTGACAGTGTTCAATGTGAAGTAGAAATATCTGAAATGAAAACAGAAAAAGGTTCTGTGGGAGAAGCTATCCATCTGTCCGAGGAAGACAGTGATGTTACTGGAGGAGATAAATATTTGATAGATAAAAATATTCAGATGTCTAAACTTCCAAAAGAACAGGAAAATCTCCTGTCTAATTGGAACAGATTTGGAACAAAAGAAGATAATCTTTCTGAAGACAAAGTCATACTTCAATCTAAGGCAGACATCTATGAAACTAAACTCCATAGCTCTGAATCAATGGAAAGTAAGGAGGACACTTCTATATCTATCACGAACAAAGATAAACTATCCACAGTGAAACACAGTTCTGAAACAAGAGAGACTGGGCATCTTGAATCTAAGGTAGACAGTCTTGAAACGAAGAAAGTTATGCGTCCAATGGATGAGGAGAGTCGTCCATCTAAAGTTCATATCTCGGACGGCAAAGATAAACTCCTTACAAAGAAAGATACTTACCCAACTAAAGTAGACAATTCTGAAACCATGAAATATAAGGAACCCATGAAAGATTACAATCGTATTCCTAAGGAAGAAACATCTGAAGTAAACGATAAAAGTGTTTCCAATGTGGATAGCTATGTAACAGAGAAAGACAGGAGTGGTCAAATCAAAGATATCAGCTTCTCAACGGTGGATAAATATGAAACAAAGAAATATCAATATACACACGAAGAGGAGAGTCATTTAACAAGAGTAGACAATACTGATGACAAAAATAAGTCTTCGAAAGATAGAGACACACTTCAGTCTGAAGTAGGTATCGATGAAACTAAACATTTTATCCCTGAAGACAATATTCTTTCTGAGGTAGACACTTGTGCAACGATTGAAGAAAAAGATAAACAAAATATAGAAAGTTTCATTACTAGGGAAGATAGGAATGAAACTTATGTCGAAAACAAATATGAACCTCAGTTGAACAACTATAATGTAAAAGAAACAAACAGCCATCTTTCAAAGATTGACAACTCTGAAACAAAGGAGGCTGAGCTTCCTGTAAAAGAAGACAGTCAAATGTCTAAGGCAGACGTTACTAAAATTAAGGAAAATAAGTGGTCACCGAAGGAGGATATTAACTTCTCTAAAGTAGACAGTACTGAAATCAAAGAAGAAACGAGACGTCCCGAGATTAACAGTTCTGTAGCCAAAGTGAACAGTATTGAAATGGAGGAAGAGAAGAGACCAACAGAGAAGGACCGTCATATATCGGAAGAGGACAGTCCTCTACATAGAGCGGACAGTACTAAAATAAAAGAAGAGAAGAGAACAACAGACAGGGACAGTACTGTATCTAAAGTGGACAGTCCTCCACCTAAAGTAGACAGTCCTCCACCTAACGTGGACAGTCCTCCAACAAAAGTGGACAGTCCTCCACCTAAAGTGGAAACTCCTCCACCTAAAGTGGAAACTCCTCCACCTAAAGTGGACAGTCCTCCACCTAAATTGGAAACCCTTCCACCTAAAGCTGACAGTCCTCCACCTAAAGTGGACAGTCCTCCACCTAAATTGGAAACCCTTCCACCTAAAGCTGACAGTCCTCCACCTAAAGTGGACACTCCTCCACCTAGAGTGGACAGTCCTCCACATAAAGTGGACACTCCTCCACCTAAGGTGGACAGTCCTCCGCCTAAAGTGGAAACTCCTCCACCTAAAAAGGACAGTCCTCCGCCTAAAGTGGACAGTCCTCCACCTAAATTGGAAACCCTTCCACCTAAAGTGGACAGCCCTCCACCTAAATTGGAAACCCTTCCACCTAAAGCTGACACTCCTCCACCTAAAGTGGACAGTCCTCCACATAAAGTGGACACTCCTCCACCTAAGGTGGACAGTCCTCCGCCTAAAGTGGACAGTCACCCACCTAAAGTGGACAGTCCTCCACCTAAAGTAGACAGTCCTCCACCTAAAGTAGACAGTCCTCCACCTAAAGTGGACAGTCCTCCACCTAAAGTGGATAGTCCTCCACCTAAAGTGGACAGTCCTCCGCCTAAAGTGGACAGTCACCCACCTAAAGTGGACAGTCCTCCACCTAAAGTAGACAGTCCTCCACCTAAAGTGGACAGTCCTCCACCTAAAGTAGACAGTCCTCCACATAAAGTGGACAGTCCTCCACCTAAAGTAGACAGTCCTCCACCTAAAGTGGACAGTCCTCCACCTAAAGTGGACAGTCCTCCGCCTAAAGTGGACAGTCGCCCACCTAAAGTGGACAGTCCTCCGCCTAAAGTAGACAGTCCTCCACATAAAGTGGACAGTCCTCCACCTAAAGTAGACAGTCCTCCACCTAAAGTGGACAGTCCTCCACCTAAAGTAGACAGTCCTCCACCTAAAGTGGACAGTCCTCCACCTAAAGTGGACAGTACTGAAATAAAGGAAAAGAAGAGGTATACAGATAGGGACAGTCCTGTATCTAAAATGAATATCCCCGATATAAAGGAAGAGACGAGATCTATAGAGGTGGACAGTCCTGTATTTAAAGTAGACAGCAGTGAAATAAAGGAAGAAAGGAGACATGCAGAGATGGACAGTTGTACGTCTAAAGTGGATAGTACTGAAATAAAAGTAGAAAAGAGATCAACAGCATTAGATAGTCCTCTACCTAAAGTAGACAGAACTGAAATAATGAAAGAGAAGAGAAATACAGAAAGAGACAGTCATATGTCTAAAGAGGTCAGTCCCATATCTAAAGAAGACAACCACGTGTCTCAAAAGGACAGTCACGTAAACAAAGTGGACAGTACTGAACTAGAAGAAGGGGAGAGCGTTTATGTAACTAAACAACACAGTACTGAAATAAAGAAATATGAATATTCAAATGAAATAGAAGACACTCTTCCGTCCAACGTAGACAGTTCTAGAACGAACGAGTATCTAGATCTCACAGACGAAGATAGTCTAGACTCTCGAGGAAGCAGTTATGAAATTAAGAGAAATCAACTTGTTTCCACTGATGATGACTCTCTTATAGCTAAAAACAGATCTATATCAAATCTTGATGAGTGTCCTCCCAATGTTGATATCCATCTTTCTATGGTATATGGGGATGAGAAGGAGAAAAATAAGGGTATGTTTAATGAGGACAGTCATCTATCTACGGTTGATAATAATGAGCCTACGAAGCACGAGTTTCCTGCTCAGATGGACAGTATTTACTTTCAAACACCCAGTAACGAATCAAAGGTAAATGAAAATAAAACTAAAATATCCAGCGATCTTTATAATCTAGATGACACTAAATCAGCAAGAGATAAAGAAAGTAAGCTACGTGTGACTAAATCTCCCTCAAAGGAATACAGTGTTGCAAGAAATGAAGAAAGTCTAAAAGAAACTACAGTTAACAATGCAATAGATAATAATTCAGTCGAGAGGGACAGTTCACAAAGAAAAGTAGACAGTTTTAAGACATTATTGTTCCCACAAGTAATTGATGACGATAAATTTTTTAATGAAACCGACAGGAATGAATCAAAGAAAGGTAAATGTCCAACAATGAAAGACATTTATCTTTCTAAAGAGGAAAATAACGAAACAATGATAGATAATTGTCCAAAAGATGTAGAGAGTTATCTATCAGAAATTAGTCCTCTTACAGAAAAGCAAGACTATGAGGAAAAGAGGGAACCTATGACCTCGTCTGTAGTGGATAGCTATGAAATAAAGCCTCATAAAAATGAACAGGTTTCAATATCTGACGTGGACAGATCTGAAACCAATAGGCATGCTCAGCCATCAACTGAAGAAAGTCGCATTTTTAAGGTAGGCAGTTATGAGCTGAACTCGAATTTAGACTGGGTTTCTACCGATGGTAATCTCTATGAAACAACGAAGGACAAAACCTTAAGAGATGAGGAAATTTATGCATCAAAAGAAAACAGAAGGGAAACAAACGTAGAAGACAGCTTTTTGTCTGAGGCAGCAGAAGACATTTACCTAAGAAGTGAAAGAGAAATATGTACTGAAAGCAAAGTGCACGAAATTGAAGAAAACAGACAACCACATCA
The DNA here is from genome assembly GCA_964016885.1 of Eledone cirrhosa. NCBI lineage: Eukaryota > Metazoa > Mollusca > Cephalopoda > Octopoda > Eledonidae > Eledone > Eledone cirrhosa. The sequence continues at coordinate 263,451,041 of OZ024742.1, read as the reverse complement.
AATTGATGAGATTTATTATGGTAGTTTGGAAGAGGGGACTAAGATCCAGGATGACCATAGAGAAGATACCAGCGACGAAATAACTAGTAAGGAGGATTATCAAATTATTGACAAGGTAAGTGTTGAAAAATAAATTGCATTTTATCATTCCTATTCGTCCTAAAAAAATCCTGAACTAATTCATAAAGGTTGAAGCTTATTCTTAGTACGAAAATGCGATGGTTTAGTGGGTAAAGTATTGAAAGAGATGCTCCTAAGTTATGAGTTCAAATCTTCTCTGTGCTAGTTTACTTAGCTATGGTAGAGGATACGTACCAAATCATATCCACGGGATAAAATACCATAAAACCAAAGCTAAACAACATCCCTTGAAATTTCACTAAGGCTTTGAAAACATTTCAATTATTACATGAATCGAATGATACGACTTTATATTTGCATAGGTTACTTCGGGAATGTTATTATTTAGATTCAGAACCAACAACTAGGCTGATCTACAAAGAATGTGAACTAGATTCTTGTAAGCACTAAAATTGCCAACATTTTAATAGCCTTGTCGACTAATCCATTCCTAGTTTGGATAAAATCATGTTATTTTAATTCCGATTTCTATATAACATGTTAGAACGATCCACCATAGTACCACATACCAATCTTTTTTATATCTTAGATACTTCCGATACTGTCAGATAGAACAATAGAGTTTGCACTGCCCTCTACTTGCACTGGTTCTCCCCGGCTTATTCTTTTAACTTTATCCATCGTCTAGACTTGGAGTCAGTTAAGATAATAGACATCTCTCATTTTTAATAACTTTTGTATGACTCTGTGTGATCACTACAACTCCTGGTAATTGATACTAAATCTCCCCCAAGTAATCTTCTAATGTCTTAAAAGGAAGACAGACGCATTAGATAATGTAATCCTATATACATTATGTCTAAATAAATGATAATGTAATCCTAGTGTTGTTGCTGGTGCTGGTAGTGGTGGTGGTAGTTGTGACTGTTTGTTGGGGGAGCTGCTGTTACTGCTTTTGCGGTTGTAGTAACAACCGCCTTGTGTGAAGTATTGCTAAGCAGTATTGCTATTTAACTTACGGTGAGAATTTCTATTGCAGGAAGAAGATATCCATGTCCATGAGACCAAGAAAGTGACCAACAATACTGATGAGGTAATGGAAATAAAATGTCTGAGTTTTGTATAGACACATGTACCCTTAACTCTGTGTGTGTGTGTGTGTGTGTGTGTGTGTGTGTGTGTGTGTGTGTGTGTGTGTGTGTGTGTGTGTGTGTGTGTGTGTGTGATAGAGAGACAGACAGAGACAGACAGAGACAGACAGAG
>OZ024742.1:263434697-263447197 GCA_964016885.1 Eledone cirrhosa | reverse complement strand
GTATGTATATATATATGTATGTATGCATGTATATATATATATGTATGTATGTATGTATATATGTGTCAGGTTGCTCTCGAGTGCTACTGGTAACATGTAACCCAGTACTACCTGTCTCACGGTCGGGTCGTCGGCGACTAAACTGGCAACCCCACCAAGCTTGCTTGGTGAGGAGGGTGATATTTGGACACCCTACGGGATGAAATACAAAACCTCGCAAAAGGCGGAGGAACCCAGCAGAGTCAACGGCCATCCAAATAGTACTTTTTTTTTACCTGGGAGTGAAGGGCCCCCTGTTGTTGTCACAACACCTTTCTAGGAGAGGGAAACCTGCGCCTTTGGAAGCATCCGATGATGTTGACCAGTTCTCCTTTTCGGGTAGTGTTTTCGATGCTCAGAGAGTGGAATTGGTCGCGTGCAAGGCCTTTCCCCACTTAAAAAACCTTCAAAGCACAGGCATCGCTTGTTCAGGATCTGTTACAGGTTCGTGTGGCTGGCCGTAGCCTAAAAGTGCACCAAACTCTATGATGACAGATGATAACCTTGAGGTCAATAGCAGTAAGAGCTCTAGAACTTATTGTGAAGGGGTCTGGTTCGGCAGGTGTCCCATGGCACCGCAGCGTGGGCCCGGTCATCATCCTACAACTGCAAGGAGGCTCAAACCTCTGAATATTGGATGTTGGAATGTGAGAACTTTACTGGATTCCCAGTCCAGTAAAACTCGCCCTGAAAGAAGATCTGCTTTGGTATCGAGGGAACTCGATCGCTATAGCATGGACATCGTTGCTCTTTCAGAAACGAGATTGGCAGGTGAGGGTCAATTCACAGAACAGAAGGGAGGATATACCTTCTATTAGAGTGGTGAAGCAGAGGGTTGTAGCAGAGGGGCAGGGGTCGCATTTGCAGTCAGGAATGGAATCGTCTCAAAGCTGGAAAATCTTCCTTGTGGATTCAATGATCGGATAATGTCCATGAGAGTCCTTCTGATTCAAAACCGCTTTGTGACTCTGGTCAGTGTGTACGCTCCTACTATGTGTGCTAGTGATGATGAAAAACTAAGTTTCTACATGTCTTTGAGAGAGGTCATCCATGGTATACCTTATGCAGACAAGATTGTCATCCTTGGTGATTTTAATGCACGTGTTGGTAATAACTGGGAAGCTTGGAGTGTGATGGGCAGGCATGGAGTAGGTAAGTGCAATAACAATGGCCTACTTCTGTTGCAGATGTGCACTGAGATGGATCTTGTTGTTGGGAACACGCTCTTTCAGCAGAAAGACAAATATAAGACAACTTGGATGCATCCAGGTTACAAGAAATGGCACCTTATTGACTTCGTTTTAACGAGAAAACGTAATATCAGGGATATCACATTGGTTCGTGTATTGCGAGGCGCGGGATGTTGGACTGATCATCGTCTGGTGCGCGCCAAGTTTCAATTTGTTGTGAAGCCCAAAGTAAGGGGGAAGAAGGTTGCACTTCCAAAACAACTAAACGTGGCACGTCTGAAAACAGAGAAAGTCAGAGCTGAGCTGTCGAAATCCCTTGAGTCCATGGAATGTGAAAACACTTGGGAATCATTGAAGAAAACCGTCTATGGTGTTAGTGCTGGAGTTTTGGGTCATACCAATAGAAAGCATAAAGACTGGTTCGATGAAAATGATCCAGTGATCCAGACCTTGCTTGAAGAGAAACAAAAAGTGCTGACATCATTGTTGTGTGAGACACGTTCTGACAGGAGTGACCGGACCCTCAGGCAGATCAAGGCACGTGTGCAACATCGATTCAGAGCCATGCAGGATACCTGGTGGAGCCAAAATGCTGATAAAATCCAGAAGGTCTCAGATAGACATGATACAAAGCTCCTATACAGTCTGCTCAGGGATGTGTATGGTCCGACCGGTTCACGAATATCACCACTTCGCTCCGGGGACAGCAATGAATTGCTCAGAGATCCGAAGAAAATCCTGATCAGGTGGCATGACCACTTTGATGAGCTTCTCAACAGACCATCAGAAATTGATGATGAGTTCATCCGGTCGATTCCATCCAGACCTACAAAGCTGGCAATGGCTGATCCTCCTTCAGGTGGCGAAGGCCATTGCCAAATTAAACAGCGGCAAGTCACCTGGAATGGATGGACTGAGTGCCGAGATTTTCAAGTGTGCTGGTGATAACTTCTTAAACCGCCTCACTGATCTCTTTGTGAATATTTGGAATGAAGATGTGCCACAGGATTGGAAATATGCATTGATGGTGGTACTTTACAAAGGAAAGGGAGCCAAAGATGACTGTGGTATTTCACTGCTATCTGTGGCTGGGAAGATCTTGAGCAGGATATTGTTGGACAGATTGATACAGCACATTGCTGTTGGGGTACTTCCTGAGTCCCAATGTGGCTTTAGGAATGGCAGAGGCACTGTTGACATGATCTTCTCGGCCAGACAACTTCAAGAGAAATGCATTGAGCAACGCATGGATTTATAGCAAGTTTTTGTCGATCTGACCAAGGCATTTGACACCTTTAATCGGAAGGCTTTGTGGGTTATTTTGGAGAGATTGGGCTGTCCTGAAAAGTTTGTGAACATTCTGAAACTCTTCCACGATGCATGGGTGAATGTTGAAGGTAAACTGCCTGAGCCAATCTCGGTTGAAAATGGTGTCAAGCAGGGTGATATACCTGCACCAACTTTGTTTGCCTTGTATTTCGCGATGGTGTTCTTCGTGGCCTTCGAGGATTGTCAACACGGTATCTATCTCAGATATCGCACTTCCGGCAAGCTGTTTAACCTTAGGCGTCTCACTGCCAACACTAAGGTACTGAGTACCTTGATCCGAGAATTTTTATATGCAGATGATTGTGATATCTTTGCACACTCCCAGAGTGACATGCAACACCTTATGGATTCTTTTTCCAATGCGTGCAGTGCTTTGGGACTGACAATCAGTCTGAAGAAGACTGTCGTCATGTACTAACCTGCTCTGGATAAAGTTTTCAATGAACCCTCCATACACGTATACGGTCAAAAGCTGAAGGCTGCTGACACATTTGTGTATTTGGGAAGTACTCTGAGTGTGACCTGCTCTCTGGATACAGTTGGTCTACATGTTAGTAAGGCAAGTGAGTCATTTGGAAGGCTCAACGACCGTCTTTGGTGCAGGCGAGGAATCACAATGAGGACCAAGGTGAGAGTGTATGCTGCATGTGTACTGTCAGCTTTGCTGTATGCATGTGAGACATTGGTTGCCTACAAACGACATGTCCACAGACTGGAACGGTTTCACCAGCAGTGTCTCAGAAAGATGCTTGGTATCAAGTGGCAGATGCATGTGAGTGATGTTGATGTCCTTGAGAGAAGTTAGTGTCGGAGCATTGAGAGTATCATCCACCAACGGCGTTTGCGATGGACCGGACACCTCTGCAGAATGGATGATGATCGAGTCCCAAAACAACTCTTGTATGGCGAGCTTTGTGAGGGTAAGAGACAACCTCACAAACCAAAGCTCCGATTCAAGGATTGTGTAAAGGACTCATTGAAAAAAACTGGTTTTATGATGGCTGACTGGGAGATAGAAGCTCTTGAAAGAGAGACTTGGTGTGGAATGGTGAATGATGGGGTCCATAATTTTGAGGACAAACGCATGGAGCACGAGAAGATCAAACGGGATGTGCGTAACCAATGCCCTGGTGTATCTCTCGAAACGATCAGTGTCTCCATTGAATTGAAGTGCCCTGAGTGTGGAAACATTTGCTTGAGCAAATCTGGTCTCAGGAGCCACAGTCGCAGCCATGTTCAAAGAAAACCAGTGAACTATGATCTCCACGGTGTTGTGAGGGTTCACAGCCAACCTGATGCGGGACCTCAAGCCAGGGAGATCCATAGTTGTCGTCAGTGTGTGAATGAGTACAAGTCTCTAGCAGGCTTGAAAAGCCATATCCGAGCGTCCCACATCTGAATCTGACAAGCGATTGCAATACACTTGGCAGAGTGTGCAGCCATCATATATGTGTGTATGTATGTATGCATGAATCTATGTATGTATGTATGTCTGTATACATATATATGTGCATGTACGTATATATTTATAGATGCATGTATGTAGAAAAAGAGACTTAGAGAGTGGCTGAGTGAGAGACAGAGAGTGAATGAGAGGGAATGAGGGAGAGAGAATAAAGTGTACCATCATGTTCATAACTAATATCTTTTTTTCTTTCCTGAAACCAGTTGAAATTTGAAGATGCTCTTGAAGGCTGGGAAGAATTTGCTCACTCAATACGAATGAGAAGGGTATGTTATAGTCACTAACTTCAGTCATTTCTTGTTTTTTGTTGTTATTGTTATTATTTGATATGCGGGCAAATGTTATTTATTATTGCCCCGGAGTTAACCCATACCTTGTAAGTGAAATTGGGTAGATGGAATCTGTTCGGATACCCGTCAGATCGACTGCATCAGTAATTCAAAGGGCCGGGCTTGTCATGTATTATGTCGAAGGTTCTCAAAGGGGGGGGCTACCGTCCCCAGGGGGCGGTAGAGACGATATATTAGTATATTAAATATCAAATGATATATATTATATAAGTAAATATAGTAAATAGTGAAAGCGGGTGGCTGAGTGGTAAGAGAATTGGATTCGCAATCGTGAGGTTGTGAGTTCGATTCGTGGACCGGGCAATGCGTTATGTCCTTGAGCATGTGTGCCCTGTCGGACACCTTAGAGTAATGAGGTTCGTCCGTTAATGTTTGAGTTAAAATCCTAGCTAAGTTTACTATATCTTTCATCCCTGCTCTGCTCCGATATTTGTTAAAGACAAATTGTACTAGAGAACGATTCAATCAGTTGCTTCTTGTCCTCTATTTTTAACATATACAAATGCAAAGAACTCAATATAAGATAAAATACGGTGTTCTTAAGGGATTTTTAAAAACCTGACGGAGCCCATCCTTCTCCTGATATGAATACGGTGGATTTCATCCAGGGGATAGAGAATGAGAAAATGGAAGTGAGAAAGGAATATAGAGGAAGAATCGACCCCAGTACTTGATTGGTACTTTTTTTCGACTTCCAATGGATGAAAGGCATAGTTGACCTCGGCGAGATTTGAACTTAGAGAGTAGAGAGCCGAAACGAATACCACAAAGTATTCTATCCGACGTTCTAACGACTCTGCCAATTCGCCGTCTCTCAGCGAACAACCCTGTTGTTCGTTACTCAATTGACTCGTCCATTTGCAACAATTCAATAATTCAGATAATGAAACATCATTCTCTGTATAGCCCTTTAGAAATAAGGAAAAACGCCTGAAATAAATAAGAGTGGAGAAAATAGTTTTGTCTTTCACTGGCTTTGAATTGAATATCGTATCATGGCTACTCATTCAATTTTCTTTGCACTAATGTCGGTAACATTCAATTGTTTCGTTTCAGGCTAAAATTGTTAACCTTGATGACGATAACAACGAGGCTGATGAGGTAAGCATTCGAAAAATATCTTGCTTTGCTTTTACTAAATTGTATATATATGGAAAAGAAAAAGAAAGAAAAAAATATTCCAAAGAAATTATGTTAACTCCAAATCATAACTTTCGACGACACCCAGTGTATTCTGTAAACCGATAAATGTCTTGAGGTAGAGTGATATAAAAACAGAAATTACAGCTTTTAGTTTCATTTTATTTTTGTACCTTAAGGCAATTTTTGTTTTAGTATATAATTATGTGGGATAAAATTTCCATAAAATTGTTGCAATCCAACATTCAGAGACAATTAGCTGTATAGAGTATTTCCATAAGTAAGAGGAGGAAAAATTTAATATTTTATAAGAGACATAGTATTAACGTAATATTTTCAAGCCGTAATCTTTATTTTAGCTAAATATTATAAACATGTTTGCTGTTTTATATGAATTAATCAAACAAGCATTTAAGCAAATGTTTTGAAATTAACCCTGTTGTATGTATGTATTTAGGCAGCGAATTGGGAGAGTCGTTAGAACATCGAATAGAATGCTTTATGGTATTTGTTCGGGTTCTCTGCTCTCTGAGTTCTAATCCCGCCGAGGTCAACTTTGCTTTTCATCCTTTCTAGGTCGATAAAAAGAAGTACCACTCTAGTACTGGGGTCGATTCTTCCTCTATATCTCTTTCTCATTTCCTCGTTCTCACTTCCTATCTTTCTCTGGAGGAAATCTCCTGTACTCAGACCAGGAGAGTGACGGGCTCTGCCAGGCATAAAATGCCCTAGAAATGCCGTATATCAATACGGCGCCCCTATGACTCTATCAAGAGTTACGGAACCATACCATGCATGCATGTATATATGTATGTATGTATGCATACATGTATATATGTATGTATGTATGTATGCATGCATGTATGTATGTATGTATGTATGCATACATGTATATATGTATGTATGTATGCATACATGTATATATGTATGTATGTATGCATGCATGTATATATGTATGTATGTATGCATACATGTATATATGTATGTATGTATGCATGCATGTATATATGTATGTATGTATGCATACATGTATATATGTATGTATGTATGCATACATGTATATATGTATGTATGTATGCATACATGTATATATGTATGTATGTATGCATACATGTATATATGTATGTATGTATGCATGCATGTATATATGTATGTATGTATGCATACATGTATATATGTATGTATGTATGCATACATGTATATATGTATGTATGTATGCATACATGTATATATGTATGTATGTATGCATACATGTATATATGTATGTATGTATGCATACATGTATATATGTATGTATGTATGCATGCATGTATATATGTATGTATGTATGCATGCATGTATATATGTATGTATGTATGCATGCATGTATATATGTATGTATGTATGCATACATGTATATATGTATGTATGTATGCATGCATGTACCCGTAACTCCTGATAGAGTCGCAGGGGCGCCGTAGTGACATACAGCGTGTCTTGGGCATTTTAAATCTGGTCGAGCCCGTCACTCTCCAGGTCTAAACACAACCGATTTCTTTCGGTGAAGGATAAAGAGAGAGTGATAAAGAGAAAGTGAGAAAAAGATATTGAGGAGGAATCGACCCCACTACTGAACCGGTACATTTTTATCGAACTCGAAAGAATGAAAGGCAAAGTCAACCTCGGTGGGTTTTGAACTCAGAGAGCTGGAACGAATACCGCAAAGCATTCTATCCGATGTTCAAACATCTCACCGCCGCCTATAGTATAAGACGACAGTAAAATGTGTATGTAGCAATGTCCTTCACATAATTAACACCAAGGTGACGTCATAGCATCCATACAATACACATATATATATATAGGCTTCTATGAATAAATCTCCAACAAATAACCGAAACCAGCCCTTCGCGCCGGCTGCTACGGAATATTTATCGAATATTTCGACAGCATAATCGCCTAGATATACAGTCAATTAAACAGAATTAGGTGTAAAATAAACTAGGAGAAATGAGAATACATTTATTTACCTCGACCATGGTTTCGTCCGCATTTTAAGATTTCCGATAACTTCGGAACCTTGAGCACCGGACTCTTCAGGAGTTTGCTCAAATCTAGACAATAAATTTTACAAAGTGATCGCGCCAAGAATACATTCAAAAATGGCTAAGAATCGTGACGTAGCAGCGGTCAGGTTGGAAGGAGTGTGGTTAGTTGCTTAAGGCTGGTGGCTTTTTGCTAGAAAATCGAATATATATATATTGTATATATATATATATATATTGTATATATATATATTGTATATATATATATATATTGTATATATATATATATATATTGTATATATATATATATATATATTGTATATATATATATATATATTGTATATATATATATATTGTGTATATATATATATATATATATATATATATATATATTTATTTATTTATTGTATATATATATATATATTTATTGTATATATATATATATATATGTATTGTATATATATATATATATATATGTATTGTATATATATATGTATTGTATATATATATATGTATTGTATATATATATATGTATTGTATATATATATATATGTATTGTATATATATATATGTATTATATATATTTATATGTATTATATATATATATGTATTGTATATATATATATATATATGTATTGTAAATATATATATATATAAATATATGTATTTTATATATATATATATATATGTATTATATATATATATGTATTGTATATATATATATATATATGTATTGTAAATATATATATATATAAATATATGTATTTTATATATATATGTATTGTAAATATATATATATATATGTATTGTAAATATATATATATATGTATTGTAAATATATATATATATGTATTGTAAATATATATATGTATTGTATATATATATATATATATATATATATATATATATATATATATATACACACACACAATACATATATGTATATACAATATATATATATATATATATATATATATATATACACAATACATATATATATATACAATACATATATATATATATATATACAATATATATATATATACAATACATATATATATATAATACATATATATATATATATATATATACAATACATATATATATATATATATATATACAATACATATATATATATATATATATATATATATATATATATAATATACATATATATATATATACAATACATATATTTATTAAATAACAGATTAAAGTTTAAGCAAAGAATCGCTGCTTTCACCCTTAACGGGATCTTCTGAAACTAACAAAGTCAATCTGTAAACGCAGAACTGGATATTTCAAAAAACGTTGCAACCGGAGGAAGACGATACTTTGGTTCGTGGTAACGTTCGCTGGCAAAGAACGGGAAAAAACGAATAATACGTCATTAATAGGAGCGGTGAAAAACAATTACGCGCAAAGAGAGAACCACGTTTATGGTATAAAAGAGGTCGTAGACTAATGTTCTCTTAGGTCGTGCATAGAGACGTTCTCTGGCAATAAACGAAGATAATGAGTCATATGTGGAGCGTGGAGAACAATAGCACGCAAAGACAAAACCATGTAAATGGTATAGCAGAAGTCGTAGACTAAAATTCTAACTAGGAGACCAAATGAATCTCCGCTACAGAGTTAAGAACAAAGTAAATAAATACAATACAGAAGTAATAGAAATAAATAAATACGTACACGCAAGCAAATACGTACATACACAAGCATACGCAAAACCTTACCATAGGTATACAAAACCACGCACATATAAATATGTGTGTGTGTGCTTGTGTACAAATAAATAAATAATTATATAAACGTATATAAGTAAATAAATACGTATATAACAAGCGCACACACATACCTACATATAAATACACGAGTGTTCGGAGACGTAAGTCAACTAAAACAAGAAGTACACATATACACACACCCACCATACGTACGAACCTGCATACTCACGCGGACGCAAAACTCACGTATACACATAGCCAAACACTAAATACCAGAATATATAAAAATTATACGCCAGAACAATCAAATATACGTACGAGAAGGTATACATACCTTCACAAAACATACGGGTAATATATACTTACCTATGCAAATAAGTAAAAGAATAAACAAAACATATACTTAGCTCCCACATCAAGACGTAAAATATCCACGTATATATCGTACTATCCGTTAGGGTATAACGTGGGGCTGTAATACAGGAAAGTTTTGTGCAATTTATGTTTACAAGCCGAAATTGCCTCAGATTTTTTGTTTAAGATGTGGTCTGTGGCGTAGAGTATTTCCAGGGCCTCAGCGGCGCAGAGGTCACATGGTCTTTTATTTCCGTTATACGATCTAGCCCTAGCTAGGATCTCCCAGTGTAACTTATATTGGGTGTGGTTGTCTTTTAGACTCCAGATATAAGCTGAAAGTGACGTCATATTCCTTCTTAGAGGGTAACGAAAAGAATGGGTATGCATGTAAAGACGTTGCTTGAAACTATTGGCGGTTAACCCTATGTAGGCCCTACGAGACGTGGGTGTTACAACCTTACATTTGTAGACAATGTTACTAGAGAGGAATTTCCCGGATAGGGGGCAATCAGCTCGATTCCTACAATTACAGTTAGTACTAATTACAGGGTTGCACGTGTTCCTACGGCTAGGTAGTTTAGCTAAATTTGAAGCTGTGATGTTATGTGCAAGGTTAGGAGTCGTAGAGTAAGAAATTTTAATAGTATTTCTATTAAAAATTTTACTATATTTATGTGTAGGGGGGAAATGCTTCGTAATAAGGGAAAGAAAGATCTTAGCTAATGGTGTGGCCACCTTGGAGGTGGCCACACCATTAGCTAAGATCTTTCTTTCCCTTATATGGTGGGTTAAACCAACAAATGCGACGGGATCTGTTTCTTCTAGGTCTATTATCGTACTCTGTATATGCTACCTTATCGACAAATCCACTTCGAGCAAGAGCTTCATTGTAATAAGTGGAATGGTCGTTGAAGATGCGCTCGTTGGTGGAAAGACGGGAAAGCCTCAACGAAACGTTTCTTACCAGGTTCTTGGTTATGCTGGCAGGATGGTTGGAATGCTTACTTATGTAATTAAGCGTATCATTCGGCTTTCTATACGGGTAATACAACCCATTCAATAAATTGAGGGTAACGTCGAGGTAATTAACGACCTAGAGATTGGCCTCAACCTGTATAGAGAGGTTGAAGCCTTTAAAGAAGGCTGTGAGTTCTTTTCTGAACCTGTCGCAAGCACGAGGTCCGCACTTAGTCATGGTCAAAAGACCATCGTCACGGTACAAACCACCGCCCGCGTTGGGGAATTCGTCCTTGATAGAGAAAAGAAGGAAAAGGCCAATAAGATCAGTAACCTCCGCAGAGTCACTGGCGCCCATACTCACGTCGAATGGAGTACTATTGGATTTTTTAATCCAAATAGAGTTGTCGAAATTAATCACCGACTTTCGGGCATTAAGGATGACATCAACTTCGAAATCCTTAACCACTGTGAGTGTTTTAGCGAAATTGATAGCTCTAAGGAGAAGTGGTAAAGTGATGAATGAGTAGTAATTGTTGATGTCGAATTGGATAAAACGGCAATGTTCCTTGTTACGTATGCCGTTGAACCAATCAATCACCGCGAAAGAATTGTTCCACAGTGCGAGAGGGGCCAAACTTCTAATTTCAGGTATAATTCTATCAAGAATCGTTTTACTAAGTCTACCTAAATCGGACTTCGTAGGGTTAATAAGCCGAATAGAGGGGTTGTTCGGAAAATTGGATTTGTGATCCTTCAGGGTAAAGTGGAGAGAAATAGGGTCCAGAGGTTCGGTCCGGTCCAGGATGTTGAGTCAGATGTGATTTTAAACCCAGCGTCGTTGATTTCATTGATGACGCACCGATTAGTTTTACGGTAATCCTTAGTTACAGCATTATGTAGTAGTTGATGGTAAGTACTGCGCTCCACTTGATATAGGTTGCCAGTTTTGTCGGAATGGGCGTGCACGGCGTTAGAATCCTTAATAGAACGAATTCTATTCTTCAGGTCTTGCTGGAAGGAATTGCTCCTATTCCAAAATTTGATACTCCGAATGAGTTCCAAGACATCATTTTTGAAGGGTAGCAATGCTGGGTTTCACGGGGGGTTATTATAGGTTTTAAATCCAAATTTATCCTGTTTGTTGTCTGCTTTTCGCGGATTATCGAAATAAAAGGCACGCCAACGCAACCTTTTAATGAACGCGTCTGTTTTCTGTATCAGGAGTTTTAGGTATGTTTTCCTGCTTGGTACGGGTATGTTCTTTGTAGAAATATTCAGATGTGGTTTCTGCATGAATATAAGTCAGTAGAGTGCTCACGAACCAAAGTATCGTCTTCCTCCGGTTGCAACGTTTTTTGAAATATCCAGTTCTGCGTTTACAGATTGACTTTGTTAGTTTCAGAAGATCCCGTTAAGGGTGAAAGCAGCGATTCTTTGCTTAAACTTTAATCTGTTATTTAATAAATATTTGCTCTTATATATTTGATATATATTTATCCTTATCGAGCCCTCTTTGGAATTTAGTCTTCAATTTTATTATTATTACAATACATATATATATATAATATATATATATATATATATATAATATACATATATATATATATATACAATACATATATATATATAATATATATATATATATATATATATATATATACAATATATATATATATATATATATATATACAATATATATATATATATATATATATATACAATACATATATATATATATATATAATATATATATATATATATATATATATACAATACATATATATATATATATATATATACAATACATATATATATATATATATTTACAATATATATATATATACAATACATATATATATATATATTTACAATATATATATATACACAATACATATATATATATATATTTACAATATATA